>OY821517.1:313334089-313806589 GCA_963682025.1 Cordilura impudica | reverse complement strand
AACCAAATTTGAGTGGCACTGTTATTAATTTGTTCCCTTCGGATATAAAAAAGTTCATATTGGATGCAATAACTAGGTCGAAAAATGGACCGATCCTCACCTGTTAAGGTCACTTAACAAATTTGAGGAAAATCGGTGCAATATTTTTGTTTTTTGATAGATTTAAGTGAAGATCGGGAATCAGCTTAATATGGGGCCTATGACTAAGGTTTTTTTTTGGACTACTACATTGCTGGGTGTAATAAGCACATATAAACCCAATTTGACCAAGATCTATATAATAATTTGGAGCTTATGGCATTTTAAGTCGATTTTATAGACGTCATTTATATGGGGACTAGGTCTACATCCACCTATTTTCACCAATTTCAGTAGCATTTATGTTATGGAATCATGAAAATTATTCATATTTGCGTCCTATAGTTTTTTTTACAAGGTCTACATGGACCCACGGACGGACCGACGGATGGGGTCTTTCTCAGAGGTGCACTTCGGTGCGGAACGCTCTCTGTCTGCTATTCACTTGGGAATAGCAAGAAGCAATTCCTCTCTTGGATTTCCAAAGCAGCTCACTACTTCCGGTCTCTGACCAAGTATCCCCTGGAAATGTCGCCCAGGCACCCGTCTGACGGCAGCTAGAGTGAGAAGGCGTGCAGCTATGAGTAACCTGAATGGCATGCGAACACCGGTGCAGCTCAGGTAAGTAGGTGGTAATCCAGAATGCAGAATACCACTGAAACTCTGCTGTATTTTAACCTGCCTAGAGGTATTTGGCAGCCCCAACAATAGGATCGGAGTGCAGTGGTCTAATCAGCCCTCACTCCTAAATAACTTCGATTACAGAAACGTTAATAAATTAAAATAACGATCCCCCCTCGCTGACGACTTATGGCTTTAAACAACGGTTTATGATTGGTACTTGGAACGTTAGAACTCTTTCGGAAACATCTCGAATCGAGCAAGTTCGTAGGGCTGCACATAGCTTGGATGTCTTAGGACTTAGCGAGGTACGATGGCTTAGCAATGGTTCCACTTACTTACCAAATAGCTTTTATTTCATATACTCGGGTTACGATACGCATAGAAAGAATTGAGTTAGAATACTACTTTCGCCGAAAGCTAGTCGCGCTTTTTTGGAACATAATGCTATCTCCGATCGCATTATCATTGCGAGAATAAACTCAAAGTTTCGCAAAATTTCGATCATTCAATGCTACGCCCCAACGGAACCCGACGACGATAGTGTTAAGGATGTTTTTTATGATCAACTAGATGCTGTTGTCAGCAAGATACCTTCTGGCGATATAAAGGTATTTATCGGAGACTTTAATGCGAAAGTAGGCTACAACAATAATAACTTACAGTCAGTCATGGGTATACATGGTCTTGGTATGTTGAGAAACAACAATGGAGACAGACTGATTGACTTTTGTGCTCGAAACCGATTATTTATCAGTGGTACAAAGTTTCCACATAAGTACATACACAAGTATATGTGGGTTTGTCCTGCTGGCCGTACACGTAACCAAATCGATCATGTCCTGATGAGTTAGCTATTTTTGGGATCCTTAATTGATGTAAAGACCCGACGAAGAGCGGATATCGACAGTGATCACCGATTACTCGTAGCTGCGCTTTGTTTGCGACCAGCTGCAATCAAAACTAGGGATAGGCCCGATAAATACAATACAGCACGGCTCCTTGCCTGTAATATTGCACAGTTATACAACAACAACTTAAGGACTGCTTTGCTTATGAACCAGCATCAAAACACATGGGCAGACGTATCGTCAGTTTGTAAAGAAACGGCTAGATCAGTGCTTGGATTAAAAAGTAGCAAGATTAAGCCGTGGATTAGCGATGAATCTTGGATGGAGATAAAAACCGTAAAAAAATTCACAATGATCGCCTAAATGCTAAAACTCACGCACAAAAACAGCAATCTAGATCCCAATATCGGCAGTCTGCACGTCGAGTTCGTAACTTGGTTCGTTCTGATCGCGAAAAATATTATAACGGCATTGCTGAACAGGCGGAGCAAGCCGCAAATACAGGTAACTTGCGTGGTGTATATTCAGCTATTAAAGAGCTAAGTGGAAATAATATAAGAGGCACCGCGATTGTAAAAGCAGTCGATGGATCTGAAATAACAGCACCCGAACAACAACTTGAGCGATGGCGCGATTTCTTTTCACTGCAAGCTTCATCAACTAGTAGCGAGACTCAAGACGACGATCGATTTTTTACAACTCGTCGCAATCCCAGGAGAGACATATCTACAGGTCCACTGTCATGCTCAGAAATTGAAGATGCGTTAAATAGAATTAAAAACAATAAAGCATCAGGTCCAGCCAACATTCCTGCTGAACTTTTGAAATATGGCGCTGGTACTTTAGCTCAGTTTCTTACCCGCATTATCCATGAAGCCTGGACATCTAACCACATACCAGATGAATGGAAGGAAGGAACAGTGGTCACACTACCCAAGAAAGGAGATTTGACCCAATGTAAAAATTGGCGTGGCATAACTGTTCTTAACGCCATAGGCAAGGTTATGGCCACCCTTATACTGCAAAGAATTTCTCCTGTTGTGGATCGAACAATCTGCTGAATATAATACTCCTCTTTATTTACTTTTTGTCGACTTTGAACGGGCATTTGATACTATATGCCGAAACTCCATGTGGTCGGCGCTAACCTACAAAAGGAATTCCTGAAAAAATAGTTAACATGATACGTGAACTATATAGGGATGCACAATGTAGGATACGTTTTAATGGAAATGAGAGTCGGCCATTCGTTCCCACCTCTGGTGTGCGACAAGGATGCATCCTCTCTCCAACGTTGTTTTTGCTACTTCTTGATTGCGTAACGGAAAAAACCAACAGAGATGCACCTTTCGGTATCAGATGGACTTTATCCGAATTTCTATATGACATAGACTATGCCGATGATATATGTTTAATGGCACATCGTTTTTCAGATATCGAAGCAAAACTTTCCAGACTATCCGAAAACGCTAAAAAAGTTGGTTTAAGTATTAACATAAACAAAACAAAGCTCATGCGCATAGGCACAGATATAGCCACACCGTTAGTTATTAACGGTCAGACCATTGAAGATGTAGATGCTTTCTGCTACCTTGGTAGCAAGATAACTAAGGACAGTGGGTCAAATGCTGACGTAGCCGATCGCATAAATAAAGCAAAATTTGGAGAAGAAATAATATTTCTCGTAAAGCAAAAGTACGTATTTTTAACTGTAGTGTAAAGTCTGTGTTGCTTTATGGCTGCACTACATGGAGCTTAAAGCAAGATACCATTAAAAAAATTCAAACATTTATTAACAAATGTCTGAGACAAATTTTTCACATCCACTGGCCAAACAGAATTTCAAACGAAGCCCTGCTCCAAAGGGCAAGCTCCTTGCCAGTTCACATAGAGATTCGCAAACGAAAGTGGACGTGGATAGGTCATATATTGCGAAGACCACAAACAGAAATTGCCAGAATAGCCCTGGATCGGACAACGTCGCCAAGGTAGACCCCGTAACACCTGAGTTCGATGCCTTAAACAGGAATGTCTACTAGCTCGTATATCCTGGAACCAAACAAAAACAATTGCCAGAGATAGAATCAGATGGAGAGAATTCGTTGACGCCCTATGTTCACTCTGAACTTTATTTAAGTATTTGTAGTTTTCAGAAATGTATTTCTATTGATATTTTAATAAATAAATCACATATATATATATATAAATAGTAGTACTCATTTGCTTAATTAATTCCCTCGTGGCAGTTTCAGTTCATTTCCATTTGGTAGCAAGAAATGTTGATTGTGTTGAGAGGGAATTCAACATCATTGATTTTCATCTTACTACCTCTCATTACGACTTAAATTATCCTTAGACTTATGTATATAAAATCCCATAGTTTCCATCGATTACAATTTTATTGACTGTGTGTAGAAATGATTTTCAAATCATTTTCATAAATCTATAATATCAATAGGCATGGCGATTTCTTGTGACCGATGTAAGTATATCAGTTTTAATGCTATTTTGACCAAACATCCCTCATGTGAAAGGTATTTCTTTTTAGCTGTCCACCATACTTACAGATTTTTATACTTTCACATTTTTTTTTTTGGAGTTATGCTCATTTAAAGTTGTTACACATACACAAAATTATACAATCCAGGGAGTGTGTTTATTAAATTTGTTAATGTTTTTGCCAAAAAGCTCTGTATTGAATTGAAAAATAATTTTGGACATAACACAAATAATTCAAACAAAATTTAAATAATTAAGTCAAATAACTTAATGGTCATTTGCAAAAGAATGAAAATGAAATAAAAATTATAATTTTCAGCAGATATTGTATAAAAAAATAAAATAAACAAAACCGACGACTTTACATTACATTAACACTCGCACTCATTTGTCAGCAAATTTTGCCAATGACTTCAAAAACTCGTACAATCATACCGAACGGCCTGGACAGCATCACTGCATATGCGACGATTAACTATTAACCATTAGCTTTTAAGTTTTGAGTGTCCAGTTAAAAGGCTTAACATTAAATTAATACGAATGTCTTTGTATTTTTGTTGTTGTTGTTTATATATCTATGTGAATATCCAAAAAAAAAAAAAAAATAAAAATGTTAATGATTAGTGCTTTAGTACACTTAAGAGGCTTAGAAGTCATGCTTTAATGTATTTTGTAAATTACTGCGAAAATGAGGAAAAAAAAGTAGTGGCCAGAGACTGCCACTGCTGTTTCGTAATGAAGCTATTAAAATAGTCAATGATTCCGCTTTATCCCAAGTGTGAGCAATGATTTCAAAGGTACACATACTCTTATTCTAAACTAGAACACAACTTAATGGAGTTTAGAGTAAATTACCTTAATTAATATGATTTACAATTTAAAATTTGGTCCGGCATGTATGAATTTAATATAAGTTAAGAACCTGTAAAATACTCTACTCTTTGTTGGATTTTATGCATTTTAAAACAAAAACAAGTAAGAAAATTATAGTTGGTCTAGACCGACTATACGATACCCTATACCATGCGTTTAGAGACCCTATCTCTCATACAAAATAGAAAATAAGCACAAACCAAATTTGAGTGGGATTTTTATTAATTTTTTCGGCTGCAGAAATGAAAAAGTTCATATCGGATGCTATATCTATATGGGGACTAGGCCCAAAAATGGACCGATCCTGACCATGTTTGGCAAAGTCTCTTGTATTTTGCAAAAATATATACAAATAAAATTTGAGAAGAATCAGTGCAATATTTTTGTTTTTTGATAGATATAAGTGAAGATCGGGAAGCAGCTCTATATGGGGCCTATGACTAAGAGTTGTCCAATAGGGATCATTTTTGGACTACTCATTAATGGGTGTAACAAACGCATATAAACCCAATTCGAGTAAGATCTATATGACAATTTGGATCTTATGGCAATTTATGTCGATTTCATAGGGGTGATTTGTATGGGGGCTAGGTCTTAACATGGACCGATTCTCACCAGTTTCAATAGCGTTCATCCCATGGCCGATAGAAGATCAAATACCAAATTTCATCAAAATATATTCATATTTGCGACCTGCAGTTTGATTACAAGCTTTAAATGGACACACAGACGGACGGACGGACGGACGGACGGACATCGTTAAATCGAATCAGATAGTGATTCTGATTCGACCAGATAGTGATTCTGATTCGATCGGTATAATTAAAGATGGGTGTAGGTCAAATATTTTTGGTTGTTACAAACAGCAGCACAAAGTCATTATACCCAAACCACATAGTGGTATAGGGTATAACAAGAACACTTCCCTACAAATTAATCTTCAATTCTAATAAAAAGAATTGTACTCAATTTTACTACCAATATTTTTTTTCAAAAAAGTTACTTTGTTAAGAAAATTTGCTTCTCAGCGAAAACAAACTTTTTGAAGAAAAGGCAACTTTTATGAAAACGCACTTTTTTTAAGAAAGGGTACCAAATATGTACTATACATTCATTTGGTCGCACTTGATTTTTTAGAACTCTTGATATATTTGAATACAAAAAAGATTGTTTGATAACAGAACAAAATCTTGATCTCGTATGTCCAATAACATCCGAGAAATAGTCTTTCAAATATGATGGAAAAAAAATTATTTACAGTGGTACACATTCGTTTGTTTTTTCAATCTTAAATTGCTCTCATTAGACTTCAATTGTAAGAATTTTATTTTCTCATTGTTCTTTTGTTTACATCTATTATTATAGTATGAAAAACAAAAACAAATGTCATCCTAACGGCTGATAAATAAAAAATATAAACTCTAGTGAAATTGTTCTACTTTTTATTGAGACAACCATTTGGCGCCAGTAAACAATAAGTTGATTTTCCTGGCTAATTCGAGGGTATAAAAAAGTTTTTTCTTTTGTTTTTAAACATTAAATTTAAAGAAAAAAATAATAAAAAGCAAAAAAAAACAAGTAAGAAAATTATAGTCGGTCTAGACCGACTATACGATACCCTATACCATGCGTTTAGAAACCCTATCTCTTAGGCCCAACTAACTGGACATTGAAAATAAGCAAAAACCAAATTTGAGTGGGATTTTTATTAATTTTTTTGGCTGCAGATATGAAAAAGTTCATATCGGATGCTATATCTATAAAGGGACTAGGTCCAAAAATGGACCGATCCTGATCATGTTTGGTAAAGTCTCTTGTATTTTGCAAAAATATGTACAAACAAAATTTGAGAAGAATCAGTGCAATATTTATGTTTTTTAATAGATTTAACTGAAGATCGGGAAGCAGCTCTATATGGGGTCAAAGGGATCATTTTTGGACTACTCATTAGTGGATGTAATGAACGCATACAAACCCAATTTGAGTAAGATCTATATGACAATTTGGATCTTATGGCAATTTATGTCGATTTCATATGGGTAATTTGTATGGGGGCTAGGTCTGAACATGGACCGATTCTCACCAATTTCAACAGCGTTCATCCCATGGCCGATAATAGCTCATATACCAAATTTCATCAAAATATATTCATATTTGCGACCTGCAGTTTGATTACAAGCTTTACATGGACACACAGACGGACGGACGGACATTGTTAAATCAACTCAGAAAGTGATTCTGATTCGATCGGTATAATTAAAGATGGGTCTAGGTCAAATATTTTTGGTTGTTACAAACAGCAGCACAAAGTCATTATACCCAAACCACATAGTGGTATAGGGTATAATTAAGAAAATGGACTCTGGAAAACGATTAAATGAAAGTGAAAGAAATCTAGTAAGAAAGTTAAATGAAAATGAAAATTCAAATAGAAAAATTCCCGGACTGATAAACCGTTCTGATATGGTGGTAAGAAACATAGATAACACTGTGTGTAATTTTTTAAGTAATGGAAATATAACCATATATGGACACCACTACGTGATAAGAGACCCAAAAAAAAGACCCGTGTCTCCCAGTTTTGCCCCAAGTCATGCACTTTTCTATGGGCCCCAAAGATTTGGGGCCTCGATGTCATTTTTGCAAAAAAGTGATAGGTTTCTCAGGCTCATATCTTGCAAACCTTTCGGAATTTTGATTTAATCTCTGAGGCAAAGTTGTAGCCCTTGTCATAAATTGTGAACCTATAAAATCAAAAAACTTCATCTCCAAGATCAAAATCGCAAAAAACTTTAAAAAATTTGATTTTTTTTTACCTTTTTTCCCCTGTTCTGGTACATAGGTAGCAAACCGTTTAAAATTCAAGCAAACAATCAACTACAAAAATGCACCTAAGATCTCAGTAAACAAATTTCTAAAACATATGAACATACAAAAGTGAAAAGTTTCCAGAAAATTTTTTAATTTCATTTGTTTTCTTTTTACTTCAACATTGAGATACTATGCTATCTATTACAAAAAAAAATAAATAAAAAAAATATTCGTATTATATTTATAATGTTGATGGTCCTGGACTTGCAAATAACACTCCCTTAAGTTGTGTATCCAACTCGTCGTCCGAATCGTCCGAATCTGACTCTAATTCAGAACGTATGGTGTCCACAGGCACGTTGCTTCCAGAGTGCCCTCCATCATCAGCTTTTTCTTCTTCAAATACTTCATTAACTTCATACAGGGTGATCTTGGGACTCCACCAACATATCAGAAACGAATTAGAAAAGAAATCAAAAAAGGAATGCAAAAAAATGCATCAATAAAATTGATATTACCTCTGCAAGTAATGCGTCGAGTTTTTTGCCTTTGTACCTTTTTCCCATGGGCATTGTGGTTTGGTGAAATCGTTCTCCTTGCTCATCGGATTCGGTAGGGAGTTGTTTGATAAAATCATCAAAATGAAAATGAAGAAAATGCAGCTTTAATGTCATCGATGTGCCGATTTTCTCAAAATAATATAGCATTTCTTTCATCCATTCTCTTGCTTCCGCTTCTGCATCTCGATCCCCTCCCAAGATTCTGGTGCATACACGATGAAGGTAAATCCATGCCATTGAATGATTTTCATCAAGCGGTGAATCAAAGTTGCTCCTGAAAAGCCTTCTAATGTCAAGGCCATTAAGTACACCTGTTAACTGAAGACAATAAGTAAAGACAGAAAAAAAAGAATATTAAAGAATATTACAATGAGGTGAACAAAAATTCATCGCTACGCTTTGGGAAAACGCTTTTAAAATAGCCGAATGCGTTTGGACAATTTACAACGGCCTCTTCGATGAATTTTCTAACAATTGCCAATTTAAGGCGCCTTCTTCAGTCTATGTTGTTTCATTTGTTCCTCCACACTTCCTCTTGGTCTCCACGAATTACATTGGAATTGATTCAGAGGTGAGCGGGAATCCTAATTACAACGAAAACAAAAGAATTTTGGGAAGCCGCCTTTATCGATGATCACTTGCAAAATGTTGGTGACCTTCAAATCACAGCAAATCTTTCATATATTTTCGTAGTATTTGATTTTTTCATTATATCTTTCAATGTTTCATAGCTTTTTTTCATGTTAATACCCATTGCTAGCGGAATGGAAGGTTTTCGGTTCGACACATGCAACAACACTGCTTTCAAGCTTGAAACAAAACCGTCAATAAGTAATCTCCACTAGCTAGCGATGTAGTTCTTCCCATTTTTACCACCAAAGCATTTATATCGTTGCAGTCAGCGAACGAATTGTCATCATTTGGAGTGTACGTCGTAGAGTTAACATTAGAATGCGCGAGTTTTCTTTGCTTTAAAAACACTGTCAAAAATAATGCAAGTCATTGCGATAGTCCAAATATGGCCACAATGAAATCCATTTCCATTTGTATTATTAGTTGTGGTCCATCTCTTCCCTGTTGGGGCTCATAATCGGTATCAAATGGATCTTCATAAGTAACACCACCTGCTCTACTCATTCCTGTAAATTCTGTCCTACGCTCTGGAGTTGGCGGCCTTGGTGATACCAATTTTTCAGATGCAAGCACTGGTAGTGGGGCTGTTACAGTTGCTTTATAAATTTTGTTCTTCTCAGCATGTCGACTTAGACGACGTGGGTAATTTTCGCATGTACAGCAACTGGTTGCATCATGCTCACCTGGGCGATTAATCCAGTTTACCGGCTTACAATACTTCATACTATCTTTGCCTCCACCCAACCATGCCATGAGATTGTTATAACATTGGCGACACACTGTAAAGGTTGTAATTTTCACCGGTCGAGTCTACTTCGTCGAAAAACAACTTATATGCTCTATTGAAATCACTAGTTAAAAGATTATCTTCCTTTTGAAATCTTGCAGAACTTTTTTTCTGATTTGATGACCGCAAACGTAGCAAAATAAATCAATTTTTTCACATTGCATATTGAAATTGTCAGTTGCCAATGTTGTGTGCGAATTATGCTATAGTACTTTCTCTATAACTTTCACCGCTGAGCTCTCGTGTACGTCGCGTTGTGTAATGCCTCGATGTGAGCGTTGTGTCGCTTTTACATTGTGTGCTGCGTCCCTTGATGCGTGTGCTGAGCTTACTGCTTTGCCTGTGCTACTGCGGTCGGTGCGTGATCGCGTGAGTTGTTTATTGAGATCTTAGGTACATTTTTGTAGTTGATTGTTTCCTTGAATTTTTAACGGTTTGCCACCTATTGACCTGAACAGGGGAAAAAAGGTAAAAAAATCGAATTTTTTAAAGTTTTTTGCGATTTTGATCTTGAAGATTTTATTTTATATGTTCACAGTTTTGTTCTTTATGACAAGACCTACAACTTTGCCTCAGAGAGTAAATCAAAATTCCGAACGTTTTGCAATATATGACCCTGAGAATATGATTACTTTTTTGCAAAAATGACACCGAGGCCCCAAATCTTTGGGGCCCATAAAAAAGTGCATGACTTGGGGCAAAACTAGGAGACACGGGTCTTCTTTTTATCTTTTACCACCTAGTAGTGTCCGTATATGGACAGTACCTTAATAAACAATGAGTCAGTGTGATCTTAACGTTAAGCATAAACGTTGCATAAAAAAAATATAAAAAAAATTCACAAAAAAGATTATAAATTTAATAAAAAATAATCAGCCCTGAAGATGTTGGAAAATCAGCAGATAATTAAAAAGGAAATAAATAGTCCTTTATTTGCAGGTAGAAAATTGATGATCTTGAAAGCCCGCATTAGTGAAATCTAAAAAACAAACAACAAGCTTTCTAAAATTGGACAATAAATAGGGCGTTAAAGTTCCAACGAAAGGATCTTCCAAACTGAAAGCTCGCCAAAAGGGTTCAATTCGTTTTAAAGCCACAAATAATCGACTAACTTGGCGGGAGTAAAGGGGAAAGTTAATCTTCCAGTTTCCACGTGAACTACTGCCCGTGATTTAAGTGTAACACCATCCATTAAATGGATTAAAATTAAATCTAAGCCCAGATAAATAAAGGTCAACAAGGAGAGACGACTTTTGTTTTGCGTCATGGTGTGGGGAGCATTTTTCCATGATTTGAATTCGGAAATATATTTAGAGCTTCTAGAAAATGTTTTGATTCCAAAACTGGGTGAAAATCCTGAAGAGGAATATATATTCCAACAGTATAATGCGGCAATCCACGTTTTTAGGCAATCAAAGGAATGGGTTGGCCCCAAAAATATTAATTTTTATTATTGGCCGGCAGTCAGCCCAGATTGTAATCCAAACGAAAATCTGTAGGGAATGCTTGTATCAATAGTGTACAGGAAAGGAAAGCAGTTTGCAACAGCTGGTTTGACATTGATATTCAAACGCTACAAAACTTAGTGAATTCAATGCCAAACCGAATATTTTCTATTATACGCAATGAAGGTGTCACAGCAAGTATTAATAAAAAATAAAAAATGACCCTTCTACAAAAATTTTTCTTTTAATGAAATATGTCCAAATTATGTCTCACTATATTTAAATTTTGTTTATCAATTACTTGACTAAAAGCAAATATGTTTTACGATTAGTCTTTATTTCGAAATATTACATAAGTAAATTTCTATAACAAAAATAGTCTTAAGAGGTTTATTTAATTTCTTCAAAATTATCTGTTACGTCCATACAACTGTCCACCATTGTATGTTCAAGAAAATGTAGTTTTGTTAAGAAAAGGTACTATTTTAAGAAAACCAACATTATTAAGAAAGGATTATTTTCCAGACAATAAAATTTAAAAAAGGCACTTTTATAGAAAAGGAAAAGTCGATTTTGTAGAGGTGCTTTTTTTAAGAAAATATACTTTTTTTGAAGTGGTACCTTTATAAGAAAAGCTACCTCTATAAGGCATGGTACTTTTTAGAGAAAGTGTACTTTTTTGAGAAAAGGTACTTGTTTAAGAATATTTATTTCATTAAGAAAAGTTACTTTTTTAACAGCAGATAATTTTTTAACAAGAGGCACTTTTTTAAGAAAAACTAGTTTTTTTTAAGTGAAAGTACTTTAAGAAAAATATACTTTTTTATTAAAATGTACTTTTTTAAGAAAATGTGCTTTTAAGAAATTTTTTTTTAAGAAAAATTACTTCTAAGATAATTTATATGTATTTAAAAAAAAAAAATTAAGATAACGTAATTTTTAAAAAGAAAAGCTATTCGTACTTCTTTCATAAAAGTTACTTTTTAAGAAATGGTACTTTTCTGGGAAAATTTAATTAAGAATATTAAATTTTTTTAAGGGAACTCTTTTAACCGAAAGGTACTTTTTAGAAGAAACTTAAATTGTTAGGAGAACGTGCCTTTTCACCTTTTACCCGTTTTATGGAAAGTTACTTCTTTATGACAAGGTACTTTTTAAGAAATAATACCTTATTAAGAAGAAAAGGTTCTATTTAAAAAAAAATTTATTTCTTTAAGAAAACTATTTTTTGACTTAGTTTTTTATGAAAATTTATTTCTTGAATTAAAGATACATCTTTAGAATAGGTGAAAAGGTTTTTTTTTATTACAACATTTTCTTTTTCAAAAATTGTAATTTTTTAAAAAAATTTACTTCTTTAAGAAAAGATAATTTTTTTGAAGGAAGGTTATTTTTGTTATAAAATACAGTTTTTAAAAAAAATAATTTTTGAGATAAGATACTTTTAAGGAAGGTAATTTTTTAACTAAAGTTGCTTTTTTTTTAACAGAAAGTACTTTTTTTTAATAAACAATATGTTTCTTTAACATAAAGTACTTTTTTTTCTCAAAAATGTGATTTTAAGGAAAGGAATTTATTTAACAAAAGGTAATTTTTTAATGGATGGTACTTTTTAACAGAAGGTACGGGTTAAAAAGGTGCTTTTTACAGAAAACTTAAGTTTTTAGGAAATGCAAATTTTTGAGAAGCTGTTAATTTTAAAAAAAAAGTTACTTTCTAAGAAATGGTACTTTTTGAAAAAAATTCGAAATTCTACTTTTTTATATATAAGAAAATTCACTTTTTCAATAAAAATTACTTTTTAAAGATACTGACTGAGATTTCTTAGAAATTGTGTATTTCATAGAAACAGTAGGTAAATATATACATAATTTCTACAAATGTATGGACTGTTTAATATTATTGTCGTATATATGCGTAATTGTGCTTTTAGCCAAATTAGGGATTAAGCCAGAAGAGCATTAAAAATTCCTACTGCCAAAGAGAAAAATTTTATATTTTGAAATCTTCCAATCAATTAAAGAAAACTAGAATCAAGTAATGCATCCTTTAATAGAGGTATTTTATTTTCTTCGAAATGGTTTTTGTGAACTTCTATGATAAAGTGATTCGATGAAGAAGAAGCGCCTGACGTAGTGTATTAATAGACCAGTTGCATTAGAGTGCTATTAAAATGGTTTTGTGCTTAGGGATTCTGTCTTCTATACTCTGAAAGCAAATAACGAAAATGTTCAATAATCTTTCCTTTTTTCAGCCCAAATTTATGGCATGTCATTTCTTGATTTTTCATTTTTATTTGTGAAAAAAAAAATGTTTTGCTACTTTACAGAGATAACTTTAAATGATGTGCTTGAATCAATAAATTTGATCAGACATTTTAGGTGCAACTTATCTAAAATTTTTAAAAGACTGTCTTGTTCTTGTAGATTTCTATTAAGAAAGGGATTTAATAAAAACCACGAGAAATGGATTTTCCTTTTTTGAAATTTAAGTTGTAGGAAAATCTACCAGCACGGGGAGGCAGTTGCACACATGTTTTAATGTATTGCCTTGGCAAGAAATCGCTACTGTATTTGGATTAGTCATATATGGCGAATTTTTTTATACCCTCCACACCATAGTGGCAGAGGGTATATATAGGTTTGTCATTCCGTTTGTAACGCATCGAAGAACAAATTTCCAACCCCATAGTGTATATATATTCCTTATATCGCAGCTCGAGTCGATATAGCGACGTCCGTCTGTCCGTCTGTCTGTTGAAATCACGCTCATTCACAAAAAAGACAATTTTCTTTGGTAAGGTTACAATAATATCATTTGCCATAATTCCCAGCAGGTTGGTGTTGAAAATGGACTAAATCGGGCATCATTGTGCTTAGATACGAACAAAAATATGTAGATACCTCTAAAAAAACATAAAACCCATTGTGTTTATTGTAATATTTTAGTGGTTGAACATAATAGTTGTACAAAAACATTCACAGTTCAAAAAAGCCACGAAAAAATGATGCAATCATGTTAAGAAACACAACTACCATGAGCTTGTTAGTAGTATTGCCAAATATTTTTTTATCGTTATCACGTTATAGTAAAAAAATCGCCAATATGAAAGACAAAATGGAAAATGAAAAATGATAATTGAAAAATAAAAAATGGAAAATGAAAAATTGGAAAACAGAAAATGAAAAATGGAGAATGGAATATGGAAAATTAAATATGGAAAATGAAAAATGAAAAACGGAAAATGGAAAAGGAAAATGAAAAATGGAAAATGAAAAACGGAAAATGGAAAATGAAAAGTGGAAAATAGAAAATGAAAATTGGAGAATGGAAAATGAAAAATTTAAAATGGAAAATGAAAAATGGAGAATGGAAAATGAAAAATGAAAAATGCAAAATGGAAAATGAAAAATGGTAAATGAAAAAAGGAAAATTTAAAATGAAAATTGAAAAACTAAAAATGAAAAATGGAAAATGGAAAATGAAAATTGAAAAATGGAAAATGAAAAATGACAAATGAAAATTGAAAAATGAAAAACTAAAAATGAAAAACACAAAATTAAAAATGGAGAATGAAAAGTGAAAAATGGAATTTGGTAAATGAAAAAAGAAAAATGGATAATGGAAAATGAAAAATGATAATTGAAAAATGAAAAACTAAAAATGAAAAACGAAAAATTAAAAATGAAAAATGGAAAATTAAAATAATAAAATAAGAAGTAAAAATGAAAAATGATAAATGGAATTTGGCAAATGAAAGTTGAAAAATGAAAAATGGAATATGAAAAAATTACAAATGAAAATTCAAAATTGAAAAATGGAATTTGAAAAATGATAATTGAAAAACTAAAAATGAAAAACGAAAACCGAAAAATTAAAGATGAAAAATAGAAAATTAAAATAAAAAAATAAGAAGTAAAATTGAAAAATGATAAATGGAATTTGGAAAATGAAAGTTGAAAAATGGAAAATGAAAATTAAAAATGAAAATGAAAATTAAAAAATTAAAAATCATGTATTAAAAATTAAAAGTTAAAAATAACAAGTAAGAAAATTATAGTCGGTCTAGACCGACTATAAGATACCCTATACCATGCGTTTAGAGATCCTACCCCATAGGACCAGCTAACTGGACATAGAAAATAAGCATAAACCAAATTTGAGTGGGATGTTTATAAATTTTTTTGTCTGCAGATATGAAAAAGTTCTTATCGGATGCTATATCTATATGGGGACTAGGCCCAAAAATGGACCGATCCTGACCATGTTTGGTAAGGTCTCTTGTATTTTGCAAAAATATATACAAACAAAATTTGAGAAGAATCAGTGCAATATTTTTGTTTTTTAATAGATTTAAGTGAAGATCGGGAAGCAGCTCTATATGGGGCCTATGACTAAGAATTGTCCTATAGGGATTATTTTCGGACTACTGATTAATGGATATAATAAACATATACGAAACCAATTTGACTAAGATTTATATGATAATTTGGATCTTATGACAATTTAAGTCGATTTCATAGGGGTCATTTGTATGGGGGCTAGGTCTGAACATTGACCGATTCTCACCACTTTCAATAGCGTTCATCCTATGGCCGATAAAAGCTTACATACCAAATTTCATCAAAATATATTCATATTTGCGACCTGCAGTTTGATTACAAACTTTACATGGACACACAGACGGACGGACGGACGGACATCGTTAAATCGAATCAGGTAGTGATTCTGATTCGATCAGATAGTGATTCTGATTCGATCGGTGTAATTAAAGATGGGTCTAGGTCAAATATTTTTGGTAGTTACAAACAGCAGCACAAAGTCATTATACCCACACCACATAGTGGTATAGGGTATAAAAATTAAAAACTCTAGTAATTCTAATTCAGTTAAAAATATTTTAATATTTGATTTTTTAACATTAATATCTGGAAATTTTTAGCCAAGAATCAGTTGATTTTTTTTAATTTCATGAATTATCCCAAAACTTTCTTATAGGGATCAAACTTTGGGTGTTATAATGCTGGCTGCGTTATATAATGAATTTCATTCGGGGTTTTCTACTATAGTAAAATAAAAATAATGCCATTTTTCAAATAGTAACGAATTATTTCTAAAGAAGACGCGGTCATTGCTTTTTATAACAAGGAATTATAATAGAAACAGGCCAACAAGAAGAGAAATTAACTTTAAATTTAATTGGTATTCGAAATTTAAATTTCAGTACCGACAACAGTTTTAAAGTGGTAGCCGTACCCAATATTGGTTGTAATATTGAGTTTTAGATGTAGGTGGAGGGTGTCAAAGATTCGGCTTAGCCGAATTTAACACTCTTACTTGTTTTTTTGCTGAGATAGCCAGACGTGTCCAGTATCTACACAATGACCCTCAAGACGTAAGTAATTTAAAGAAAGTTGTTTTACCCTTTCTGGGGAGTTTTTATTACAAAATTGAATTTATTTTATCGGCTACCACACACACTTTGTATATTTATTCCATTTGATACATAAACTGGTTGAGAATTACATGTGATGTGTTTTCATTATTATCAGAATAATATAGATTCGATATATGCATCGGTATGTACGTGTGTACTCACAAGTTGGTGTAGATGATGTTATACGATATGTGGTTGTTTTGTTGATGCTGCGTATATCGGTATCTACGTTGCAAGTGGAGAGTGACATTTGCGATGTTACAACGTTTCTTTCATGATGAAATCAAAACGACAAACAGCTTTACATTAGCTTTTGCCTTTCAAAGGTCTATTCGATATGAAACGTAGTAAGCAACACGTCCATAGGAAAATAAACCCCTGCTCGGATAATTGTTCGCTTTGGAAATTTAAAATTTAGTTAATAAGTAGTACGCACCATTACTACAATGTGTAGTCTATAGAATTCAGATCTGGACTACCTGATGGCCGGTCATCAAATATAATAAAATTCACTACATTTTTACCACTCTTGATCCGTTTTTGCCTTTTTGTATTATTGAAATTTCGGTTTTTCATTTTTATTAGTACGTGGTTTAGGGGCTTCAAAATTTTTTTCAAAATATAGATTAGTCATTTACTGAGCGTTGGACGCCTTATTTGCAGAAATGAAACTCGGTAACACTCCTCACCATACCACCAACATAGAAACTGAATGCTGACCTTTTTCATCCTTTTGAAGAAGTTTTGGCGCTGGCGGAGTATAAATTCCTTAAGTCCATTCAAAATGGCTCAATTTGAAAGTTTGAAAATATTTTTCAGTTTATTTAAACGTGCGGACAATAATGCAAAATATACACATACATACAATCATTCCAAGCTGGTCATGTCAAAACAGTTTGATGTCTATATCATGTTGCCATTTGCCCTCAATAATCATAAAAATTATTTGTTCTTACCATTTTTTTTTTTTTTTTTTTTTGTAAATTTGCAATATTTGTCATATATTTTCCAACAAATAAACAAGTTCAAAACAGCACATAAAATAGAGAAATCTAAAACAAACAAATACTGAACCATTTCTAGAAATAGATTTACAAAAGCAAAACTAATCATGAACAAAATGACAAAATAAATAAGAAAAAGAAAAGACACTTTAAAAAGTGCAAAGATCATAAACGGAACAATTTGACAAAAACATGCACAAGCTTAGAGGAATAGAATGGCTAAGACTGGCTTTTTGAAATTTCATTCATTAATATTTAACAGAAAAAGTATATTTTACGCACTCCACTGATGATGTTGTGATCTTTCAAACGGAAGTGTGCCATTAATCTTTTTGAGCACACCAAAATGTCTTCGTTTTCGAACTAAGCCAATTTCAAGTAAAAAAAAAAAATACAACAACAACTGGCTAAGACCAAACAAATCATAACATAAAAATAAATTTACTCAATTTGACAAGACAATAACCAAAAAAAACTAGACTTTAAGTATACAATTTGTCAATGAATGAAGCCAGAATGAAGCTCAGATCAAAACGAAACATAGCGCAGCAGCAGACAATCCTCTTTGACGAGGAAATTAACAAACTTTGAATGAATTATATGTTCAGGAATGGAAACAATCACCTGAATGAACTCAAAAACATCAGACTCTCTAAACAAACATGGCTTAAAAATCGACGAAACAGCAAAACAAACACACTTAAAATTGTTTGTGTGTCTTATTGTGGCTGCTTGTTAAAAATCAATCTTACATACATACATTCAGTCATTCAAACATACAGACACATACTCGAACATGGTTATAAACAAACAACAATAAATTAATAACATAAGTACCTAATCCAATCAATCAAATCGAACAATGAATCAAAACGACCAAAAAAATAAATCGATCTCATAAAACTCTTATTCATTAATTTTTTTTTTTCACATATGATGGTGTATGAGTATGGAAATAGTTGAATGAACAGTTACCAGATTGATAAGAATTTAGTAAAAGTTTTAGGAATATTGGCTTCTGTCTCAGTATAAATTAAATAAAATTTCTGTAATGAAAGTTAGAAAATGTTGCGATAATGAATTGAGGAGTTTACTTGGATTATACGAATTTTGATGTTATTTATCAGTGGCTCATAAGTTCGAATTATGGAATTAAGGAATGAATTTCTTTTTATTATTTCTAAAGGAAGAAGCATGGGATTCCAACTAACTTCCAAAGATGTCAATATAAAAAATACACACTTTTAAATCTTCAAAGCTCAATACCAGGTCCACCTAGTTGTATACCATCCACACCATGGTGCAGAGGGTACATCTCGTGTTTGTCATTCCATTTAAAACGCAACAGGAAATGAATTTGCGATCCCTTAAAGTATATATTCTTGATCCTTATAACAACTCGAGTCCCTATAACAACTCGTCTGTCCGTACGTCCATTTGTCTGCCTGTGGACAGGCCAAAAGTGAATTTTTTTTCGTCACCGACTTTTAAAATTTTACCGCCATTTTATAGCTAATATATCCAGATTGATGTAGCCAAAAAATTAGGTGGAACTATTGCTAATTGTGGGCGTGGCATGCTATCAAACTCAAATGTTTTCTTAATTTCAGAAAAAGGTGATTTTTTTTTTGTTTTTTTATCAAAAATAAATGGTTTCTACTCGCAAGATGACGTCGATAATGACCTGCGGTCCCCTTGATAAGGTTGGTAGGATCGCAGTCTTTAGTTGTTATAAGTGGTCACAACCCTACCGTTTAATATATTTCTAATTCAGGCGGCAGTTTGAGTCTTCAGGTACCCTCTACAAATATTGTTATTTATCGTTTTATGGGGAAAAACACATTAAAAAAAATAACAAAAACAATTTATGTGGGTTTTTTCATTTACACATCACATACGTAGGACATGTGTCTGGATTTGGATATTTATTTTTCTTTGCGTGTGTTTACTCAAATCAATTCAAACTGGATTTTATATGTACTCTGCATGGTTGTAGCTGGGAAGGAGGGCTCTAGGGGGTTATACACCCCCTCGTTTTGACAAACCTTTTATAACTTTATAAATATAGCTTTTCTGACAACTGTATGAATAAAAATTAGGTAACCCCCTTTCAGATTTTTGCCTACGCCCCTCGCTCTATGCAGTGTATACATACTGTCACCGCAATTAGGGTCATACCCTAGCAGGTAGCATAAAAACGGTTTGTTTTTAGTTTTTATACTTTTTCGCATCAGTTGAACGTTGAAATATACAGATACAGACAATAATTTTCGGGCGAATTTTTATTTATTTGAAAAAAAAAAAAAAATTATTGAAGAAATAGAGTCTATTTATAATAAGCGACATCAAGGTGGTAATTTGAATTTCCATACACGACTAGCAGAAGCATTGGCCAATTAGTTAGAGCGTGAAAGGGCCGCTGAAGATGGCGAAGCGTTTACAGATGAGGAGATGGATGACTTTCCAGGAGTTGACGACGATATGGATCTAAATTATATGCCAAACGATGGCGAAGGCTCAGATGTCGAAAATGATTTGGTTATCGAACCAGATGAAATGTTCGATAGTGATGACGATGAAGAAATTGAAGAACAGAATGCTGCCGAAGGTTCTTTCCTTGGTAAGGATGGTACTATATGGTGTAAAAATGACCCAAATATTTTTATTATTTTTTTTTTAAATTAATCAACACTCAGGGGATGCCCCCTACAGATGCAGTGCATTGTGTTGATCTCAGGAAAATAGGCTTAAGGAGGAAAGAGGGAGTGTGTTCATTTTTTTTTTCTTTATTTTTTTTTATTTTTTGCAGCGACAGACCAAAGCCTCTGGTGGGAATCGAACCCACGACCCCTCGCATGATCGGCGAGCACGCTACCTACTCACCTACCGGGGCGCTTATTGGAATTCGTATACGTCAACACAATATCATGCGTTTTCGACCTGGTCCGAAGCAACAAAACAGTGTTCCAATTGAAGTTTTCAAAAAATTTTTCACACCAAATATAACATTTGTTATAATTTCTGAAACGTATCGCCATGAGAAATGGAATGCAGCTAATCCCATTAAAAAATCAAAAGTTTGGGAAGATATGACCGAAATTGAATTAGATGCATTCGTCGGTATTCTTTTGGCAGCTGGTTGTTCCCACAATAATATGCAAACCACAAAGTTTTTGTGGCAGTCAAATAAATCTGCCCATATTCAGAGCAGCCATGTCTTTCAATCGATTTTCTTTACTGGTACGATACATTCGTTTTAATGATGACAGATCACGCGTTCATCGATTGCGAGCTGACAAAGCTGCACCAATTCGTGACGTTTGGAATTTTTTAAATGAAAATCTTGCCAAAAATTACAGTCCGCATGGCAGCATAACAATTGATGAGCAATTGTTCCCATATCGTGAAAAAACAAAATTCACACAATATATACCATCAAAACCAGCGAATATGGCATTAAAATTTGGTGGGCATATGATTCAAAATCTAAATATCCATTGCAAGGAAAACTTTATACAGGTCGACAAGAAGGAGAAGAACGGGAAGTAAACCAAGGAGAAAATGTTATGCTACAACTCGTCGAACAGCAATACTGGCCGTATAATTGTAGCTGACAACTTTTTTACGACACTAGAAGGAGTAAAGCGTCTGGTCAAAATTGGTCTTGCATTTGTTGGTACCATTTGGTCTAATAAAAGATGTATTCCTAACGAAATGAGAAAGGATCGTTCTCGTCTTGATCTGCCATCGTTATTTGGATTCCACGAAAATTTAGTTTCAATTTTCAGCTACGTGCAAAAAAAAAAATAAATGTGTAAACTTACTTTCGACCGTCCATTATACGAAACATTGTGAAGGGGAAGCAATGAAACCCGAAGCAATTCTCTTCTACAATGAAAATAAAGCTGACTTCGATTGTATGGATCAAATGGTTACACATTTTGCGTTCTTCTGCAACATGTTGGACATCATGGCACTGGCTGCATTTATTATTTGCAAAGAAGTTGATGGTCTCAACAAAAATAACGCTAGAAGAAATTTTCTCACTAAGTTAGCTGATACATTGGTTCTTCCAAATATTGAAAACCTAATGAACAACATTCACATCAGCAAACAGTTCAGCACTCGTTTGGCCATGGAATCGTTTTTTGAAAGAGCACTAAACTTAAGTTTGATTGATATAACTTTTGCCCTTCATTTCATTTCATTTTCCTTGTTTCTCTTTTTGATTTCAGATTCTAGTAGTAGTTCCTAGCTCTAGTGGTGCTGATACTCTACAAAAGAGAAAAAGTTGTCAGCTATGTACATTGGGAGACGAAAAAATTCGCCGACATACATTTTTTTTTTGTTCCAAGTGCTCGAATCCGCTGTGCCTACAACATTCGAAATCAGAATATAAATGTTTTAGTTGCTTACCTGAAGCTCTGTAAGACTTTTTTAATTTTGAATTAATTGCAATTTATTTTGTAGCTACTAATTTTTGAATTGAAATGAAACTTTAACAACTATTTGTTTGAAATTAAACACAAAAAATTGTTTTCTTGTTTTATTTCCCATTAAATTTTTTTTGCCTGGGTAGGTGGTTTAGCATAAGAACAAAAAAAAAAAAAAAAAAAAAAAATAGAAAATATATATCTGCCTGACGTGGTAAAAATATAACAATGTAATATTATCACTAAAATACCATATTTTTCATATAAATGTATTGAAATACATAGTGTATCTGGCCAGATACATGTGCTACGTATGTGACTATCGGAACATGTGCATGACGGAGGGTTTAACTACTATATTTGTGTGAAATTTCAACTTTAGTGGAATAGAACTTCTAGGGAACAAGAAACGTATACCACCCAGAGAAAGGCGAAAGTGTCCTATTTAACCATATGTATACTTTTGCGCCCGTGACGATCCGCCGGTAGACCACTTTTTTCAATTTAATGAAATTACTCAAAAAACAAGTGAGAGTGTTAAATTCGGCTATGCCGAATCTTTGATACCCTCCATCTGAGTTTTACGTTTACGTTTAATATCTGGACTGCTTGCACTATTTGTAACAAATGTATATAAAATATTTGAATATATAAACAATTTGATAAACCTATTACTGAATTATTACAACAAATGCTCTGAATTTTCAGCATTTTATAGAGCTGTCTATATATTTTAGGTCATAAACTGGCACAATGACACCCGATTTATCCCATTTCAAATACTAACCTGATCCAATATTAAGTTTAACCAGGTAAATGGTTTATTTTGTAATTTTCTTTTTAATTTAAATTTTTTAATATACTATAAATGTGTATTTGATTTTCTGCAATCCTTTTCAATTTTCCAGAACAAAATTTGAGAAGAATCCGTGCATTATTTTTGTTTTTTGATAGATTTAAGTGAAGATCGGGAAGCAGCTCTATATGGGGTCAAAGGGATCATTTTTGGACTACTCATTAGTGGATATAATGAACGCATACAAACCCAATTTGAGTAAGATACATATATATGACAATTTGGATCTTATGGCAATTTATGTCGATTTCATATGGGTAATTTGTATGGGGGCTAGGTCTGAACATGGACCGATTCTCACCGATTTCAATAGCGTTCATCCCATGGCCGATAAAAGCTTACATACCAAATTTCATCAAAATATATTCATATTTGCGACCTGTAGTTTGATTACAAGCTTTACATGGACACACAGACGGACGGACGGACATTGTTAAATCAACTCAGAAAGTGATTCTGATTCGATCGGTATAATTAAAGATGGGTCTAGGTCAAATATTTTTGGTTGTTACAAACAGCAGCACAAAGTCATTATACCCAAACCACATAGTGGTATAGGGTATAAACACTTTTATAAATTTGAACATAATTAATTTTAGAAACATAATTAATTTTAAACAAGTAAGAAAATTATAGTCGGTCTAGACCGACTATACGATACCCTATACCATGCGTTTAGAAACCCTATCTCTTAGGCCCAACTAACTGGACATTGAAAATAAGCAAGAACCAAATTTGAGTGGGATTTTTATTAATTTTTTTTGGCTGCAGATATGAAAAAGTTCATATCGGATGCTATATCTATAAAGGGACTAGGTCCAAAAATGGACCGATCCTGATCATGTTTGGTAAAGTCTCTTGTATTTTGCAAAAATATGTACAAACAAAATTTGAGAAGAATCAGTGCAATATTTTTGTTTTTTAATAGATTTAAGTGAAGATCGGGAAGCAGCTCTATATGGGGTCAAAGGGATCATTTTTGGACTACTCATTAGTGGATGTAATGAACGCATACAAACCCAATTTGAGTAAGATCTATATGACAATTTGGATCTTATGGCAATTTATGTCGATTTCATATGGGTAATTTGTATGGGGGCTAGGTCTGAACATGGACCGATTCTCACCAATTTCAATAGCGTTCATCCCATGGCCGATAAAAGCTTATATACCAAATTTCATCAAAATATATTCATATTTGCGACCTGCAGTTTGATTACAAGCTTTACATGGACACACAGACGGACGGACGGACGGACGGACGGACGGACGGACGGACGGACATTGTTAAATCAACTCAGAAAGTGATTCTGATTCGATCGGTATAATTAAAGATGGGTCTAGGTCAAATATTTTTGGTTGTTACAAACAGCAGCACAAAGTCATTATACCCAAACCACATAGTGGTATAGGGTATAAAAAATGTCCGATTCGTTTTTCGATGACGCTGAAAACATAAAGAATTACAGAAAATAAAGATTTTGCTTCAGTTAGTTGGGAGACGAGAAGCTAATGGATGGCTGGAACAGGTCAAAGGTGACGACTATAAATGCAGATGCAAGGCTTGTGAAAAAATATTAAAATGCGATAAATCAGATCTAAGTATACATGCTAATAACCACTGTTATAAAAAATCTTTTAAAACTAAGAACAAATATTCATTTTAAATTAATTGTGTAAGTTTTAAATGCACATCTAGCCATATCAAAAAGATGAATTATACAAAATTGTAAAATTAATTTTTTTATAATATCTGTCTGTTTTTTATATTATTCTTATGTAATTCTCATGATATTTTTATCTTATTTTTAATATTTTTTTCTTCGTTTTTATGTTATTTTTACATAATTGAAATTGAAAATGTACAAATTAAAAATAAATTTTGAAGAAAAGTGGGTGTAGGGAAAAAAGGGAATTTTTTTCCATAAGCGTAGAGATTACTGAAAAAATCTCCTGGAATCACTAGGACCTATTAAAAAACAATGTAAAAATTTCACAAGACAACGCGACATAGACTTGCTTTGTTCAAAAGCTTCCATAAGACTGAATGAAATTGTTGCTTACTTTACTCTTTGGTGAGTATTTTCATTTTTGTTCGGCTGTATACATATAAGAAGCCGATTAGAGTTCGGTTTACTGGTTCTGCTATGCATATGTATGTGTGTAAACAAAAATATACGATATCCCAGTCATCATTTCGAAGATTGTTTTAGCAAAAATTACCTTACTGTGTCTTCTTCGCTATTAGAAAAAGACTAGAAAATGATTTTTGCTTACTCTTAAAAAGTGATTTATAGAAAAATTACATTAAATATGACTCAAAAATGAGTCGAAACTGATCAGAAAAGCGGATAAAAAGGACTCTCAAGAAGATTCGCGGGTAAGGTAATATTTCCTCCCAACAAAAGAATATTTTGTGATCAGCAATAGAGCGCATTTATTACTGATTTAATAGCACATATGAGTCAAAAAAACTCTACATGATCATTTATTTCATAAAATGCTTACTGGGATTTTATTCACTATCTGTAGAAACAGGGTTTTTAAGTAAACCAAATCTGCACACAATTTCAATTCTGTTTCGTTCACAATGATACGATCACTTTGTTTACTAGCTAGCAGTAAAATAAGAAAATAGTATTATAATACAGCGTGAATTGTACTTCTCAATTAGTTTATTTTTAATGTGCCATAAGAAGTTCGGTTTGTGCTAAGAAAAGCATGAATATATGTATCCAAGGGCGAAGCTTGATCATTGCACTTTGATTGAATAGCTCGTGCTTAAATTTTTTGGTGTTTGGGAATGGCATTTGTGTTAAAAAATGCATGTTTCCCAGACAAGGCTCGATCATTGCACATTGGTTGAGCTGAGCTCCGCAGTTATTCCTAATATGGATAACTCATGCAAAAAATTTTCGGGAATGGCGTTTGCCTCCGTCTCGACATTAAATAACAAATTTTAAAAATTTATTGTAATTAGCATCTGACAAAAAATAGTATTTTTTTAAACACCAATTTTTTACAGGCTAAATATTTTATGGTTTACCTACTACTTTTGAATGAAAGTATGCAGAGTTTATACATCTATTAATTTGTAACATTTTGTGATGTTATAAAAATCGCAGAATATTGATATTGATTTTATATAGTTTCTTTTATTAATTAATTAACTTAAATATTACGCCAAAAAATATTGATGTTGATGAATTTTTATATTATTAACGCAACGACCACAAAAACAACATGCACAGCTATGGCAAAATACAAAATTTAGGAAAACAATATAGGAAAACGTCATATTTTTTTAACTTTTCAGTGATTTCTCGGTACCTATGAAACCTATTGTTATAATTTAAAAAAGAGAAACCTTCTCATGATGTTAGTGAATCATTCCTACTAAAAAGGAGCGCCATAGCTGTCCTATTGAGGGCGTTATCGTGACAAGAACACATATTCAAATCATATATTCTCAGGACTTTTTTTACTTCTTCGCTCAATTCTCGGGACTACATTAACCGATTTGGACGATTTTAAACAGCAAACTTCTCAGGATGTCATTGAATCATTTTTTTATACCAACGAGCACCCTAGCTACCCGATTTAAGCCGTCATCGGACAGACGGACATCGCTATATCAACTCCGCTTGCTATAAGGATCACAAATATATATATTTTATGGGTTCCAGATTTTTTTCTCTAATTATTACAAACGGAATGACAAACTTATATATTCCCTCTGCACACTGGAGTGGAGGGTATGAAAATTTTAAATTACGGCAATTTAAAGAGCGATATAAGTATACAATGGTGTATTAAATTTGTGCTTTAGGTATTTTACAGCTTATAATAGTCATTATTTGTTCTATTACCAGTAATGATATCTGCTTACAAAATACATTACCCTTTTGGTATTTGATTACAAAGTTTCCAAATGGGGGAATTATTCGTATTCGGATTAGACTCTAATTCAGCATAAAAAAAACATCAGAAAATACCTTCAGATCTCAGTGAGGAAACAATAATCTTTATTTTATAGGCCTGTGTCACTGTGTATGGTATTAACTAATGTGATCCAAACAATTGCTGTAATTCTTCTGGAATTTAATTCTTTACCTCCGGCCTAAATGGTTAAAAATAACTGGCATCACTTTTTTTTTATAAATAAGCACAAAATCATACTCGTATATTGTTGTTTAAGATTAATACATATCAACAATCTCTGCAAGATACCATTTATTCTACTATTTCTTTATATATTTCTTGAGGTTTCTGCTGTTTAATAGAGATATTTTTTTTTATTATTTATTGTTATTTAATAAAATCAATTCTAACAATAGGAAAAAAAACCAAGTAAGGCACAAGTCGGATGTGCCCATCCTTAAATCGATAATAATCGTATCAATTTTGAAGAACTTGGTTATAAAGATGACAAGATTTTCTTTCTGCCTTAAAATTTTCCTTAATTCTGTTACATAAAACACAGGCAATCAAACATGCATACATATATGAATACAATGGAAAGGTGTAAAAAGTAGATTGTTTTTGAAGTTAGAAAAAAGAAATAATTTTTTTTCCCGATTAACTGATTTCAATATGTTGTAAAATATTTCATGTCGTATGTTAAGTACCTCTTTAAATTATTTTCTTTTGTTGGCAATACAAATTATTTTGAGTTCCAGAGTTTTTTGGTTTTGTTTTTTTTTTTCAGATGAGGCACTTGTACAGTCACGATTTTTTTCTTGTTCAGAGATTTGAACTTAAACGAAAAACTGTTTAACTTCCGTTGGACAATAAAAACGAAAAAAATGTTAGATAAACAATTTTGAATTATGTATAATAAGTATATATGTATTTATGATTATGTACATTATAAATATATGTATATACATATGTATGTTTTTTTAATTTATTTATTTTAACATAACCTATCCTAAGGTTGTGTGCCAATTTTTTTCTTATATTATTAACTTAACCTTTTCAATGACTGGCCATAATTAGAAAAATGCTTTTAAAGCAGAGTTTTAAATAAATTAAATTATGATCGATAATGATTTTCTAGTAGTAAATATTTTTAACAATATTTGCTTAAGGACTCTTATTTTATAAATAATATTTAATAATTAAAAAAAAAAACAGAATCTTCAATTTCCCAGCAAAATTTTCTATTGCATAGAAAAAGTTAAATCACCAATGGAATAACTCTCTCTTCAACACGATATTTTTTGAGTAGCTGGGTGGATGGTTTTTAATAAGTTTAGCAACGTGTTCTTTAGCCAGTACTACACGTTCTCCACTTGTATTTCAGAAAATATCCAAGTATCAATTTTATTTCAAAAGACATTAATTGAATTTCAGAAAGTACCAATTTTATTTTAGAAATCTTCAATTGATTTTCAAAAATAATCAATTGTATTTCAGAACACATCAAATATATTTCAGAACAAATCAAATGTATTTCAGAAAACATCAAATGTATTTCAGAAAATATCAAATGACTAATAGAAACAAAAAATCACTAATAGAAACAAAAATAACCATAATAACAATGGGTATTGTAGGGTAAACTACTTTTGAATTCTGAAATTCAATTTATATTTTATGAAATACAATTGATTATTTCTGAAAATCAATTAACGTTCTCTGAAATGCAATTGGAAAATTAGTAGTGTTAAGTTAATTATACCTTATATATTAGTTACCTTAAATATATTGAGGATCTTTTGCTATAGAACAGGTCCTCCAAGCCATAGTTCTAGAACAGATGATGTTGGGAACAAATTAAAAAAGTTACTGAATATATGTTTATAAAACTACTCGAATAGCTCGAATAGTGCGAGTAGTTAATGAGTAGCTCGAGTAGTAAAAACTAAAATTGTTCATGGAAAACGAGGTTAAGCATCTACGCGGTGAATAATTTGATACACTTGTTTGGCAAGTAATCGAGCTTTTTATACCCTCCACTCCAGTGTGCAGAGAGTATATATATAAGTTTGTCATTCCGTTTGTAATGATTAGAAAAAAAAATTAAGACCCCATAAAATATATATATTTGTGATCCTTATAACAAGCGGAGTTGATATAGCGATATCCGTCTGTCCGGCTGTCCGTCTGTCCGTCTGTGGAAATCACGATGATGGCTTCAGTCGGGTAACTAGCGTGCTCATTGGTATAAAAAATTATTCACTAACGTTCTGAGAAGTTTGCTATTTAAAATCGTCAAAATCGATTAATCTGGTCCCGAGAATTGAGAGAAGAAGTAAAAAAAGTCCTGAGAAAATATGATTTGAACATGTGTTCTTGTCACGATAACGCCCTCAATAGGACAGCCAGGGTGCTCGTTTTTAGTGAGAATGATTCACTAACATCATGAGAAGGTTTCTGTTTTTTAAATCATGACAATAGGTTTCACAGGTGCCGAGAAATCACTGAAAAGTTAAAAAAAATATGACGTTTTCCTATATTGTTTTCCTAAATTTTGTATTTTGTCATAGCTGTGCATGTTGTTTTTGAGGTCGTTGTGTTAATAATATAAAAATTCATCAATATCAATATTTGTTGGTGTAATATCTATAATATTAATAGGCTAGGCGATTTCTTGTGGCCGATGTAAGTTTCACAGTTTTACCCCGAATTTGCCAAAAAAAAAAAAAAAATGTACAATTTGAAAGGTATTTCTTTTTAGCTGTTACCCAGATTTACAGATTTTCATCGTCTGGAATATTTTTTTGGAGTTATGGTCGTTTAAATTGTATACTAACACATACATAAAATTATATAATGCTATGTGTGTGTTTATTAAATTTGTTAATGTGTTTGTGTTAATGTGTTGAGTTTGCATTCTTCATTTAAAATGAGTTGAATTGTGAAGCATACCTTTAGGGTCTTTATTAAAGGAAAAAATAAAATTTTCTAGAATTTGCACTCGATTTTCGAGTGCTGGAATCTGCTAGTTTAAGTTAATTAATTAATAAAAAACAAGTAAGAAAATTATAGTCGGTCTAGACCGACTATACGATACCCTATACCATGCGTTTAGAAACCCTATCTCTTAGGCCCAACTAACTGGACATAGAAAATAAGCAAAAACCAAATTTGAGTGGGATTTTTATTAATTTTTTTGGCTGCAGATATGAAAAAGTTCATATCGGATGCTATATCTATAAAGGGACTAGGTCCAAAAATGGACCGATCCTGATCATGTTTGGTAAAGTCTCTTGTATTTTGCAAAAATATGTAGAAACAAAATTTGAGAAGAATCAGTGCAATATTTTTGTTTTTTAATAGATTTAAGTGAAGATCGGGAAGCAGCTCCATATGGGGTCAAAGGGATCATTTTTGGACTACTCATTAGTGGATGTAATGAACGCATACAAACCCAATTTGAGTAAGATCTATATGACAATTTGGATCTTATGGCAATTTATATCGATTTCATATGGGTAATTTGTATGGGGGCTAGGTCTGAACATGGACCGATTCTCACCAATTTCAATAGCGTTCATCCCATGGCCGATAAAAGCTTATATACCAAATTTCATCAAAATATATTCATATTTGCGACCTGCAGTTTGATTACAAGCTTTACATGGACACACAGACGGACGGACGGACGGACGGACATTGTTAAATCAACTCAGAAAGTGATTCTGATTCGATCGGTATAATTAAAGATGGGTCTAGGTCAAATATTTTTGGTTGTTACAAACAGCAGCACAAAGTCATTATACCCAAACCACATAGTGTTATAGGGTATAAAAAATATATAAAATCAATATCAATATTCTGCGATGTTTATAACATCACAAAATATTACAAATTGATACATACTACTGTTGCCAATATCAAAATACTATAAATAATATTCATATATTCTGTACATATATATCCATAATAAGCGCATATTGAAAAATAAATCGGTATTTTATTTTATTTATACAAATTTTATTTATACAAATTTTTAGAGTTGCAAAAATAGTATGGTTTTAAGTTGTATTTTGTTGTATTTTTAGTACATGTATAAACTCTGCATATTTGCATTCAAAAGTAGTAGGTAAACCATAAAATATTTACCCTGTAAAAAAATTGGTGTTTAAAAAAATACTATTTTTTGTCAGATGTTAAAACAAGATGTTAATTACAATAAATCTTTAAAATTTGTTATTTAATGTCGTGACGGAGGCAAACGCCATTCCCAAAATTTTTTTTCATAGATTATCCACATTAAGAATAACCGCGGAGCTCAGCTCAATCAATGTGCAATAATCGAGCCTTGCCCTGGGAAACATGCATTCATGCTTTTCATAACACAAATGCCATTCCCAACTAACAAAAATTTTAGGCACGAGCTATTCACACTATGAATAATCGCGGAGCTCAACTCAATCAAAGTGCATGCTTTTCTTAGCACAAACTGAACTTCTTATGGTACATTAAAAATAAACTAAATGAGAAGTATAATTCATCATTACGCTGTATTATAATACTATTTTCTTATTTTGCTGGTAGCTAGTAAACAAAGTGATCGTATCATTGTGAACGAAATAGAATTGAAATTGTGTGCAGATTTGTTTTACTTATAAAAACTGTTTCTGCAGATAGTGAATAAAATCCCAGTAAGCATTTTATGAAATAAATGATCATGTAGAGTCTTTTTTGACTCACATGTGCCATTTAAACAGTCATAAATGCGCTCTTTTGCTGATCACAAAATATTTTTTTTGTTGGGAGGAAATATTACCTTACCCTCGAATTTTCTTGAGAGTCCTTTTTATCCGCTTCTCTGATCAGTTTCGACTCATTTTTGAGTCGTATTTAATGTAATTTTTCTATAAATCACTTTTGAAGAGTAAGCAAAAATCATTTTCTAGTCTTTTTCTACTAGCGCATGTTACCTGATTAGGTTTAAATCATCATAAGTGCTCGAAGAAGACACAGTAAGGTAATTTTTGTTAAAACACTCTTCGAAATGATGACTGGGATATCGTATATTTTTGTTAACACGCATAGCAGCATCAGTAAACCGAACTGTAATCGGCTTTTTATATGTATACAGCCGAACAAAAACGCAAATACTCACCAAAGAGTAAATTAAGCAACAATTTCATTCAGTCTTATGGAAGCTTTTAAACAAGGGAAGTCTATGTCGCTTTGTCTGTCTTGTGAAATTTTTGTATTGTTTTTTAATAGGAGATTTTTTCAGAAATCTCTACGCTTATGAAAAAAATTCCCTTTTTTCCCTACAGCCACTTTTTTCCCCTACACTACTTTTTTCAAAATTTATTTTTAATTTGTACATTTTCAATTTCAATTATGTAAAAATAACATAAAAACGAAGAAAAAAAAATATTAAAAATAAGATAAAAATATCATGAGAATTACATAAGAATAATATAAAAAACAGACAGATATTATAAAAAAATTATTTTTACAATTCTGTATAATTAATCTTTTTGATATGGCTAGATGTGCATTTAAAATTTACACAATTAATTAAAATGGCTTGCAAATGAGATGTTATAACAAAAAACAGAATATTAGTTCTTGGTTTTCAGTGTTGCCGTTTTAGCTTTTTAGTTGCTAGATTTAGCGACCTTTTTTGTCGTTTAGCATCCAAAATTTCTCAAAAGATGCTAGATGCTAACTTAGAATCTTTTATTAATAAAAATTTGCTTTTAGCGTCTTTTTTTTGATATTTTTTTTTTCATTATTTTTGAATATATAATTTTAATGGTATTGATATATTTTAATTTCTCAAAGTGTAGTACAGAAATTTTGTGTACTACTCCTTTTACCACTCTGCTCGTTTCTTTCAACAAATATAACAAAACATTTTGAAATAGAAGAATGTAAACACCAACAACAGTTTTTAATGAATTAGAAAGTCGATTGCCAAAAAATATTATTGTATTAAAAAAAATGCCAAAATTTTCAATACAAAACACATTAAATCGGGTAAAAGAACAGATAACCAATATATTAGAAGAGTTTAAATTTATATCATATATCATTTATATACGTATAAAAAAAGGATTGAAATTGAAAAATCGGTGCTGTCACACTTAAAATATACCGAGCGATGTCGTTGATAAAAGTCGATCGTCAGAAAAATATCAGAGCCAAGAAGAACTTGAAGATGAAGACATCACAGAAATGTTAGATTCCATAAACCAATTATTCTAATATAATCGTATCTTTTGATAATGTAATTTCTGTTATATTTTAAATAAAAAAAAAAATCCCTCTAAAATTAAAAATATTTAATTTTAAGTTTAAAATAAACTCAATTTGATGTTAAAAAAAAATTTCAGATAAAATCCAAAATAATTTTAATTAAAATTTTAAAAATATAAATCTAAACATATGTTTTATATTAATTTTTCGATTTAAAAACCAAAGAATTTATTAATAAGTATATAATTTTTCAATATAAAGGTAATGAAATTTGAAAAAAAAATTAGCATCTTTTTTTAGACTCCAGTACGTTTAAGCATCTTTTTCTTTTTGCAATTTAGCATCTTTACAATTTCAAATTATGGCAATACTGTTCGTTTTAAAAGATTTTTTATAACAGTGGTTACTAGCATGTATACTTAGATCTGATTTATCGCATTTTAATATTTTTTCACAAGCCTTGCATCTGCATTTATAGTCGTCACCTTTGACCTGTTCCAGCCATCCATTAGCTTCTCGTCTCTCAACTAACTGAAGCAAAATCTTAATTTTCTGTATTTCTTTGATGTGTTTTCAGCATCATCGAAAAACGAATCGGACATTTTTCTAAAATTAATTATGTTTCTAAAATTAATTATGTTCAAATTTACCATATTTTAATGTAATGCACACAAAATTGTTTTATACTTGTCATTGTTATTAAAGAAGCCACATATATACTTCCTTCATATTATAGAGTTATTACCAGATTTAAAAAAGACTTTAAAGTTTAAAATTGAAAAAAATTATGCGATATTTAACAAATACATTCAAAATAGTTTTGACTGAAAGTTTTGGTAGTTTTAGATTTGCCTTGTATCAGTAAAATGTTCAGATATTAACTAAGAAAAAAAAACAGTTTGTTAAATATTTTCATCTTAATTATCTTAATTAATTTAAAGACACAAAGATAGATTTAATACAATAAAAAGAAGTAAGAGTTGAAAGTTGATCTATGCGGACTCACAAATGTGCCCTATACTAATAGGTCTGGAAAATTGAAAAGGATTGTAAAAAATAAAATGCACCTTTATATTAAAAAATTTAAATTAAAAAGAAAATTACAAAATAGACCGTTTACCTGGTTAAACTTAATATTGTTTGTAATTATCTGGATCAGGTTATTATTTAAAATGGGATAAATCGGGTGTCATTTTGCCAATTTATGACTTAAAATATGTAGACAGCTCTATAAAATGCTGAAAATTCAGAGCATTTGTTGTAATAATTCAGTATTAGGTTTATCAAAGTGTCTACATATTCAAGTATTTTATATACCAGGCATGGGCAAATGAGGCCCCACTGGCCGCATGCGGCCCACGAACTAATTTTATGCGGCCCCATATAAATTTTAAAAAAATTACAAAATTTAATTTAGATTTAATTAAAAAAAAAAATCAAAACATTTATACCAAAATTTCAAAGTATTGTTCAAAAATAGCATTAATACGTGTATAAATTTTCAATAGGGCTACAAAAATAATACAAATTATTTGAATGTAACGTCTGTTAGCATGCTTCATTTTTTCTATTAGAAGCAATGTAGCATGTACAAAAGAATGGCATTTTAAAAATTGTATGTTTGCAAAACACACCCATGATCCATGCAAACGACAGAGCAAAATAATTTTTCTCTCTCGTTTTTTATAGTTCATTATTTTCAGGGTTGTCTACTTTAAAATATCAAAAAGCACTAAACCGACAAAAATCGCAAAATTTGAAAAAAAACACTATATATTCCATTTTTTATTTTTGCTTTTTTCAGTAAAAGCCCTGTTGTCCTGAATGCTTGGGAATGAGAGCAGAGCCAATAATTAATTGCTTTATTAAAACTAGAAATTTTTTATCTTTTGGAACAGAAACCATTAAATTTTTTTATACATATTGTGCTAACCACTTCATAAAAATTTTTTCATAAAAGCATGTTTGGAAAAATAATTCAATTGAACTTTAAAATTTTGTTTAAAAAATTTAAAAACTAAAATTGGCAAATTGGACGATTTTTTAATTATATCTCATGTTCATTTTATTGAAATTAACTGGTAATACTCAACATATATCGGTCCCGCTTTTTACTTTTACGGAATTAAAATGGCATCAACGAGCAATAAAAAAACGTAAATTAGGTAATGAAAACAGAAAATTCCAGTCCGAATGGACACACAAATTCGGATTTGTTGAAAATAAGGACATACCTATGTGCCTCATTTGCAAAATTACTGTACCGCATAACAAACTTTACAATTTAAGTAGACATCATGAAAAATTGCAATCACAATTTGCCAAAGATTATCCCCTTAATACTAATCTTACAGAGAGACTAAACTGAAGGCATTGCAGTCAAATATTGCAAAAGAACAGAACATTATTTCGTCTTTTAGCCATGGAAATGACAGATCACTTGAAGCAAGTTACATAATAGCTTGGGATATTGCCCGTGATAAACGTCCTTATGGGGAGGCAGAGTTAAGAAAACACACTATGAAGAAGGTTATGAGCATTCTCGACCCTGATAACAAAAAGCTGCATAAAGCGATAGATCAGCTTTCTTTATCACGGCGCACAACCGAGCGTCGGATTGGAGATATCAGCACTTTTATTGAAACAAGTTTAAAAAACGATCTAAAAAATTCTGCAGCATTTAGTTTAGCTCTTGATTAATCGACAGATGTTAGAGACGTTCCTCAATTGGCGATCTTCGTTAGGTCTGTATCAGTTGAATTTAATATCACTGAAGAAATGTTAGACCTTGTAGCTCTTTCTGAAACAACGCGAGGCATTGATGTAAAGAAATGCGCTTTTCGAAGTAATTAACAAATTTGAATTGCCACGAGATAAAAGACCTCGAATGTAAAAAATTTAAATTTTTTCCTCTTTTAAAATTGAACGTAAATAATATACAAGACGATAAGCTGGAAGAATACATAAATAATTGAAAACAATTTCATGAAAATTTTAAATGTAGATTTGAGGATCTGAAACAACTTCAAGCAACATTCTCAGTTTTTGTTAACCCATTTTTGTGTGATGTCCTAAATGATGAATTCTTATTATCCGATATAATTCTTGCAAAATCAGATGTTGGAAAATTGGAGTTGTTAGAAATGAAGGATGATATTGTATTGAAAATGCATCACAAATCAACTTCTCTAGTTGGATTTTGGAAACTTGTTAACGAAACCCAATATTCATAATTGAAAAAAGGTGCTGCTCGTTTATTTTCAATGTTTGGTACAACGTATTGTTGTGAATCTCTATACTCCTCCATGAAACATGTTAAAAACAAAAATCGTTCACGTTTAACAAATCAACATCTTACGGAACTCATTCGGACAACTTTGACAAACTACACAGTAGGTGAAATTCGAAATTTGGCCCTACAAGCCATTTACGTGCCCACCCCTGTTATATACATTTGTTACAAATAGTGCAAGCAGTCCAGATATTAATGTAAACGTAAAACCCAGGTGGAGGCTATCAAAGATTCGGCATAGCCGGTGTCAGCACTTTTTATTTTGTAAAAATTTTAGAAACTGTAGTGGTACAGCATTTGATCAAAAATGATTCAGTTAATTTTGTGTTTTGAAATGTGGAAAACAAAAGCCTTAGTTGAATAACCTGCGATCGTTACTCTTTTTTTTTCGCTATTTTACATTGTGAAGATAATTGCGTGGTTACACTATAAACCACTACGTGGTGAGAATTTAATTAGTTTCTGCACACGATTGTAACTAATAAAAATGTCGAACCAATTTTTATTAAATCGAACGACTCGGAATGACTTTCTGCTCATCTATAATATTAATAGGCTAGGCGATTTTTTGGTACCGATTTTTTGTTCTACCGTTTTATCCCGCTTTTGACCAAACGTATATTATTTGAAAGGTATTCCTTTTAAGCTGTTCAGCAGATTTACAGATTTTTAATTTTTTCCTTTATTTTGAGAAAATTGCATTTAAAGTTGCAACTAACACATGCACAAAATTATACATATGCTATGTGTGTTTTATTAAATTTGTTAATGTGTTTGTTAATAAGTTTGTCATCTTCATTCCATAATAATAATAAACCAAAAAAAGTATTGGTTTGTGAATTGGCTAAGTTGAAAGTTGCCTAGAAATTGCACTCAAATTTCGAGCGCTGGAATCTGCTAGTCTATACTATTAATAGGCTAGGCTATTTCTTGTGACCAATGTTTTGTTCTATCGTTTTATCCCGATTTTGACCAAACGTTTATTATTTGAAAGGTATTTCCTTTTAGCCGTTTTGCAGATTTACAGATTTTAAAATTTTTTACTTTATTTTGACAAATTGCATTTAAAATTGCTACTAACACATACATAAAATTATACATAAGCTATGTATGTTTTATTAAATTTGTTAATGTGTTTGTTAATGAGTTTGTTATCTTCATTCACAATAGTAATAAACCATAAAAGTGTTGGCTCGTGAATTGGCTAAGTTGAAAAATAAAGCTGCGTAGAAATTGCACTCGAGTTTCGCGCGCTGGAATCTGCTAGTATTTCTAACCATAAATACTTTTAATTGCCAGAGATTATTGCAACCTAAACTAGAAATTTTTGAAACGTAACTAGGTATTATCATTAAAGATGCAAAGTGGTCGCCATGGCATTCTATCATTCTCTACAATCCTGGGAATAGTTGTGGAAGACCATTAATGGAGTGGTCTATAAAGCGCGCAGCGATTCGGTTTGTTAACTACTCAATCGATTCCCCTAAGTGGTCTTACGAGTTTATTAAATATCTAGAAGTTACGAGGGCGGATCAATATGTCCGTGACTTTTAGAATGAAACAGTTTTTTTTGAAAAAAAAAAAAAAATATTTTTCAACATAATCTCCTTTTAGCTCAACGTAGAACGTTTCTTCTATTTTTGTATCCCTTCCAAAAAATAGGATTTTTCGAGGTCCATAAAATAGGCATTTGTTTGATCAATAATTTCATCCTTGGAGCTAAATATCTTTCCACCGAGCCATTTTTTAGGTTTAGAAATAGGAAATAGTCACTGGGGGCTAAACCCGGGGAATATGGCGGATGAGGTACCAATTCGTAGCCCAATCCATGAAATATTGCCATTCATGGAAAGTTGCCACACGATTACGTTTATGGTCAATTGTGAGCAAACGTGGCATCCATCTTGATGCCTATGGCATCAACAATCTCACGCACTTTTACTCTTCGATCGGGCAACACCATATCGTGCATTTTTTCGATATTTTCGGGTTATTGACCTCAATTGGCCGTCCAGAGCGTTCAGCGTCATTTGTATTTGGGCGACCACAAAGAAAGTTAGTAAACCACTTTTTTTTATTATTTAAAGCGATGGTGCAGAGTCCCCATAGTATTTATCAAGCTTTTGCATCGTTTGATTGACGGTTTTTATTTTCCCAAAAAATAATGTTTATGAGCACTCGAAATTCACTTTTTCCCATTTAAAAAAAAAATCACGACGTTGATGTTTTGAACAGCTGTTAAGCGCAAAGTAAAAGACGGAACTTGCTAAAAATTTTACAGTAGTCTATTAACAGGTGGTACTTGATGGGAGCAATGTTGCATTTCATGTAACTACGAGGGAAGTACGAAAAGTCAAAAATAATGGCGGGGAAACATTGCAGTGAGAGTCGGGGCATTATCGTATTGTAAAAGCCAAGACTTGCCTGCCCATAATTCTGGACTCTTTTTGTGAATAACTTTACACAAATGACGTATTCAAATAATTCAAACATTCAAACAAAATTTTTTGTTCTTGCACCATGATAATCGTAAAAATTTGTTAATATGACCTTGATTTTTGAACGACTTCTTAGTGATCTTTTCGGTATTGCTTCTTTTTTTTTTGCACACTATTAGCTTCATTAGTCTGTTGTTTTAGAGTAGTACGTATATATATAAGCATAATCTCCCGAAATGATTCGTTTCCTTTCATTCTGGTAGCCGGAAGTTTTTGTTTCAGATATATTGCAACGATTTTGATAAAAACAAATAAGAAAATTATAGTCGGTCTAGACCGGCTATACGATACCCTATACCATTTTTTAGAGACCCTGTCTTTCCAGTCCAACTAATTGGATATAGAAAATAAGCATAAATCAAATATGAGTGGCATTGTTATTAATATTTTTGGCTGCAGATATGAAAAAGTTCATATCGGGTGTTATATTTATATGGAGACTAGGTCGAAAAATGGAGCGATCCTGATCATATTCGATAAAGTCACTTATATTTTGAAAAAATATACACAAACCAAATTTGAGAAAAATCTGTGCAATATTTTTGTTTTTGATAGATATAAGTGAAGATCGAGAAGCAGTTCTATATGGGGCCTATGACTAACAATTTTCCTATAGGGATTATTTTTGGACTACTGATTAATGGATATAATAAACACACACAAATCCAATTTGAATGATAATTTGGATCTTATGGCAATTTATGTCGATTTCATAGGAGTCATTTGAATGGGGACTAGGTCTGAACCAAATTCCAAATTTCACAAATTTCAATAGTGTTCATCATATGACCGGTGGAAGCTTATATACCCAATTTTTTCAAAATATATTCATATTTGCGACCTGTAGCTTGATTACAAGGTTTACATAGACACACAGACGGACGGACGGACATCGCTAAATCGACTCAGAAAGTGATTCTGAGTCGATCGGTATAATAAAAGATGGCTCTACGTAAAATATTTTTGGTAGTTACAAACAGCAGCACAAAGTATAAATACTAAGTGTTTTTGGAACCAATTGAGATTAGATGAGTTTGAGACCCAAATATTTTATTTAAAAGATGTGTTGAGTGATCTTTGTGAAATATCAGAAGTGTCAGCAAGATCTCAAATTGTCTAACGGCGATTTGTCAGCACCGTAAGAATTCTGCAGCATAAATTGCATTCCGCAAACAAAATTAAATGGGACTTCTTTGCTAAACATTGTGAGACATTCTAAAAATCGTCAAATTCACTTTTAGTTGGGTATAAAAACTAGCAGAGCTCAGCCCTCGAAATTCGAGTCCAAATTCTAGAAAATTATTTTTTCATTCGTGCTAATCAATTTTAGTCAAATCAAAATTCAAATTTAATAAAAACACACACAGCATTTTATAATTTTTTATTTGAAGCTAAAATATGTGTTTTATGTATGTATTTGTAGCAACTTTAAATGAATTTAATTAAAAAAAAAAAATGTACCAGATGGTGCACATCTGTAAATATGGTGAACATCTGCAAATAAATACCTTACAAATAATATATTTTTTGTCAAAATCGGTTGATAATTGAAAGTGTAGAATATTCCACAAGAAATCGCCTTGCCTATTAATATTATAGATTACTATCACTGAATCAATGAAGATTATGACATGAAATTTATACAGATACAAATCTGAAAACAAATTATTTACCCAAATTGGGAAACCCGCTAAGTTTAAATTAAAAAGTGAATTTTTCATTTGGACCCAGTATTTTATAGAAGACGAATTTCAAAGTGATATTTGTAATAGTCGTTTATATAGAAAGTTGTGTCGTTCATAAGTTTGCTCATGTCCGATACAAAGCTTCGATAAAAGGTGTCGCCAGGATTCTTAGAATGATAGCCTTAAGCCAACATGAAAATTTGGTGCATTCGAGGTTCCACATTTAAGCTACTTCAAAGTACTTTCCGCTGTTCTTCATCATGGTAATCGGTACGGCATATTTAGCTTTCATTTATATTTCTGATTAGAATTCATTATTTTACGGTACTGCTCAGAAACAGTTAGCGTATTGATCGTATGTATGTTAGAGCGGCTTGTGCGAATACCTCAGACCCTAGTGTTTACGAGTATGTACAGATCTATAAGTTGACTCTTCTGTGGTGGTACTTGTGGATGTGGTTATAATGTTTTGTAACAAAAACAAAAAAAATATCAAATAACAACAACAACAAAATATTGATATAGCACGCGCCTTTTTTAGCCACCAGCTGAGATGACTATGTCAGATTGTTTTTTGCTCTTTAGATAACGATTTGATTTTGCTTTTTTTTTTCTTTACATTTCTTTCATATTGTAGTAAAATATCTTGTGGTTTAGTTTTTTATGATCCTCTTTTTGTTTACAAACAGATTTCAGACAAGAAACACACAACCATAAAATGCTGTTATAAAGGTACTCAATAAACAGATATGCTGACGGAATGAAATTATGACTGGACATATTTTAATGTTTGAAAAGAAAAAAAAAAACAAAACAAAATGAATTTAGGCACAATTTTCTGAAAAGAGAAATATTTAAACATTTGGATTAACATTTTAATTACAGAAAGTTGAGAAAGTAATTTTAGCTGATGGTTTTTTAAACGGCTTTAAGTATATCAGCTTTTTAATAAAATATTTCCCGGCATCGTTAACTCTGAAGAAGCCTTTTGTGTTTAATTTTAAACACACCACACCAAAACAACCGCTTTACCTGCAGTCAAAACATGGAAGACAATGCGATAAGGTTTTCTTTTTTTTGGTTTTGAAAATAAACGACCGGAAATAGAATAAGGTTTGGTCCATGTAATAAGGCGCACACAAACTCACACACACAGACTCATTTAAGTAATATAAATTTATAAAATGATGATTGTAATACCCTACCACTATGTAATGAGATGTTTTGGTTCGATCTTATGGTTTCAAATGGAAAAAAATACGGGAAAATTATTGACGAAAGCATTAATTTTGAAATAATATTTGAAGTATATCCCTATTAATATAATAAAAAGGACATGTTTGTTTGTTTGTTACTACTTAACCTATTTACATGAAATTTTACACAAAGATAGTGCTACCTCTGGAAGGATCTATAGGCTACACCAACCTCTCCTAAACTACTGAACCGATTATCTGGAAATTTCGCACAGGTAACGCCGCCTCTGAAAATAATACTGTGCCATACATGCTCTTGATTGGATAAGTCATATTGGGTTTTACGTGTGTGTCTGTCGTGTTGACTTAACCACACGGTGTTCTAGCACTGGGATGGATATTATGCGTCCTGCCTACGCCCCGCCATAAGACGGTTACAAACGGGAGTGATGTTTTGGCATACACTCCACACTTTGTTATTGTGTCGGGCCTACCTAAAATCCACGTTATAGGCACCACAGCCACTGCGAAACTCCCCGAAGGGCCTTTCCCAATGAGATCATCTCGAAGATTCATCAAAGACTCCGACATCGACATTGCTTACCATGATACATTTTTTCTGATATCTCTCTTACGCACTCTTGTATCGTCAAAAGACTTCTACTCATGCTACCGTCCGACCTTCTTGCATCCGACTCATCTTACTACTTATCTTCCGCTCATGCCTTTTCCCAACAACGCATATACCAGCTCGGTTTACCAAACAACGCATATACCAGCTCTTAGCTCCACAACCACTCCCTACTAGTCACACACAGCAATCTCCTCTGCACATCAGATTCGAGTGCCTTTTAGATCCAAAAGCAGCGATTAACACATATACTGCAGCCAAATCATTTATTCGCTTAACAGGATCCGTAATGCTGCCGGAAAATAAAATGGGCCATATCTCCACTCCAGAAAGCTTTACTATGCCCGCAGTCAAATGTGTTGGGTTTCAGGTCACCAGGATGTACTTAGGCGAAAATGGTTCTGCAAATGAACTCTGAGTTTGCAGGCTCTTGAAGATAACAGAGCACCTTTAAGGTAATTACATTGACACTTACGCTCCAGATGGTATTCAACAAAGATGGGAAAGAATGCTATAGAGCATTAAAGATTCGACCTCTAAGTGTTTTAATTGCAACAATTTTTTGCTCTTGAATTTTGTAACTTGTCAGTTTACTAGGAGTACAAGTTTAATTCGTAAACGAGTGACTGAATGACTGACTAAATATGAATACAACATTTTGTTGATATTTTTTTGAAAAAAAAAAATTTTTTTTTTGTCAGCACAATAGACTTTATGGTTTGCAGGATTTAACTATGAATTTGTTGTTGTTTTTGGGGCCCATCATCATCTTCATGTGCGTTTTCTCTGATAATTGTCTGTCTTTCTGTTCATCTGTCCGTCTTACCATCTATCTGACTGGTTGTCTCTGTTTTCAAGATGATGCTGTTACATAAAGGCTTAACCTTTTTAGTAAACCGTAAACTTTGCAATAAAAGCAACAACACCAACACTAACATCAAGAATCATCATCATCGTAATCACATAGAAGAATAAAAAATAACGCAAAAAAACAAAACAAAAACAACCACCAAGAAAAACATTACATGACTTTTTGTGTGTTCATATCTTTAAGTTAATTCATAAACTACAACGAAACTCTTAACTTAAAAAAAAAGACAAAACAAAATGTAAAATAAAATAAAAAAACAACAACATATACAACAACAATAACAACCATCAAACTAAGGTGCATCCTAAAGTGCATTTCATTTAACCAAGTACGAGTAGATACTTCCATGTCTTTCCCTCTCAAAAACAGCTAAAAAAAAATCTGCGACAAACTAAAATTATGTTTTGTTGCATTTTTTTTTCATTTTCCATAGAACCACAAAATCTTCTTTTTTAGGAAAATAAAAAGAATCACTACAATAATTGTGCGTAAAAATGATTATTAAATTTTTTTTTTAGTTTCGAAAACAGTTTAGTTGCTCATTTTATGTTTGCCTTTAATCTTTAAAAAAACATTCATTTTTTTTTTTTACTTTTTTGTGGTTAGAAAGAATTGCCTGTAGTTTTTGTGTTGACCACATTTTAAAAAATTCTAGTTAAAATTAACTCAATTCGTTTTTCATGTTCAACCATAATGGCTGGGGATTATATTCGTATTAATTTTTGAATTTTTCTTGCAACACATTATTTGGCGGGCTCGTCATAAAAAATTATACTTTTTTAAAATTTTAAACATCTCAAACGAAACAAAGGAAAGGATTTTTTGAATAAGTGCTTAAAACTAAAAAAATAAATGTGCTCATTTCATAAAATGAAAAAAAAAAAAACAAATAGAAAAAGGATTAATTGAAATTCGGTTACTCTTACAAAAATTTAATTAATTATAAATATAATTAAGATTTTGAAATTTAATAGAATTTCTTTATAAACTGCCCCATAAACTTCAGTCTTATAAAATTAAAATATCTAATAACAGAAAAATTAATTCTGTTTATCAATCGAAGTCTTAGCGTATATTATTGATAGAAGTCAGGTGAAGCAACTTATTTGAATTCGGTATTCCAGCTTCATTCCTATACATCGGTGATTGCAACTACTAATTTAATTATAACAACATATTTTAAACAGGATATATCTAAAGAGACATTAGGTTTGTTTCTTTACTTTTTGGGTAAAGTTTGTGTAAATGAGAGCAAAAGCAAAATTTACTCTCTTTGATAGAAAAATACTCAAATTTACACAAAAGTAAAGAAACGCAAAAGACCCCTTTTCGTACACGAAAAAAAAAAAATATTTCTTTTTCTTATATTTTATTTGAACATGAAAAATATTGAACAAAATTTATAAAATTTTTATTTGAACTAGAAAAATAAAAATACTTTTGTTGCTGGTTTTTGTTTGATTCAAAAATGTTTAGATTATTTTGTTGTTACAAAGTAGTTGATACAAAAATGTATCAATTACTTTTGTGGCTAGATAGTAATTGATACAAAATGTATAAAATTTTTGACTCGGGTTCAAATACTCTGGTTATAACTCTATATTATATTCTCTTTTAGTCCAAATAAAAATAAAAGTTAATTTCTATTATTTTGGAGTTCACTACAGATAGCATTTCTTATAGCATTGCCCTTTGAAGTTTCGCCGTATTGGTCACTATAAACAATGGGGTCCAGTTCAACTTCACCTGTTGAAAACTCGAAATCATCTTCATTCGCGAGGTTGTGTTTCTCATTGCCTCTTAGCTTGCAATAATACAATTGTCTGAAACGTTGTTTCAATATACCAAATGTATGTTCTATTGCAACACGGGATGAGCTTAGTTTTATGTTGAAATTTTTTTGTTCCCTTGTTAAATGGCCGTTATCTTTGTATGGAGTTACAAGATATTGGGTGCATCCATAAGCTGAATCACCCAGCAAGTAGTAATCTATTACAGAAAGTAAAAAAAAATTATTTTAATTACAAATTTATTAAATGATTACATATCTCTACAAGCCGATGCCATTGTTTGTCCTAAGCGCGAATTTTGAAAAACCCAGCTATCGTGCGACGATCCTGGATGACCAATAAAAACATTTATAAATTTTTTGTTTTCATCGCACACACCTTGCATGCCAAGGGTAACATTTCCTTTGCGATCAATATAATCGTCCTTACTGCTTTTTGGAGGATCAATCACAACATGTGTTCCATCAATGCATCCTGTGTAAAAATGAAATTAGAATTGGTTTAATTTTTTCAGAAACCAGCACTTACCAATAGCTTTTTGAAATCCACTTTTTTTATTAAAAAATTCCGCAGATTCCTTTTTCTTGTCCTCGTTAGGCCATTTTATAACTTCTGGACTGAAGCTACTGATAAACGTGGTCACTTTCGCAATAATGCGGCTTATACTAGCAACGCATATGTTAAAACGGTCCGCAAGATCCCTACAACTGCATGCCTCGTGTCCATCAAACCATAAAAAAACGGCCAAATATGTGGTTGCTGGCAGCCGCTTGTCTTCACGAAGTTTTTGGTACCACTCAGCATCGTTTATGCGGGCCGACAAGTTTTTAAACAACTCTTTGGAGATGCGGAAGTGTTGCCTAAATTCTGTCTCAGTATATGTCGGCACAACGTCCTCAAGATAGTTTTTTATACAATTCCGCTAGAGTCACTTGATTCACTGTTATCACTCGAGTCACTTGAAAAAAACATCAGTTCATAAATTAGAACTTTCGCGTTTCCGGCCTCCTCAGGACCTATCGGTGCGACATAATCTCCTGCCTGCAAAAAAACAATGATACTTTATTTCGGGATTTATAAACGCACATTCACTTACCTTTTCGCTATTGGTTTCCATTGCAGAAGTCTGAAATATAATTATTTTAAAACCTTATGTAATATAAACTACACAAACACTTTATTTATTGCTGTGAAAATTTTATGCAATGTTCACTGCACAAAATTCGCTTCACTTTTGTTAATTTTTTTCACAAACAAAACATATGTTTTACTGCTGACGTTTCAAACAGCTGATTGTTTCTGACTTTACTCAAACTTACACGAAGAATTTTTTCGGGTAACTTTGTGTAAAAGAGAAACGCATTTTGACGTTAAGAGAGAAAATAAATCACTCTCATTTACACAATTTTGGAGTAAAGAAACACGTTTGGGTAACTTTGTGTAACTTTGTGTAAAATTTTGCAAATTTGTGTAAGTAAAGAAACAGAGCTATTATAACACATTGTTGGGGAATATATTGCTGTAAGTTAAATCTGTATATAGAATTATTATACCCTATAACCACTATGTGGTTATGATATAATGACTTTGAACTGATGTTTGTAACTACCAAAAATATTTGACCTGAACCCATCTTTTATTATACCGATCAACTCAGAATCAATTTCGGTGTCGATTTAGCGATGTCCGTCCTTCCGTCTGTCCGTCTGTGTGTCCTTGTAATCATACTACAGGTCGCAAATAGAATATATTTTGATGAAATATGGTATATAAGCTTTTATCGGTCCTACGATGAATTTTATTGAAATTGGTTAGAATCGGTCCATGTTCGGACATAGTCCCCATACAAATAACCCTATGATATCGACTTAAATGGATATAATATCCAAACTATCATAAAGAAGCTGAGAATAATAAAAAATGTATGTTTAATCTGTCTTAAAAATATATTAAATTAAATTAAATAAAATATTTATAATAATTTGTTACAGCCTGTTAATATGAATGATTTAAATTATATATCAGACGCTCTGTGTTGAACTGAGAATTGCTAAAATTGATTAACATACTTTTAGGCTCATTTAAATATTTATAAATTTCTTATATACATAGATGAAAAAAACATTAGAAGACAAAATTTGAATAAAATGAAATAATATTTCCTAGAATTTGCACTCGAATTTCGAGGGCGGGGCTATACTATTAATATTTAATGGTCGATTATTGCAACAAATCGAGCGCAAATCGAGCTCGTACTGTATATTCAAATTCGTTAAAATTATAGAAAATTCATTGTGAATGAATATAATTAGTACCTACTTAATAAACTTTGCATTATATATTTACATGTGTACATTAATATATTAAAACCATTATTCCCATTGTTATACCCTCCACAACACTGTGTAGAGGGTATATATCAGTTTGTTATTCCATTTGTGACGCATCGAAAAATGAATTTGGGTGCCCATAAAGTACATATATTCTTAGTACTTGTGACAACTGCTTTCGATATAACGATGTCCGTCTGTCCGTCTGTCTGTTGAAATCACGCTCATTCACAAAATCAACCATTTACCTAGGTAGACTGAGGATAGTATTGTTTGTCATTACTTCGTGCAGGTAATTTAAATGGAGTAAAACAGGCACCTCTAAAAAAATCATAAAAAGGCAGTGTCTTTGTTGCGATAATTTATTACTAACAGAACCCAGCCCTCGAAATTCGAGTGCAAATTCTAGAAAATTTAATTTTTTCATTTAATAAAGACCATAAGGGTAAACTTATCAATTTTAGCTAATTCAAAACTTTTTAAATATAGATTATTGTTGTTAATGGTTTATGTTCAATTATTGATTTATTTTCAATTTATTGTATAATTTTATGTATGTGTTAACTTGTGCATTGTGCTCCTAAAAAATTTAAAAATTTCAAAATTGGTAAATCTGGCAGACAGCTGAAAAGAAATACTTTTCATAGAAAAATTCTCCAAAGACTAAGAATTAAGATTAATTTTTCGTAAAGCAACTCGGATCATAGGCAGAAGCAATTAACAATGCAGTATGTCTCTCAAATCTATAAATCCATAAATAGAAATTCATTCCAAACGTATAAAATATACATACTTCAGAGCATTTGCGGTCTTTTGTGAAACCAAAATGTGTCATGATATGATATTCCAGTGGGATAATATCCAGTTAAAGGGGAAGTGATCCCCTAAGTTACCTATTGTGGATGAAATTGTAAAAGATTTATGGAAAATAGCTTTTAATTACTTCGGGATATTTTGTCGTATAAAATACACAAATTTGACTCATCCAAATTGAATAAATCGAAAGAAGATGGCGTGTGAATTTGATTTTCGATTTGTGATCATACGAAGTAACAACAAAAAGGAAACAAAAATAATATTTAGTATCTGCCAATATGTGATCTATACTGAATAATTTACAACAATAAAAAAATTTTTAGTAATTTACGCAAGAATTAAAACATAAACAAATAATTTATTTGTATGGGGACTAGGTCTGAACATTCACCAATTTCAATAGGGTCATCCTATGGCCGATAAAAGCTTATATACCAAATTTCATTAGAATATATTCATATTTGCGACTAGTAATTTTATTACAGGTTTACACGTGGTAGTTACAAACATCAGTACAAAGTCATTATACCCAGACCACATAGTGGTATCGGGTATAATAATTACATGGACACAGGGAAGGACAGACAGACGGACGGAAGTTGCTAAAACGACTCATAAAATGATTATGCATCGATTGGTATCGTAAAAGGAGAGTCTGGGTCCAATTATTTTGATATTTACGTACTTGATTATAAACTCATTATACCCTCAGCACATAGTGGAGTAGAGTATAAGAGTATAGTAGAGTAGAGTAGACTATAACTATATAAGAGCCTAATGGTATGCTTATCAAGTTTAGCCAATTCAAAATTCAAGAGTTAAAAAAAAAAATTAATTAAATTTCATTATAAATATATGTTGAACACACAGAAAATATATAACTGGGTTTGTTAATGAATAATGTTATAAGAGCATAACGGTATGCTAATCAATTTTAGCCTTTTGATATTTATAATAAACACACACACAGAATGTTTTTATGCATGTGTTAGTAGCAACTTCGAATGTTCCACAAATTTAAATCTGGTGGACAGCTACAAAGAAATACCTTTCATTATTAAGTATGTTTGGTGGAAATCGCTTTGTAAATAAAGCTTTTACATTGGTCACAAGAAATCGCTTTGCTTATTAATATTATAGATTACGTCCATCAAATTGTTTACTATTTCAAAATATTTTATTTACATTTGTTATAAACATTGAAATAAGTCGAGATATTGATGTAAACGCAAAATCCAGGAGAATGATGTCTAAAATTCGTCAAAGCGAATTTACCACTCTTATTTGTTTTCTTATTATTTATAATTTAAAAATTTATAATATTTGGAATTACTGAATTAATATCAGCCAATCTCATTTTTAGCCAATCTGGCATAAAACTACGATGTAAGGCCATATCTATAATATTAATAGGCAAGAGGATTTCTTGTAACCGATGTAAGTTTCATAGTTTTACCCCGATTTTGACAAATGATTTATCATTTGAAAGGTATTTCTTTTTAGCTGTTCTTCAGATTTACAGATTTTTATCATCCGGAACATTTTTTTTTGAGTTATGATCATTTAAAGTTGCTACTATGTTAGGTTAGGTTAGGTTAGGTTAGATTGAAAGTGGCTGCTAAACCAAAGGAAAAGCACACTTAGACTCTGCGGTCCATTGTGATACCACGGCACGAATAGGTGTTCCCCTCAGTCCCCACAGTAGAACCAGTTTGAGCTCCTGATGAAGCCCCTGATATGTGAAATGTTCACATTTGAGAGATCAGAGAGATCGTGAAGAAACGGCGATCCCAATGTTCGAAGTCTCGTTCTGGAGAACGCCGGGCAATAGCAAAGGAAGTGTTCTATGCCCTCCACATCCTCCATATCCATGCAGCTACGACAGAAGTCATTTGACGAGACCCTGAAGGATTCAGCGTGTCTCCCTATGAGGCAGTGCCCAGTGATAACAGCAACTACTGTTGAAATCTCCCCACGGGGAGTGATAGTAGCGCGCTAGTGCGCTTATGATTCAGAGCCGGCCAGATCTGTCTCGTGATCATGCACGTTGATCCATTAGCCCATCTGTTGTCGGTTTGCCGGCGATGTGAAGCCGAAGTTCCAGCTTGCAGGGTTCCAGGGGTATACCAACACATTCCAAGTCCGCTGGAACCCGTAAGGTAGTGCCCTGTCTTGCCAACTCGTCAGCTTTATAGTTTCGCGGTGTATTCCTGTGCTCTGGGACCCATATGAGTCTGATGCCGAACTGCTTGGCCATCTCATTTAAAGACGTGGGGCAGCTAAGGGTGGTTCTTGTTTTCAGGAACATTGATTCCAAGGATTTTACCGAGGCCAGTAGATGTTGACTGCCGTTGTAGACAGAATATTACGACCCAACCAGTCAGCAACTTCCTTTATTGCCAGTACCTCTGCCTGATAAACACTGCAGTAGTCTGGCAACCTGCGAGCCAGATTTAGTCCAAGCGCCTTTGAATAGACTCCGAAACCAACTTGACCACACAATTTCGATCCGTCAGTATAGAAATTTATCGAACGCCTGCTACCTGAAATCCTCCCTGACCATGATTCCCTGGCCGGTATCATAGTTTTGTAGTGTCGTTCGAATACACTCCTCGGAGTAGTGTAATCCATGTTCAGTGGTAAGTTCCTGTTATTCAGTATCACTCCATGGCCACAATTATGACCACGCCATTCTAGTGTGCTTCTTAGTCGAATGGACGATGAGGCCGCCGACTTCTTTCCTAATATGTCCAACGGTATTAGGTGTAAGAGGATGTTCAAGGCATCCGTAGGTGTAGTACGAAGGGCACCAGTGATACACATGGAAGCCATTCTCTGTACCCTTGCAAGAAGGTTGGTATGGGAGGCCTTCTCTAGAGCAGGCTACCAAGAGATGACCCCATACAGCAGTATCGGGAGAACCACCGCTGTGTAGATCCAGTGAGCAATTTTCGGGCTGAAGCCCCATCGCTTTCCAATGGCCTTTTTGCTGAAGTATAAAGCTATAGTCGCCTTCTTCGTCCTTTCCTCCAAGTTCCGTCTGAAGTTCAGCTTCCTGTCCAGGAGTACGCCAAGATACATGGCTCCATCAGGCGATTTCAGTACCGTCAAGAGAAATAGGGTCGAAGGTAGGTATCTTATACTTCCTCGTGAAAAGAAGAAGTTCGTTTTGGTCGGATTTACCCCCAGACCGCAACTACTTGCCCAGCTAGATAGCACAGTGAGAGCCCTCTGTACAATGTATTTAAGTGTGGATAGAAACTTCCCATTTACGGCTATGGCCACGTCATCAGCATAGGCGACCACGTTGCAGCCTTGTCTCTCCAACGAAAGTAGCATTGAGTTCAGCGCTAAGTTCCATAGAAGTGGTGACAGAATGCCTCCTTGTGGCGTTCCCCTGTTCACGAATCGGGATATTAGAGTCGTTCCCAATTTAGACGTTATCCGCCTGTTGGCAAGCAGATTTCCAATCAGTAAGATGATCACGGAGTTCACTCCTAGACTAGATAGTACCGCTAATATCGAGTCCGGTGTTACATTGTTAAAAGCCCCTTCTATATCCAAAAAGGCTGTCATGGTGTATTCTCCTACCGAGGGCGATTTCTCGATGGTACTCAGAAGCTCGTGAAGAGCTGTTTCCGTTGACCTTCCCTTGCTGTAAGCGTGTTGTCGCGCCGACAGCAGTTTAGGATCAATAACTCTTCGTAAGTAAGAATCTATCATACGCACCATTGTCTTCAATAAAAACGATGATAGACTTATTGGTCTGAAGTCTTTTGGGACAGTGTGTGAACTTTTTCCAGCCTTTGGAATGAACACCACTTTCATCTCCCTCCACTTCAGGGGTATATAAGCTAAGTTGATACAGCGAGTGAAAAGGCTACATAGCCAAGGGGAAATGTAGTCCAACACGTGCTGCAATTCAGCTGGAATGATACCGTCAGGTCCTGGAGATTTGTAAGTATTGAAACTTCTAATCGCCCAGTTCAGTGTTGGTATGTTGACTATCTCCGAAGCAATATCCGTCGCACTAGCGTCTGAGTATTCTGACGCCTGAAGCGACGTAGGGGAGTTGCCCGGAAAATGGGTATCTAGTTGCAGGCTAAGTGATTCCCCACTAGAGGTAGTCCACACCCCTAATGGATCTTTCAGATAACCTAATGTGTGAGGGGTAGAAGCCAGAACCTTTCGCAACCTGGATGCTTCGGAAACGTCTTCTATATTATCACAGAATTTTTTCCAACAATCACATTTTGCCGTTCTAATCTTCTTCTTGTAGGTCCTAAGCTGCAGCTTGTAGGCCAACCAATCCTCGTCCGCTCTTGAAGACTTTGCCTTGTTAAAGAGTTGCCTGCAGGAGTCTCTGCCCTGTTGCAGCTCGCTAGACCACCATGGTGACTTCTTCTTGCCCTTTGGCCTTGCTGTGGGACAAGAAGCATCTAAAGATTTGTTAAAAACCGTCGTAATATGATCCACTAGACCATCTATGTCCTCGGAATTACGCGGTTCGGATAAAGGTATTGTCGCCAATAACCCGGCAAAGGTTTTCCTATATTTAACCCAATTTGTCCTCTTCAGATTTCAGGGGACACTTTCCACCGGGTCTTTTTCTCTAAGCAAAAATTCATTGTATCGATGGTGAGAAAAGGAGTGGTCAACCAACACCCTCCAACAATCAATTTTATCAAATAATGTGTCCGATACAAAAGTAACGTCAAGAACTTCCCTACGAATGCTAGTTACAAAAGTCGGTTCATATCCCTTGTTATATATATATAGGTTAGTACTAAATAAAAACTCCAAAAGTAACTCACCTCTTTCGTTCAAATTGGTAGTTCCCCAGATCGGATGATGTGCATTGACGTCACAGCACAGCACTAATTGGTGTGTAGTCCTTTCGGCTTCCCAGATTAGCTTTGCCACATTGACTGGCGGGATAGGCCCAGGATCACAGAAATAGGCGGAGGCGAGCCAGATTGATTTCCCATCTAGCTCTATGATGGCCGCTATTACATCCCTGTCACCGAAATTAGATAACAAGAAAATATTAAAACTGTTCCTCGCCAAAATGCAGGTCCTTGGTGTACCTTCATCCTTAGCGACGAGCAGCTTATAATCGGGAGTCTTCAGTCCGCAAACCCTGCCTCCACAGACCCAGGGCTCTTGGATGAAGACTATGTCTACTTCACCTGTCGTCAGGCGAAGTAGAAGTGCAGTCGTAGCGGCTTTACAGTGATGGAGATTTATTTGTAGGAGCCGCATCATCTGTAGCTGCCTGCACGTCCTTCTCCCTTACCGTGATTTCGGCCTCTTCCTCCGTGCTATCAAGGAGGTCATCTTTGCCACCAAATAGGCCAGAAGCGTCCCCAGCAGTTCGGAGTCGGATGTTAAGTATCCTTCCTCCATGGCTGTTTGGGGGCTCTCCTCAGCCTGGACTTCATCTGTGGTCCCCTCCCCAGCAGATTTTTCTACTGGTTTGGCTATCTCCGTGATTGGTCCTTGGTCGCCCTTGTAGACTTTTGTTTGGATCTGCCCAAAGCCGTAAAGTTGCTACTAACATATACATAAAATTATACAATGCTATGTGTGTGTTTATTAAATTTGTTAGTGTATTTGTGTTAATATGTTGAGTTTGTTTTCTTCATTTTAAATGATTTGAATTGTGAAGCATTCCTTTAGGATCTTCATTAAATGGGAAAAAAATTTCCTAGAATTTGCACTCGAATTTCGAGCGCTGGAATCTGCTAGTATACATAATTACTCAATATATAAATCTTGGTTGAAATGTAAATATGTTTTATAAAGAAATATCTATTAAATAAATAAAACAAAAATAAAAAATTCTCCTAAAATTTTTCATATAAATTGCAAACGTTTCATTTTGTAAAAAGAGTCAATATTACTTTTTATAAAAATGGTATGTCATGATCATAAAAATTCTATAAAAACGAAATTTCAAAAAAAAAGTCAGTCGATAACACTATGATAACAAAGATTCCATTTTCTGTGGCATAAATAGGGAATATATTTATATATATGTATCTCTGTGTGGGTGAGTGTGTGTATATGTGTCGGAGTAACAAAAACATACTTACCTAGATTTTAAAAATTTGTATCTAATGAAACGAGTTAGATTTTCACTCAACCGTCTACCCTGTACCGTTATCCGACGAAGGTGGATTTTGGAAACTTTCATAAGTAGACATTGGGATTGTAAGAATGTACGTATTAAAGATAAGAAAACCATTGTTAACAATTAAGTATGTAAAATTAATTGCTCGTTATCAGATATAAAACAAAATAAACATTTGAATTTGATGACCACGAATAGATTAAAACATTTCAGGCAATGGCAACTGCTGCAGACAAACTAAAAGCAGCCTTCATAAAGCGACGACCCCACACAAACACAGTAGTCGATTTGACAGATTGTGGATTGAAACAGCAGCAGCAGCAGCATAACAAAATCTCAAATCTAAATATTGTGTGAACACTTGTAAAATACAAATTTAAATCAGATCATCTCAAATGATAAAATAGTGTTTGTATAGAATTGCGAGTAGAAACTTGTTATGCATATAGATTTTTAAAATTAAAAAAACTTTGATCAGAAATTTTCAAAAAAAAAAAAAAAAATAAGAACACAATGCTGTTTATAAATATTTTGACATTTTTACATAATTTTGTTATTAAACAAAATTAGAAACTAATTTCATTAATAGCATTTTGATAAAATCATGACTGTAGTGAGATTTTCATTAATTATTGAACAAACAAAACTTCAACAACTTTTAACATTTTACAAATCAGATAAACCAAAGAAATTTCCTCTAACAATTAACAATATCTCTTTATACAGACAATTCGGCTTATGGTCGTTCTTTTTTATAGGAAATCCTTTTGAAATTAATTACAAAAACGTTTGGAAAATTAATCCGAAAAAATGTAGTAGTGAAAAAAATTGTTCATACTTTCATGCTCCCTATGAATTAGACTAGTTTCTGTGTGTTCAGCCACCAGTCCAAGCTAAACACAGCTGGTGGGCCACCTCCAAGTGTGTTTGTGGTGATTATCATTAGAAACAGAAATTGTCACCGTTTATTTTGTTAGGAGATGATCTCTTTAACGGCTGCGTTCATTGACTAGATAGAAATCTTAACGAATTTTTCATTAGTTTTGTTTATCAATCGGCCAATATTATTTGTTTTTTTTTTTTTGTTTTTTACTTTACAAACTATCAAGTGTAAATTTAAATAATTATAATCTTATCCAAAAAAAAAAAATAAGAAAAAAATTTAACAACAATCTGTAAATATGAAAAAACCCACCTGCAGTGTTGACCGTTCATATTTTGGTTTGTAAATATTGGCGCCACATTTTTTTTTTATTTCATTTACAGCTTTGGCATCTTGGCATTTACAATGCGTTTAGATTTGAGCTTAAATTGAGTTTAAAGTAAATTTGGTTGCCATGATCCCAGTATGAAATGGAGTTTCCCAATAAGCAGGCCTGCTTTAATTTTAATATAAAATTTAAATATTAATTAATTAATAAAGAAATATATATCAAAATTTAATTCAAGCTCGAACTACAGCGCCGGTTAGTACTTTTTGCCTCATGATACATTTTATTTCCGTTTAACCTACCCGAAACCGTGCAGATATCTACGTAAATTTTGGTGTGGTGGCGCTTAGCGACCTCGTGATAACTGAGAAAAAAAAAAAAAATGAGGAGCCAATGTTAGCGGTCGCGGACTGTTGCGAAAACACAACATTGGTGCAAGTCACATTCTTTACTACATACAAGATATAATCCGGTGCGCCTCGCTACACCCATTGTAATGAAATAAAAAACTGGGAATATATTTTGTAGAAAACTATTTTATTTATTTTTGGCGATTTTTGACTTTGGGGATTTTTGATTTTTTTTGGCGATTTTTGTCATTTGCGTGTTTTTATACCCTCCACACCTCAGTGGCAGAGGGTATATGTATGTAGGATTGTCATTCCGTTTGTAACGCATCGAAATAAATTCCTGAGACCCCAAAAATATATATTTTCTTGATCCTTACAACAAGGCAAGTTGATTTACCGATTTACCGTCTTTCCGTCTATCCGTCTGTCTGTGGAAATTACGATCACGCCGTCAATATCTAAGCTAGACCGCTCGTTTCTGTATAAAATCGTTTACTAACATCCCAAAGGAGTTGCTGTTTAAAATCGTTAAAATCGGGCAAAAGCTTCACGAGCTATGAATGAAACTTTGAAAAAACTCTTGAAAAAATAAAATTTTTCAGTGTGCTTGTTGTTTTTTTTTTTTAAAGATATGTTGTATAGTTGTAATTCTTCATATTGTTGAAGTCATTACAGTTAATACTGCACGTGTCACATTGGCCCAAGCGAGTTTTACCACATATTTTTTTATCATTAAAATTAAATATTAAAAAATAAAAATTAATAAAAATAAAAAATGGAAAATGAAAAATGGAAAATCAAAAACGGAAAATGAAAATGAAAAATGAAAATTGAAAAATGAAAAATGAAAAACGAAAATTGAAAAACAAAAAATTAAAAATGGAAAATGAAAAATTTAAAATGAACAAGTAAGAAAATTATAGTCGGTCTAGACCGACTATACGATACACTATACCATGTCCTATCTCTTAGGCCCAACTAACTGGACATAGAAAATAAGCAAAAACCAAATTTGAGTTTGATTTTTATTAATTTTTTTGGCTGCAGATATGAAAAAGTTCATATCGGATGCTATATCTATATGGGGACAAGGTCCGTTAATGGACCGATTCTGATCATGTTTGGTATAGTCTCTTGTATTTTGCAAAAATATATACAAACAAAATCTGAGAAGAATCAGTGCAATATTTTTGTTTTTTAATAGATTTAAGTGAAGATCGGGAAGCAGCTCTATATGGGGCCAAAGGGATCATTTTTGGACTACTCATTAATGGACATAATGAACGCATACAAAACCCAATTTGAGTAAGATCTATATGACAATTTGGATCTTATGGCAATTTATGTCGATTTCATAGGGGTAGTTTGTATGGGGGCTAGGTCTGAACATGGACCGATTCTCACCAATTTCAATACCGTTCATCCCAGGCCGATAAAAGCTTATAGACCGACTATACGATACCCTATACCATGCGTTTAGAAACCCTATCTCTTAGGCCCAACTAACTGGACATAGAAAATAAGCAAAAACCAAATTTGAAAAAAATTTGAAAAAGTTCATATCGGATGCTATATCTATATGGGGACTTGGTCCAAAAATGGACCGATCCTGACCATGATTGGTAACGTCTCTTGTATTTTGCAAAAACATATACAAACAAAATTTGAGAAGAATCAGTGCAATAATTTTGTTTTTTAATAGATTTAAGTGAATATCGGGAAGCAGCTCTATATGGGGCCAAAGGGAGCATTTTTGGACTACTCATTAGTGGATGTAACGAACGCATACAAACCCAATTTGAGTAAGATCTATATGACAATTTGGATCCTATGGCAATTTATGTCGATTTCATAAGGGTAATTTGTATGGGGGCTAGGTCTGAACATGGACCGATTCTCAATAGCGTTCATCGCATGGCCGATAAAAGCTCATATACCAAATTTCATTGAAATATATTCATATTTGCGACCTGCAGTTTGATTACAAGGTTTACATGGACACACAGACGGACGGACGGACGGACATTGTTAAATCAACTCAAAAAACGATTCTGATTCGATCGGTATAATTAAAGATGGATCTGGGTCAAATATTTTTGGTTGTTACAAACAGCAGCACAAAGTCATTATACCCAAACCACATAGTGGTATAGGGTATAAAAATGGAATATGAGAAATGAAAAATGAAAATGAAAAATGGAAAATGAAAAGTGGAAAATGGAAAATGAAAAATGAAAAATTAAAAATGGAAAATTTAAAATGAAAAATTAAAAATGGAAATTGAGAAATGGAAACGGAACATGAAAAATTAAAAATTAAAAATTAAAAATTAAAAATTAAAAATTAAAAATTAAAAATTAAAATTAAAAATTAAAAATTAAAAATTAAAAATTAAAAATTAAAAATTAAAAATTAAAAATTAAAAATTAAAAATTAAAAATTAAAAATTAAAAATTAAAAATTAAAAATTAAAAATTAAAAATTAAAAATTAAAAATTAAAAATTAAAAATTAAAAATTAAAAATTAAAAATTAAAAATTAAAAATTAAAAATTAAAAATTAAAAATTAAAAATTAAAAATTAAAAATTAAAAATTAAAAATTAAAAATTAAAAATTAAAAATTAAAAATTAAAAATTAAAAATTAAAAATTAAAAATTAAAAATTAAAAATTAAAAATTAAAAATTAAAAATTAAAAATTAAAAATTAAAAATTAAAAATTAAAAATTAAAAATTAAAAATTAAAAATTAAAAATTAAAAATTAAAAATTAAAAATTAAAAATTAAAAATTAAAAATTAAAAATTAAAAATTAAAAATTAAAAATTAAAAATTAAAAATTAAAAATTAAAAATTAAAAATTTAAAATTAAAAATTAAAAATTAAAAATTAAAAATTAAAAATTAAAAATTAAAAATTAAAAATTAAAAATTAAAAATTAAAAATTAAAAATTAAAAATTAAAAATTAAAAATTAAAAATTAAAAATTAAAAATTAAAAATTAAAAATTAAAAATTAAAAATTAAAAATTAAAAATTAAAAATTAAAATTTAAAAATTAAAAATTAAAAACTAAAAATTAAAAATTAAAAATTAAAAAATAAAAAAATTAAAATTAAAAATTAAAAATTGAAAATTAAAAATTAAAAATTAAAAATTAAAAATTAAAAATTAAAAATTAAAAATTAAAAATTAAAAATTAAAAATTAAAAATTAAAAATTAAAAATTAAAAATTAAAAATTAAATATTAAAAATTTAAAATTAAAAATTAAAAATTAAAAATTAAAAATTAAAAATTAAAAATTAAAAATTAAAAATTAAAAATTAAAAATTAAAAATTAAAAATTAAAAATTAAAAATTAAAAATTAAAAATTAAAAATTAAAAATTAAAAATTAAAAATTAAAAATTAAAAATTAAAAATTAAAAATTAAAAATTAAAAATTAAAAATTAAAAATTAAAAATTAAAAATTAAAAATTAAAAATTAAAAATTAAAAATTAAAAATTAAAAATTAAAAATTAAAAATTAAAAATTAAAAATTAAAAATTAAAAATTAAAAATTAAAAATTAAAAATTAAAAATTAAAAATTAAAAATTAAAAATTGAAAATTAAAAATTAAAAATTAAAAATTAAAAATTTAAAATTAAAAATTAAAAATTAAAAATTAAAAATTAAAAATTAAAAATTAAAAATTAAAAATTAAAAATCAAAAATTAAAAATTAAAAATTAAAAATTAAAAATTAAAAATTAAAAATTAAAAATTAAAAATTAAAAATTAAAAATTAAAAATTAAAAATTAAAAATTAAAAATTAAAAATAAAAAATTAAAAATTAAAAATTAAAAATTAAAAATTAAAAATTAAAAATTAAAAATTAAAAATTAAAAATTAAAAATTAAAAATTAAAAATTAAAAATTAAAAATTAAAAATTAAAAATTAAAAATTAAAAATTAAAAATTAAAAATTAAAAATTAAAAATTAAAAATTAAAAATTAAAAATTAAAAATTAAAAATTAAAAATTAAAAATTAAAAATTAAAAATTAAAAATTAAAAATTAAAAATTAAAAATTAAAAATTAAAAAATAAAAATTAAAATTTAAAAATTAAAAATTAAAAATTAAAAACTAAAAATTAAAAATTAAAAATTAAAAAATTAAAATTAAAAATTAAAAATTGAAAATTAAAAATTAAAAATTAAAAATTAAAAATTAAAAATTAAAAATTAAAAATTAAAAATTAAAAATTAAAAATTAAAAATTAAATATTAAATATTAAAAATTAAAAATTAAAAATTAAAAATTAAAAATTAAAAATTAAAAATTAAAAATTAAAAATTAAAAATTAAAAATTAAAAATTAAAAATTAAAAATTAAAAATTAAAAATTAAAACTTAAAAATTAAAAATTAAAAATTAAAAATTAAAAATTAAAAATTAAAAATTAAAAATTAAAAATTAAAAATTAAAAATTAAAAATTAAAAATTAAAAATTAAAAATTAAAAATTAAAAATTAAAAATTAAAAATTAAAAATTAAAAATTAAAAATTAAAAATTAAAAATTAAAAATTAAAAATTAAAAATTAAAAATTAAAAATTAAAAATTAAAAATTAAAAATTAAAAATTAAAAATTAAAAATTAAAAATTAAAAATTAAAAATTAAAAATTAAAAATTAAAAATTAAAAATTAAAAATTAAAAATTAAAAATTAAAAATTAAAAATTAAAAATTAAAAATTAAAAATTAAAAAATTAAAAATTAAAAATTAAAAATCAAAAATGAATAATGAAAAATGAAAAATGAAAAATGAAAAATGTAAAATGTAAAATGTAAAATGAAAAATGAAAAATGAAAAATGAAAAATGAAAATTGAAAAATTGAAATATTGAAAATGGAAAATGAAAAATGAAAAATTAAAACTGGAAACTGGAAAATGAAAAATGCAAAATGGAAAATGAAAAATGAAAAATTAAAAATGACAAATGGAAAATGAAAAAATGGAAAACGGAATATGGCAAATGAAAAATGAAAAATAAAAAATGGAAAATTAAAAATTAAAATTGAAAAATGGAAATTGAAAATGGAAAATGGAAAACGGAAAACGGAAAACGAAAAATTAAAAATGAAAAATGGAAAATGAAAAATCCAAAAGTGGAAAATTAAAAATTAAAAATGGAAAATGAAAAATGAAAAATTAAAAATGGAATATGAGAAATGAAAATGAAAAATGGAAAATGGAAAATGAAAAGCGGAAAATGGAAAATGGAAAATGAAAAATGAAAAATTAAAAATGGAAAATGGAAAATTTGAAACGAAAAATTAAAAATGTAAAATGAGAAATGGAAACGGAACATGAAAAATTAAAAATTAAAAATTAAAAATTAAAAATTAAAAATTAAAAATTAAAAATTAAAAATTAAAAATTAAAAATTAAAAATTAAAAATTAAAAATTAAAAATTAAAAATTAAAAATTAAAAATTAAAAATTAAAAATTAAAAATTAAAAATTAAAAATTAAAAATTAAAAATTAAAAATTAAAAATTAAAAATTAAAAATTAAAAATTAAAAATTAAAAATTAAAAATTAAAAATTAAAAATTAAAAATTAAAAATTAAAAATTAAAAATTAAAAATTAAAAATTAAAAATTAAAAATTAAAAATTAAAAATTAAAAATTAAAACTGAATAATGAATAATGAAAAATGAAAAATGAAAAATGAAAAATGAAAAATGTAAAATGTAAAATGTAAAATGAAAAATGAAAATTGAAAAATTGAAAATGGAATATGGCAAATGAAAAATGAAAAATGAAAAATGAAAATTGGAAACTGGAAAATGAAAAATGCAAAAGGGAAAATGAAAAATGAAAAATTACAAATGAAAAATGACAAATGGAAAATGAAAAAATGGAAAACGGAATATGGCAAATGAAAAATAAAAAATGGAAAATTAAAAATTAAAATTGAAAAATGGAAATTGAAAATGGAAAATGAAAAATAGAAAACGGAAAACGAAAAATTAAAAATGAAAAATGGAAAATGAAAAATCAAAATTGAAAATTGAAAAATGAAAAATGGAAATTGAAAAATTAAAAATGAAATATGGAAAATGAAAAATGGAAAATGGAAAACGAAAAATGAAAAATGGAAAATGAAAAATAGAAAATCGGAAATGGAAAAGGGAAAATGGAAAATGAGAAATGGAAAATGAAAAACGAAAAATGGAAGATGAAGAATGCAAAGCCGAAAACGGAAAACGGAAAAGAAGAATTAAAAATGGAAAATGAAAAATGAAAAATCAAAATTGAAAATTGAAAAATGAAAAATGAAAAATGAAAAATGAAAAATGAAAACGAAAAATGAAAAATTGAAAATGAAAAATTGAAAATCGGAAATGGAAAAGGGAAAATGGAAAATAAGAAATGGAAAATGAAAAACGAAAAATGGAAAATGAAAAGTGGAAAACGGAAAACGAAAAATTAAAAATGGAAAATGAAATATCAAAATTGAAAATTGAAAAATGAAAAATGGAAATTGAAAAATTAAAAAATTAAATATGGAAAATGAAAAATGGAAAATGAAAAATGAAAAATTGAAAATCGAAAATGGAAAATGAGAAATGGAAAGTGAAAAATGAAAAATGAAAATGAAAAATGCAAAATAAAAAATGGAAAATGGAAAATGGAAAAGGAAAAATGAATAATGAAAATTGAGAAATGGAAAATAGAGCATGAAAAATGAAAAATGAAAATTTAAAATTGAAAAATGGAAAACGGAAAACGAAAATTTAAAAATGGAAAATGGAAAATTAAAAATGAAAAATGAAAAATGAAAATTGGAAAATGGAAAATGGAAAATAATAAATGGAAAATGGAAAATGAAAAATGGAAAATGAAAAATGAAAAATGGAAAATGAAAAATGAAAAATTGAAAATGAAAAATATAAAATTAAAAATGGCAAATGGAAAATGAAAAATTAAGTATCAAATATGAAAAATGGAAAGTGGAATATGGAAAATGAAAAAGGAAAATATAAAAATGAAAAATGGAAAATGAAAATGGAAAATGGAAAATGAATATTGAAAAATTAAAAATGGAAAATGAAAAATTAAATATGAAATATGAAAAATGAAAATGAGAAATTAAAAAATATGAAAAACTAAAAATGAAAAACGAAAGATGAAAATTGAAAAGTGAAAAACGGAAAATGAAAAAAAAAATGAAAATTGAAAATGAAATAGGTGGAGGGTTTCTAAGATTCGGCCCAGCCGAATTTAACTCTATTACTTGTTATTTTTGCCCTTTTTTCGATTTTGGCGATTTTTGTTATTCACGATTTTCGGTTTTGACGATTTTTGATTTTCACGTGTTTTGTTTTTTGCGATTTTTTTATTCGTGATTTTCGGTTTTGGTAATTTTTGATTTAAGAAATTTTTGATTTATGCGATGTTTGTTATTCGCTATTTTTGGTTTTGCCTATTTTTTTGGTGTTGTTGTATTTTTGGCGATATATGTACATATGTTTTTTTACGATTCTGGCTTCAGCGATTTTTTATTTTGCCGATTTTTGTTTTTGTTTTTTTGCGGTTTTTGTTATTCGAGATTTTCGATCCTGCCATTTTTTGTTTCTCGCGATTTTTCTTCTTAGCGATTTTTGTTTTACGCTATTTTCGATTTTGGCGATTTTTAGCTTTGACAATTATTTTTATTTTAGGGGATGCCCCTACAAATGCAGCACATTGTGTTGATTTCAGGAAAATAGGTTATGGGAAGGAGGAAAGAGGGAGTAGTGTTTGTGGATATTTGACTTAAATTTTATTTGATTGTAACTGTCAGGAAAGACTTGTGCGAGTGGTTATTCCACACACGGCTAGTTCGACTGATAAACGAATTTTCTCTGAAATGCGTTGTGCGGTCAACTGAACAGTAGACTACAAACGGATGTGATCTACTAGACAAGCGGGTAGAGCGAACTGAAACTCGAGCACTTGAAATGCGTTCGCTAATCTCAGAAGAAGTTTTTCCCATGATAGTATCTATAGAACAGTGGTACACAATCCACATTGCGACGATGTTCCAACGAGTTAATTGTGTTAGATACCTTACTGTCATTAATGAGCATTAACGCCCCCCTTTGCACACGGTCCAGTGGCTCCAAAATAGCCTTTGAAGTTCCTGCCAATGTATGGGAGTTGTATTCGATTTTCGGTCGGATGTAAGTGGTAGAGATTTAAGGAGATCAGAAGGAGTGAAGTGATTTTTACACCGTTTTAGAAAGCCAAGACACTTGAAAAACATGCTCGTTCCAACGAACATCACATTGAATTCTTAATATATATTAACAGGCTAGGTGATTTCTTGTGACTGATGTTTTGTACTACCGTTTTATCCCGATTTTGACCAAACGTATATTATATGAAAGGTATTTCTTTTTAGCCGATTTGCAGATTTACAGATTTTATGTTTTTCCATTTATTTTGAGTAAATTGCATTTAAAATTGCTACTAACACATACATAAAATTATACAATGCTATGTGTGTGTTTATTAAACTTGCTAATGTGTTTGTAATGAAAATGAGTTTGTTTTTTGTGTTGATTTTTGAATTGGCTATAATTGATTAGTATACCTTTAGAGTCTTTGTTTAATGAAAAAATTAAATTTCCTAGAATTTGCACTCGAATTTCGAGCGCTGGAATCTGCTTTACTTTAAATGCAGTTTACTCAAAATAAAGGGAAAAATTTTAAAATCTGTAAATCTTCAAATCGTCTAATAAGAAATACCTTTCATATAATATACGTTTGGTCAAAATCGGTATAAAACGGTAGAACAAAACATCAGCCACAAGAAATCGCCTAGCCTATTAATATTATAGATAAATTAAAACGTTTTAATTTTGCATTACAAACTTCGTAGGAAAAATTGATTATGAAAACATACATGTCAGTAAGTCTCGGTAAGTCATAGCGAAGCACGATATAAAATAGCAAATTGCATATAATTGTCAGGGTTCTCTTTCATTTGACAATCCAATTTAAATAGTTTTCTGAAAAATGTAAAGTCCTTTAAACAAAATTTTATTATATGTTATAAAAATAAGAAATCTTTTCAGTTTTAATCTTGAGCCTGAATAACTTCGAACTCAATCAATAAAACAAAATTTTAACACAGTTTTACTTCATGTGGCCTGTAGTTTTAGGTCTATAACATTAGGTTTGTATATTTTGTCGGACGGTGATATCAGCATGCAGCACTTCGTATTCATTTCGAGCTAAATAAAATTATTGCGTTAGAACCGAAAAATTATAAATATGGCTTAGTTATCGACCTTGATTAACGATTACATAAAAACTTCATATCGCATGGCTTTGGAAACAACCTAAACGCGGTATTAGAAATAGCTGCCTTATTTTTCATACTCATCTGTCTGTCCGTTACACAGTCCGTTCATTTGTTCGATTTGTACATTTGTTCGATTTGTACATTTGTTCTGTTAAAATAAAACGTACAAATTTTTTCTTGTTATGTTTGGAAGCACTAATTAAAGATCGTTAGTTAAATGTTTTAAATATTAATTTTTTTAATAAAAATAATCATAATTCATTGAATACATGGTATCAATGTTGTTGTGTTTGCACTACGACTTAAAAAAAGTAAATAATAAAAAATTGCTGAATAATACTAAAGTTTGAATAAATTTTTATGAGAAATTCTAAAAAAAAACATGAACAAATGTATTTGTAATAATTGCTGGTCCATGTTATTAGTTTGTTCAAATTATTTGAAAACATGGCAATTTTTTATTGAATAGCTTTGAGGTACATATGTATCTAATAGATTTCAAGACTCATTTGCAGACTAAATATGTATTTATATATTGGTAGTATGTAAACGTAGATTAGATTACACTCAAATCAATGTGACGCCGGATTGAAGACATTTTAAGGAATGTTTACAAATGTTTTATTTTAATTTTTTATTAATAATTCAAAAAATAAAAACGATAATGTTTTTTTTTTATCAGTTCTGATCATTATAATTTTGTAATTGATATGGAAATTAATCAGGTTGAAGAACAAATGAAAGCAAAACCATTAGTACTGTTGCCTAAAAAAATGTATCTTTATCATTCAAGATTACTTATACAGCTGTTTTAGGTGGAGCCAATAACTTTCATCAGCAGTGAATCAAATTTAGCGTGTTTAGAACTATAGTTAGTGCATTTTGGTAAAAATAGGTATAGTGGTGCTTTTTTTTCTGTAACTGGTGGAAAAAGTAAAATTAAAATTTTTCATTGCTTTTTTATATAGGAAAATTTGTGCAGTGAAAACTTCTAAATACCTCCAAATGTTTCTATTTTTATGTTAGGTCAAAGTTTATGTACCTGTTGACGAAATAAATTCAGAGTTTCCCAAATAAATTAAATTGAAAAACCCTACTCGACCAAAAATTATTAAATTGAATAAAAGTTTTCGGAATCAAAGTATCCCCGCAAATGAGGTCAGAACCAAATCGCCCCCTACCTAACCCTCATTAAAAATAAAACCATGAATATTATTTTAATAATACAAACGAATTAAACCAAATATTTTTTCTGGAAATTTTTTCGACATATTTACATTTCTTCCACCACATTAAAATTGCAAGATAATTTTTAAGTAGTTCTGCCTTTATTCTTTTAGAAATCACTCGCCTGAGTATGTACTCCAGTCAAAGGGTCAGCGAAGTATAACGAATGATTAACGGTGCTGTGCTGCACTATTTTTGGATCCAAGTTTAGGTAGCCTCACACCAAATCAGAAACCACCCCGGACCCGTTAAAAACTACCCTGTATATTGTTGTTGTTACAACGCACATATAACCGTTATATACACTCTGTTTCACTTGAATAGCACACTTGACAGATGCATTTCATTTCACGATAGCTTGTAAACAAATGATAGTAAAGAATAATTCTTGGCTTGAGTTTATAGTAAAAGTATTTAGTTTATATTAGCAATAAACAAAAAGAAAATTTATGAGTATTTTTCATCTTACAGGGCTTACAAGGTAAATAACCTAAAAATTACGCGTACATTTTGTTTCATTTCAATAGCACACTTTGTTTTAGGTTAGGTTAGGTTGGAAGTGGCTGCTGATCCAAGGACCAGCACACTTAGACTCTGGGGTCCGTTGTGATACCACGGGACGAATGGGTGTTCCCCTCAGTCCCCACCGAAAAACCAGTTCGAGCTTCTGATGAAGCCCCAACGAAATTTCCACGTTTGAGAGGTCAGAGAGATCGTGAAGAAACGGCGATCCCAATGTCCGTAATCTTGTTCTGGATAGCGCCGGGCAGTGGCAGAGGAAGTGTTCTACGCTCTCTACCTCCTCCACATCCAAGCAGCTACGACAGAAATCATTTGACGAGACCTTAAGGCGCTCAGCGTGTCTCCCTATAAGGCAGTGCCCAGTAACAACAGCAACTACCGTTGAGATCTCCCCACGGGAGAGTGATAATAGCGCATTTGTACGCTTTCGATTCAGAGCAGGTCAGATTTGTCTTGTGATCCTACACGTTAATCCATTCGCCCATCTGTTATTCGTTATGCCAGCGGTGCGAAGCCGATGTTCAAGCTTGTACGATTCCAGGGGTGTACCAACACATTCCAACTCCGCTGGAACCTCTAAGGTAGTACCCTGTCTTGCCAGCCCATCCGCTTTGCAGTTTCCCGGTATGTTCCTGTGCCCTGGGACCCATATGAGCCGGATGTCGAACTGCTTGGCCATCTCATTTAAGGACGTGCGGCAGCTAAGGGCGGTTCTCGTTTTCAGGAACATTGATCGCATGGATTTTACCGGGGCTTGACTATCAGAATAGATGTTGACTGTGGTCGTAGGCAGAATATTCCGACCCAACCCGTCAGCAACCTCCTTTATTGCCAGTACCTCTGCCTGATATACACTGCAGTGGTCTGGTAACCTTCGAGCCAGATTTAGTCCAAGCTCCCCTGAATGGACTCCAAAACCAACCTGACCGCACAATTTCGATCCGTCAGTATAGAAATAAATTTACGGAACGCCTACTGCCTGGTGTCCTCCCAGACCAAGATTCCCTGGTCGGTATTAGTGTACAGTAGTGACGCTCAAATACGCTCCTTGGAGTAGTGTAATCCACGTTCATTGGCAAGTTTCTGTCATTCAGGATCACTCCGTGGCCACAATTGTAGCCCCGCCATTGTAGTGTGCTTCTTAATCGAATGGCCGATGAGGCCGCCGACTGCTTCCCTAATATGTCCAGTGGTATTAGGTATAATAGGATGTTCAAGGCATCCGAAGGTGTAGTACGAAGGGCTCCAGTAATGCACATGGAAGCCATTCGCTGTACCCTTGCGAGAAGGTTGTTATTGGTGGCCTTCTCAAAAGCAGGCCACCTGTATAGATCCAGTAAGCAATTTTCGGACTAAAGCCCCATCGCTTACCAATGGCCTTCTTACAGAAGTATAAAGCTATAGTCGCCTTCTTCACCTGCTCCTCCAAATTCCGTCTGAAGTTCAGCTTCCTGTTCAGGAATACGCCAAGATTCTTGGCTCCATCAGAGAAGACGATTTCAGTGCCGTTGAGAGAAATGGGACTGATGGTAGGGATCTTATACTTCCTAGTGAAAAGAACAAGTTCCGTTTTGGTCGGATTAACCCCCAGACCCCAACCCCTTGCCCAAATAGATAGCTCTGTGAGAGCCCGTTGCAGGATATCTCTAATTGTAGATAGAAACTTCCCATTGACGGCCATGGCCACGTCGTCAGCATATGCGACTACGCTGCAGCCTTGCCCCTCCAACGATACTAGCACTGGGTTTAGCGCCAAGTTCCAGAGAATTGGTGATAGAACGCCACCTTGTGGCGTTCCCCTGTTCACAAATCGGGATATTTCCGAAGTTCCCAGTTTGGACGTTATCCGCCTGTTGACAAGCAGATTTCCAATCAACGAGATGATCACAGAATTCACTCCTAGATTAGATAGTGCCGCTATTATCGAGTCCGGTGTGATGTTGTTAAAAGCCCCTTCTATATTCAAAAAGGCTGTCATAGTGTATTCTCCTGCCGAGAGCGATTTCTCGATGGTACCTACAAGCTCGTGTAGAGCTGTTTCAGTTGACCTTCCCTTGCTGCAGCCATTTTGCCTCGTTGATAGCAGTTTAGGGTCAATAATTCTACGTAAGTAAGAGTCTATCATACGCTCTATTGTCTTCAATAGGAACGATGATAGGCTTATTAGCCAAAGGGAAATGTAGTCCGACACATGCTGCAATTCAGCTGGAACGATACCGTCAGGTCCCGGAGATTTGTAAGGTTTGAAGCTTTTAATCGCCCAAGTCAATGTTGGTACATTAACTATCTCCGAAGCAATGTCCGCCATGCTAGCGTCAGAGTATTCCAACGCCTGCAGTGACGTATGAGAATTGCCCGGAAAATGGGTGTCCAGTAGCAAGCTAAGTGATTCTCCACTGGAGGTGGTCCACACCCCCACTGTATCCTTCAAATAGAATAATGTGTGAGGGGTAGAAGCCAGAACCTTTCGCAGCTGGATGCCTCGGAAACGTCCTCTATGTTATCACGAAATTTTTTCCAAGAATCGCATTTTGCCGTTCTAATCTTCTTCTTATAGGTCCTAAGCTGCAGCTTGTATGCCGACCAATCCTCGTCCGTTCTTGAAGACTCTGCCTTGTTAAAGAGTTTTCTGTAGGAGTCTCTACCCTGCTGCAGCTCGCTAGACCACCATGGTGGTTTCTTCTTGCCCCTAGGCCTTGCCACTGGGCAAGAAGAATCTAAAGACTTGTTAAAAACCGTCGTAATATGATCCACAAGACAATCAATGTCCGCTGAATTGAGCGGTTCGGTTGAGGGTATTGTTTCCAATAACCCAGCAAAGGTTTTCCTATACTTAACCCAATCTGTCCTCTTCAGATTCCTGGGGATACTCTCCGTTGGGTCCTTTTCTCTAAGTAAGAATTCGATATAGCGATGGTCAGAAAAGGAGTGGTCATCCAACACCCTCCTACCATAAATTTTGTCAAATAGTGTATCTGATACAAAGGTAGCGTCAAGAACCTCCCTTCTAATACTAGTCACAAAGGTCGGTTCATTTCCCTTGTTACATATATACAGGTTAGTACCAAGTAAAAACTCAAAAAGCAACTCACCTCTTTCGTTTATGTCCGTACTTCCCCAGATCGGATGATGCGCATTGACGTCAAAGCACAGCACCAGTTGGTGTGGAGTCCCTTCGGCCTTCCGGATCAGGTTTGCCACGCTGTCCGGCGGAATAGGCCCAGGATCGCAAAAATAGGCGGATGCGAGCCAGATTGATTTACCATCTAACTCCAGGCTAGCCGCTGTTACATCTCTGTCACTGAAATTAGATAACAAGAAAATATTAAAACTGTTCGTCGCCAAAATGCAGGTCCTTGGTGTACCTTCATCCTTAGCGACGAGCAGCTTATAATTAGGAGTCTTCAATCCGCAAACCCTGCCACCACAAACCCAGGGCTCTTGGCTGAAGACTATGTCTACTCCGCCTGTCGTCAGGCGAACCAGCTATGCAGCCGTTGCTGCTTTACAGTGGTGAAGATTTATCTGTAGGAGCCGCATCATTTGCAACTGCCTGCACATCCATCTTCACCATCATGATTTCGGCTTCGTCCTCCGTGCTTTCAAGGAGGTCGTCGTAGAATAAGCCAGTAGCATCCCCTAACAGCTCAGAATCGGATGTTAAGTATCCATCTTCCTCCATAGCTGTGTGGGAACCCACGTCAGCTTGAGCTTCACCAGAGGTCCCCTCCCCAGCAGACTTCTCTACTGGCTTGACGATCTCTGGGATTGGTCCCTGATCGCTTTTATAGACCTTGATCATAATCTGCCCAAATCCACTTTGTTTTAAACTATATTAAATATTATTTAATTAATTTTAAACAACTTGTTTAGGGTTAATTGTATAAATTATTAATTTATAAATCTAACTTAATAATGGGTAGAACCTCCAGTGTTTAGAATAACTTCATAAATCCTATTTGGTAAGGAATCATAAAGCTTTTTAATATATTCAAGGGAAATTAAAGCCCATGCTTCCCGAATGTACTGAATTAGTTCTCAGCTTTGACTCATAAAATTTTCTGGCCAACCACCCCCAAACATTTTCGATAATGTTAAGGTCTGGCCAGTATGGAGGCCAGTTTAAGAGATTGACATTTTTTGACTCCATCCATGATTTGACAACACGGACTGTTTGAATTGGGGCATTGTCCTGTTGGAAAGTCCATGGCAAAATCCCAAAAAGACCTTCTAGTGGGGGAAAAGCCTTTTCCAAAACTCCTTTGTACGATTGCGCGTTCATCGTGGGAATCAAAAATTGAAGCTCGCATGTGCCAAAATAGGATATGGCTCCCTAGACCATAACCCCGCCAACTCTGCTGTGTAGATGCTCCAGTTGATGGATCTCCTTTCGTAAACCATGGAAGTAATAGTTATACCCGTCAGGGCTCTCGAAATTAAATTTTTTCTCATCAGAAAATACAACGCGTTGCGCCACTCTGTCTTCTATGCCATGTAGTTTCTACAGAAACTACGTCGAGCTTCTTCACGTAGAGGGATAAGTGGTAGTTTTTCTTTAACTTTCGTTGCTTCAGATGTTTAGCTTTAGAAATCACCCGCCACACTGTAGTTTTACTTGCGTTAACTCCAGCTTTTGATCTTATTTTGTCAATAGAGTCATGCGAATTGTAAGCCTCGCGCAGTATAGATCGCTTATCTACATTTAAAAGTACACTATTTACACGACCTTTCATATTTTTTCCATAATTTGAGCTGTTCTGAATAAAATTATATACCACTTTTCTACTTCTTCCATTTTTTTTTTTTTTTTGCTATTTCAGACACAGAGAGGTCACATTCTTGTCGATGATCTGCTGGGCGTAAATCAAATTTAAACGCAAATGTGCTACTCAAGTGAAACAGAAAATACATTAGAATTTGAAGCAAACGAAAACGAAATTAACAGAAAAATGTAGCGGTAAATTCTCAGAGCTTCAATTTTGTCGCAGAGAATGTGGTTAGGAAGACGAACAAAATAGTACAAAACAAGTACAGTTCAGTCAATGAATGTTGGTAGATAATTATAATCAAATACAAACAAAAAATTGGTGTGCGCTATTCAAGTGAAACGGAGTGTTTCAACAAAGCAATAGAAAAACTTCTTGAAGTCGCAATTCGCAAGAAAAAGTTACAGGCATCTCAAATTCATAAATGGGAGGTAGTTGATTTTGAAGATGTTTAAGTTTACAAAAAGAAAGTAAACCTGTGGATATTGGAAAATTTAATTTAATGAAGAGTTTTTAAAAAATTTAAAAGGGATAGAAAAATATAATCGATCACCAAAACTGAGTGGGAAATTTTTAAATCAGGAGCATCGATAAAATAGGATTTGGTTGAAGAAATTCTTTTCCTGAGAGCTGTATTATAAAATACTATGTGAGTCCGATCACAGCGGATATGTGTAAACATCTATTTACACATGAATTAAAATCAAACCAAGCAACTGCTATGGTTGTTATACTTGATGGTTGCAATTGTTTGTTTCATGGCACTTTCTGTTGGTTGTTGAATCAGCTAAATAAATTTAAATCATAATCTTTGCACCAATACATATACATATAACTCTCACCGATTTTCCCTTACGCTGTTTTTGTGATTGTATTATGAAATAGATTTTACACATCAAAAAAATCTAAATTTGTTTGTATGTTTTTGTGTGTTTATTTTGAGGAATATGTATATTTTTAATCTTTTTTTGCTTGTCTATTTATTTAAAAATAAATAATATTTGAATTTGAATTATATTTTAATTTATTAACAAAATTTAAAGTTTATTTTCATTACTTGTATTTATACGTAACTAGCTGACTCGGCAAACGTTGTTTTGCCATATTGACGTGCATAAAGTTTCAAACTCTGGCCATCATAGACTCTAGATATATAATTATATGTGTTTACCATGTATGGGAGGTGCCGCGCCCACTGGTTTGATCCCGCCCATTTTTCAAATCACTTCTGACACTTATCATTCGTGAACTCACACCTGGTTTCAAGACTGTTGAGCTGATAGTACTCCGGATGATATTTTTTTATGGGAGGTACCACGCCCTCCAACCCAATCCCACTCATTTTAAGTACGACTACTCACATTAACAGCCAATTGACGTGCAGAAAGTTTTAAGACCCTGGCCATCATAGTACTATAGACAAATGATATGCATTAACGATGCCACGCCCACAGGTTTGATCCCGCCCATTTTTAACATAACTCCTCAGACTTATCATTCGTGTACTCAGGCCTAGTTTCAAGACTGTCGGGTTTATAGTACTCCAGGTAATATTTTTTGTATGGGAGGTGCCACGCCTACTTACCCAAACCGCCCATTTCTGGTACGACTACTGACATTAGAAAGTTTCAGGACTCTGGCCATCATAGTACTCTAGATATTTACCATGTGTGGAAAGTGCCACGCCCCCTGGTTTGATCCTGCCCATTTTTCATAAGACTTCTCACACTCATCATTCGTGAACTCACACCTAGTAACAAGACTGTCTGATTTACAGTACTCCAGATATTCGACATTACATGTTTGCTTTGCATAGGGGCTACCACGGTCACTGATCTGACCCCGACCATTTTTTCCGAGTACTAACGTTGATAACTTAGGAACTCAAACTAAGTCCCAAGACTTTATCTATTACAGTACTCTGGATATATGACATTAAATATTTACTTTGTATGGTGGGAGCCACGCCCATTGGCCCGATCCCGCCCATTTTTTTGCAACTCTTCAAATTAGTTTAATATGTACATGTGCAGAGTTTCAGAGCTCATATCATAGTACTCCAGATATTATATGTTAAAATTTAATGTTAAAAATTCACTTTATATGTGAGGTGCCATGCCCACTTGAAAAATAAAAAAAAAAGTTTTTTTTTTAAAAATAGATGGCCAGTCAGTAACCGAAGCCAATGGAAATATTGCTTTAAAGCAAAGAAAAATTTAAACTTCCAAGGTGACATCAGTTGAGATTTCATAGGGAGCACCCGATGAAACTTGGATCTCAAGTCTCAAAACTGCCACCATTACATAACATTATGTTCACGATTGGGATCCAGGAAACTTTACAATAAAAAATAAATATATTCATATATTACTAAATGCAGGAAAACTGTTTCAAATATACAATTCTGTGGGTCTATTATTGATAGCAACCCAACTTTAGTTGCGTTACCAACTGACAAATGGTATTACACATGGCAACTGGCAACTGGCAACTGAGAACTGTCAACTTCAGTTGTCAGATAGTAATCATATTGGCAACTGCATATTTTTGGTTGCTATTCATATATAAGTGACGAGTGTGTTCCTTCGGTCCCATGATATGTACGTGTGTCCCATCTATACAACCAACAACACCTGAAAACTTCGTCTTCGAATAAAAAAAAGTTTTTATTTGTTGCTTTTTCCTCTCCTGAGATCTTTGATACTATCCAGACTTTACATAGTTTTTCTTTTATTAAATGAACGACTTCTTTTAATACCAACGACAACGTAGATTGAGCCATTCCCAGATTGAAGTCGTTACCATGGATACCTTCTACACCGACTATACGATACCCAATTCCATGCGTTTAGACACCCTATCTCATAGGCCCAACTAACTGGATATAGAAAATTGGCATAAACCAAATTTGAGTGGGATTTTTATTAACTTTTTTGGCTGCAGATATGAAAAAGTTCATATCGGATGCTATATCTATATGGAGACTAGGTTCAAAAATGGACCGATCCTGATCGTGTTTGGTAAAGTCTCTTGTATTTTGCAAAAATATATACAAACAAAGTTTGAGAAGAATCAGTGCAATATTTTTGTTTTTTGATAGATTTAAGTGAAGATCGGGAAGCAGCTCTATATGTGGCCTATGACTACGAGTTGTTTTTGGACTACTCATTAATGGATGTAATAAACACATACAAACCCAATTTGAGTAAGATCTATATGACAATTTGGAGCTTATGGCAATTTATGTCGATTTCATAGGGTTCATTTGTATGGAGGCTAGGTCTGAACATAGACCGATTTTCACCAGTTTTAACAGCGTTCATCCTATGGCCAATAGAAGCTTATATACCAAATTTCATCAAAATATATTCATATTTGCGACCTGCAGTTTGATTACAAGCTTTACATGGACACACAGACGGACGGACGGACATCGTTAAATCGAAGCAGATAGTGATTCTGATTCGATCGGTAGAATGAAAGATGGGTCTAGGTCAACTATTTTTGGTAGTTACAAACAGCAGCACAAAGTCTATACGACTATGTGGTTTGGGTATAATGAGAGCTGCGTAAACTTTTAATAGTAGAGGTATTGCTGTTGACCGATGACTTTCTTTAAAGCTTCCACTATGTAAACCACTGCATCTGTTAAAAGACGAAAATATGTTTTGAAACTAAAACGAGTAATGGTTTATTTAAAATTAGTTTAAACATCAAAATTTACTCACAGTGCAGACGGTATTTCCAGAGTATTAGAGTTGTCCCTCAAGTGCCGTCTAATAGATGCCACTTTGAAGACCTCTTCATCCTCATCAAAAAATAGTTCCACTGAGCTTAAAATATTTAATTAAATACATTTTTTTTAACAAATTCTATATACTTTTGTTAATGCTCTTTATCTTGTGTTTGGTTACATTTATTACTATGTAAGTTGCCTTACATAGTAACAATTTAAATGTCAATTTCACAACACAACTAAAATTCGGTTGCCATCCATAACCGAGTTACTGATTCTTGTAAACTAGTTTTTCAGAAAATGCTTTGGTTTTTATAATTCAAATTTTTGTATTTTCGAGCAGAAATAAGAGTTAAATTGTAATTATGATTTTATCGATCTAATATAAAAAGCAACCAAAGTAAAAAATGTGAGAAGTGTTAGTAAAAATCAAAAGCAAAATTTTTTGGGATCACCGATGCCAACCTTTTGGAAGCAAAAATCGCAAAACGGTACTCCAAAAAGCCCTAAAAAGCACTAAAATACAATGCAATGAAAGGCGCTAAAAAGTGCTGCTATTTAATGTTACTTTTTAATGTATATCAATAAGAAGTATGAAATACGTAGCAATTTTTATTGCAACTGTTCAGTTAAAAGTACTTTAAAAGGAAAACGGTAATCACCGATTTTGCGCTTTTTATTTAAGAGGAAAAAATGCTCTAAATCTATCGCGAAAAGAGTGAAATTGGCATTGCTGGTGGCCTTAGTAATATTTGTTTGCATTTAATATTAACTAGCACAGCCCAGCAAATTCCAGGAAATGTTATTTTTTATTTACTAAATAATTTTATAAGAGCCTAAATGTATGCTAATCAATTTTAGCCAATTCACAATTGAACACTTTTAAAATAAAATTCATTAAATTTTCATAAATAACAAAATAAAGACATTTTTAAAAAAGGATGATATAAAACATTCACATTTTTTTAAAATAAAAATCGATATATAATTAAAGACAAGGTTTATGTTGCTCGACAAATAAGAACTAGGTGATCTTAGCGAAGCCAATTACAAATGTGTAAACATTCGCTACAAAAAGTAGCCATACACTTGAAGTTGAAAATTTTAAATATTAATAACTTTTATAAAACAAGCAGAGCCCAGCCCTCGAAATTCGAGTGCAAATTCTAGGTAATTTACAGGGACCGTAAATAATGATTATTGTTCGTTGTTTTAAATCAAAAAATCAATCACTTAGAACAGACATAAAAAAAAAATTTATTGCACCATAATTATTATTTTTTGACAATCTTTGCATATCCGTCATGATTTTTAAATTTTTGATTTTTTAAGTTTTCTTCAATGGTAATGATTATTTTTGAGTAATAATAAAAAAAGCAGCCATAATCATTATTTTTGAGCAAAAAAAATAAAACTCAAAAATAATCATTATTTATGATTTTTATTTTGTTCGCTCAAAATAAAACTCACTTTCAATTTACGACTTTATATATGATGTACTTACATATTTTTATGCATATGTATATATATTTACACCTACATGAATACCCATAATATAATTTGTACTTAATAATTTTGTTACTAAGCGCTTGTTTTGAAATTAAAAATTTGAATCATTTGTTAAAATTGCATTTGTTTTTATATATATTAATTTTGTTACTAACAGTCGTTTTGAACTTACATACGTATGAATGTACATACGCATGTACATACATATGCATTAGGCATATAACTTTTTAAATTTTTTTGATAATATCATAACTGGCATACCAATTGGCAATATCACGCACCATCAGTAATATTTGTACAGAACGTGCAATAAAAATTGAACAGGATATAAGTATATCCATTTTGCAAATATACACGTACTTTAAACTTAAAATTTTTATCCTACAATAATAATTAAATGATGCTGTAATGTTGTTGATTTTTTCTTAATAATATAACCATTGTGGGTATATGAAGTTAAACAACTTGTTATGATATGAAATAAAATAACTTGTTAAAAAAAATTTTTGAATTGATTTAGAAAATGATTTAGGTGCGAGAAGTTTTTCTGCAAATTTAAGTAAGATAATGTTTTTCGTTAATAAAACATCATTGCCCAACTCGCGGTACTATGCCAAAAATTTGGTTATAGCCCTAATATGCATGTATAATGAGCATGCAGAATAGTAAAGCTGGTATGTAAATCTATACCGTCAAAATATAGTTTACAGCTGTGTAAAATACTATTACTAACTCGGTCAGTTATAAGGAATATTTCAAAGTGAGCACAATATTAAAATTATTAAAATTAAAATAAATAAGTGAAGGACAATGAAAATAACAAAATTTACAATTATTTAACATTGTTAATAATAGTGAAATAGAACTTTAAATAAATAAAAGAAAGTTATTAAAATAAAAAATATAAACGAGTGATCAATCTTATCGTGTTTCGAAATGGGTCGCAAGCGAAATTTAACTCCGCGCAATTTTTTTAATTTCAACGTGGAAAAAAATGTTTCTGAATGCAAAATTTGCAAATTAACTTTTACGGGCAACTATGTGTGCAATCTGAAACGTCATTTGGAAACCAAGCACAAAAGTGAATATGAACGCGAATTGGCCGAAAACACAGATGACGAAGTGAATGAAAAAAAAATCAAGTTTTCTGTGACAATGGGACAAAACGAAGCCACAAATGCGTGCATCGACCTGGTGACTGCCGAAAAACTTCCATTGGCTGTCCTAGATTCAAAAGGTTTTAAGACGCTAACAGCACAAATATTTTGTGGCTTAGATATGCCGGCTGTAACGTCTAGAAATATAATGAGCTTGGTAGAGGAAAAGTACAATACCATTAAAGCGGAAATTGTAGCCACACTCAAAAACAGAATGCTCTGCCTGAAAATGGACACTGCCACAAGATGCAATCGCGGAATCCTCGGCATAAATATTCAATTTATTGAAAGCGGTACGATTTGTATAAAGACTTTGGGCCTTATAGAGCTGAAGAAATCGCATACATCCCAAAATCTCCGTGTTCAAATTCAGTCAATATTAAACGATTTCAATATAAGTAAAAATCAAATTTATAACATCACCACTGACAATGTTAGAAATATGATTAAAGCAGTGGAGCTATTGAATGAATGCGAAGCTCTTGATGACTGTGAAATAGTAGCTGAAGACGATTTGGATGATGAAGAGCTGGTTAAGAATATAAAAATTAATTCAATCAGCTCCATCAAATGTGCAGCACATACACTGCAACTTGCTGTAAAACACTCTTTTCAACGCTTGGAATCAGTTAATTTCATTGAAAAAGCGCGGAAAATTGTGAAAGTTTTAAGAACGCCGTCTTATAGGTGTGTAATTTTACATACTATTGTTATTATTTATTAATAATTCTTTTTTTTACCATGAAAGGTATTTGATAATGGACGAGTCATTACCGCAACCAGTGCTTGATGTTGCACACTCCAAAAGTTCGAGGATTTTTGTGAAAGGCACCTTAAAAATTCTATGAAACTCACTTCAGCTGAGTGGGTGGATTTAAAAAGCCTTATAGAAACTTTGGAACTGGCTTATATAGCAACTGAGAAATTGCAAAGTTGTCAATTATTCATGGGTGATTTTTATAAGCTGTGGTTAGAGCTTAAGCTCACTGTCGCAGCAACAAAAACATCTCTGAGCCACGCTTTGAGACAGCGAATCCAAGAAAGAGAAGACAGCTTATTGGGGGGTAACGTGGTCATTTGCAGCATCTACTTGGATCCACGAATAAGAAGAATATTGCTGCAAAAACCGATAAGCCTTATGCTCGCCAGAGCACAGCTTAAGCAGCTATTACTACAAATAATAAATTTGAAAGAAATCGTAAGTAAATTTATCTTAGAACTAACGCAAACACAAATTTATATACATATGTATTTCAGATTAATCCGATACCTGAGCCCTGCTCAAGTAACCCGAAGGCATCGACATCATTTGACGCAGAGAGCGCATTGCTTTCGCAGGATTCGAACACCTGTTCCCTCTTGAACGAGTATCTCAATACAATTGAGGTAGGTTCCGATGAGGAAACAGAAGATGGTTGGCACACTGAGGAGTTACAGAAAGGCTATTCTGAAATTGACAACTATTGTCCAAAGCCAGTTTGCCCAAACAAAAATATTATGAAGTACTGGGAGGAAAAAAAATTTCAATACCCCTATCTGTACCAGTTGGCCAAAGTGGTGCACTCTGTTCCTGCCACACAAGTGAGTGTTGAAAGATCCTTTTCTGCATTAAAAACAATGCTAACGGATCAAAGATGCAACCTATCAGACGAGTCGTTGGCGAAATTACTTTTTGTAAAATTAAATAATAAATAATTAAGACCAAATAAAATTGATTAAAAAAAACTTATGAAATAATTTTTAATAATTATTTTCGCCTTGGTTGGTTCCTCTGGATTTGTTTTATGAGGATATGCAACTATGTTGGTAAAAAACCTCAAAAAAAAAGTCATAAATTGAAAGTGAGTTTTATTTTGAGCGAAAAAAATAAAAATCATAAATAATGATTACTTTTGAATTTTATTCTTTTTGCTCAAAAATAATGATTATGGCTGATTTTTATTAATATTATTCAAAAATAATCATTACCATTGAAGAAATCCTTAAAACTCATAATATAATCATTATTGTGTAATTTTTATTATAAAACTCATAATGATTACGGTCCCTGGTAATTTATTTTTTCATTTAATAAGTAATTGTATAAGAGCCTCAAGGTAAATAAAATAAAATTCATTAAATTTCATTATAAATATTTGTTAAACACACAGAAGATATATAAATGGGTTTGTTAATAAATAATTTTAAAGGAGCCTGAAGGTATGCTACTCAATTTTAGCCAATTCACAATTCAACATAGGGCTTTTGATATTTATAATAATAACACACACACAGTATGTGTTTTATGTATGTGTTAGTAGCAACTTTAAATGAGCATTACTCAAAAAAAAAAAAAATGTTCCAGACGGTGCAAATCTGGAAATATGGTGGACATAATTCATATATTTGCCTAAAAATAAAAATAAATTTTTAGCTGGCCACCATATAAAAATTTTAGTTACAAACCGGCTAAAAAGAAATATTGAAAAGTATTGAAAGGTATTTCTTATTAGCTGAGGTAGTTTTGGTCAAAATCTGTTTGTAACTAAAATTTTTGTATCGGTCACAAGACCGGGACTCTCTCACTTTTATATTGTGACTTTTAAGATAAAAGGTACAACTGTTCCGGTTGCTGCCTTTAAGGAACAAGTTGTTCGGTTATGAGCAATAGAGAGCTTTACTTAATTGATTAATATATCTTACTTAGTTCCATCCCGAAAGAGGTGGTGCATTTTCCTAAATAAATATAAGAAAAATTAATCTAAAATCTAATAGAAAAAAAAACGTAAAAACTAATAATCCTGCTGTTTCAAGCGATTGTTAACTTTGTGACTTCATTTGCATTGGCAAGCCTTGACTAATTTTAAATATTTATTCTTCGCCACCAATGTATATTTAAAATCTTCGAAAGACACAAACTAAATCTAGAAATCTTCTTAAGAAAAAATGCCATGGCTAGAATAAGATTTTGCTTTGTAGATGATAAGAAAATCAAACACACATATTCATACATATTCATAATAAATTTGTCATTTTCACAGCTATTTTCCATGTGATCACCTTTTAAATCATATCGCCAAGACAAATTCAATTACATTTTCATGCCAAATGTCGGAGTGTTGTATTGGAATGGAAAGAAACATTTTTCTATTCGTTTAATCAATTCATAATCAATTTCCATTTATCTGTTGCAATCTGAACACCTAAACATGTCAAAAGAGAAACACTTAAGCTGACAGTCTCCAAGACATAAGAAATTTTTACATACAAGCAGAAATATCGCTCAAACAACTACTTACATACATACTCGTAACTATATGACATTCTTATATGCATTTAATTTTTATATGCAATAGTAAAATATATTGTGGTTAGAAGAAGAAGAAGAAGAAGAAGTAGAAAAAAACGCCATCAACTTCTGTAGAAGTAAGCTTGCAACAAACAAAAACAATAAAGAAACACTTTATTTACGAGGATTTCAGGAATAAAGTTAAAGTTGCAGTTGTAAAAGAAGAAGAAGAATAAGAAAAAAACAGCATTTAACTATATGAGTACATGGCTTTGTATTCAGATTGTTGTTTCTGTGTTGTTGTAAGCAAACAACTAGAGCATCTTGAAATGCCTGATAAAGCATAAAAATGTTTAAAGCAGGCAGTCATCTCGGCCTGGCAGCCATTCAGCAGAAGCTTTAACAGAAAGCGCCAATGGATATGCAGATTCCAATAATTTCGTTTTCGCCTGTCATAACAGAATAGTAACTATAACAACAACAACAACGGCCACAACTACGGCAGCAGCGGCAACAAACCACCACGAGTGGTATGGCAGACCAGCAGCTAGAGAGCAGCCGCCAAATGAAATATATTGTTATGCATACTAATATGTATGTTGTTTTTATTTTTCTAAGAATTATTAGGGATATTCTCAGCATCTTGTATATTAAACATATACGATGAACTTAAAATCTCATAGGAGAGATATGGCTGTATGGCTTTTCATGAGACATGGATTATTTTCTGTAATTTTTTTTCACTAGACCAGAGTCATCGTTAAAAGCATTTCAGCATTTATACATTTTCAGTGTTCTTTATTTTCATTTAACAGATAGTTAAATAGATAAATAACGAACTTCCAGTGATGCCAATAACGCTTTTATATGATCAGAACTTAAAACTTTAAAAACGTACCTTAACTTGAGAGTACGCATATTTAAGAGCACCCGTGTGTTTAAGAGCAGCAAAATTTATAATTTTCGGATAGATTTCGGTTAAAATAAGAACGGTAATAAAATAGGTGGAAAAACGAATGTCTGATTAGACCGAAAGCCTAAAAACACATGGAGCCTAGCTTAATTTATCTAATATATTTCCAAATGAAAAAGCCAGAGTTTTATCGACTTGAGAAAGTTTTTTCTATACCCTATGCCACTATGTGGTCAATGACTTTATGCTGATGTTTCTAACTACAAAAGTATTTGATGGGTATAGGCATCTTATATTATACCGATCAACTCGGAGTCGATTTCTGCGTCAATTTAGCGAAGCATGTTATATATCTACAGTGGGATGGCTGAAGTTAAAATATCATCTATGAACATATCGACCACCTAAGCTCGATGTATAGCGTTTAAAAGTCCCAGCCGTGAAGAATGCTTTCAAAGAAGAGCTTCAAAGAATAAGCAAGCATTCACGCAGCGGAAATGGAAATGAAACTCAACCCCATATTTTATGGTCGAGCGGAAGATTTTTAATGATGCAGCCGAGAATATTATCGGACCCTTACCTGAAGAGCGAAAACGACTAAAAGTACAAATTTCCTCCCAACGTGATCCTGAAGCTGAAAATCGATACAAAAGTATGAAACGTGAGGTACAAAGAGCAGTGAGACGTGACAAAAGGGCACGAATAAATGAGCTGGCTGAGAAAGCTGAAGAAGAGGCGAGTACGGCTGAATGTGTAACCCTATATAAAATATCAAAGAAGCTCACAAATAAACAATATGCTATTGAACGTCCTATCAAAGACCTTAACGGCATTACGTATTGAACACAGATACCGATCAGCTAAATAGATGGATGGAACACTTCGTTACGGTGCTTAACTGCATGATCGTCAGCATCGATCTCAGTTCATCCGATTTTTCCGCTACTACACTTCCTACGGCACGTATCAGAACCGATACACCAAGTTTGAATGAGATCCAGATGGCAATTAAGCAAACCCCCTCGGGGAAAGCAGCAGGAATCGACGGAATCCTTGTAGAACTGTACCAGGCAGATCCAACACTCGCGGCAACTATTCTTCGACCCGCTATAGCGATAGCCTGGGAGAGCAGATCCTTTCCAGAAGAATGGAAGCAGGGCATCATCGTAAAACAACCCAAGAAAGGAGACCTAAAAAACTGCGATAATTGGAGAGGTATATGCGTCCTACCATTAATCGCGAAAATAATCTCAAGAATAATACTAGCAAGAATCAAAGACCTTCTTGAAGCAACTATTAGCGAACAACAAGCTGGATTTCGAAGCGGTTTTTCTTGTGCCACCCAAATCAATACATTTAGAGTCATCATTGAATAATGTGCTGAATAAAGATCAGCTCTTTTCATGATTTTTGTAGACTGTGAGAAAGCGTTTGATAGTATCTCACGTGACCGCATTTAGCTAGCCCTACGAAAGAGGGGTATTCCTGATAAAATAGTCGACCTTATAAAAGAAAGTTATGATCAGAGTTCAGAAAAAAACACACACTGAATAAAAAACTCGTACATATATGTAAACAAACATAACTTAGACCAACACACACATATTTTTATTTTCATACCAATTATGTTTGTTTTTAAATTTTCTTCGGTGCCCAACACAACCATGACTGTGTTCGTTTTAATATTTCGTTATTTACACGAACATTTTTGTATCACATACTTTTTGTTTCAATCACACATAAAGCACACATTTTTGAGTGTTGCTTTATTTGAAGTTCATGTTCTGGTAAGTGTACTGAAAAAAAACACAGAACATATACAATAAACAGGTTCGAGTTCAGTTATATTTTAAGTCGTGTTGTGGCTCGTGTAGTGAGAAAAAACACAACATGTCGTGTTTAAAATATAACTGAACTCGAACCTGTTTATTGTACATGTTGTGTTTTTTCTTACTACACGAGCCACAACACGACTTAAAATATAACTGAACTCGAACCTGTTTATTGTACATGTTCTGTGTTTTTTTCATTACACGTACCAGAACATGAACTTCAAATAAAGCAACACTCAAAAATGTGTGCTTTATGTGTGATTGAAACAAAAAGTATGTGATACAAAAATGTTCGTGTAAATAACGAAATATTAAAACGAACACAGTCATGGTTGTGTTGGGCACCGTAGAAAATTTAGAAACGCACATAATTGATATGAAAATAAAGATATGTGTTGGCTGCTTTTGAACAGAACATTGTGTGTTTCGTGTGTGTATTTTCTGAACCTTGGTTATGATAATGCCAGCTGCTACGTCCTGTATAAGAACAAATTGTCTGAGCATTTCGCCGTACAAAGTGGAGTCAGACAAGGCTGCATACTTTCTCCTATTATCTTTCTTATAGTGATAGGGGATGTGTTAAACGATGCCTTTTCCAGCGACCGGCGCCTCAGATAATTAGTTTTGTCCTTCCGCTGAATGAATATGGTTGTGTGTACGCTTAAACAAAGCTGGGAAATATTGCGACATTACTTTAAAAATCATGGTAATGTTGCAGAATATGTGCGAAAATTGGTTACGGATTTTGGAAGAAGAGAAGCACCGTCAGCTCCGGATGTTTGTTATCTTGTGAAAAAAGTGAAAGAAACTGGCATCCTCATCGATAAACCAAAGCGTGAAAAGCCAAAAACAGTGCGTACGCCCGAGAATATTGCTGCAGTGGCAGAAAGTGTGCATGAAGCGCCATCAACATCAATTCACCGTCGTTCTCAAGAATTGAACATTTCGGAGGCATCATTGAGCCGAATTTTGCATAAAGACCTTGGTATGACGCCACACAAAGTCCAACTGGTTCAGGACTTGAACTTCGCTTCGCTAAGTGGGCCTGCGATCGACTTACAGAAGATGCCGATTTTGCCAAAAAATCATCTTTTTAGATGAAGCTCATTTTGGTCTTGGCGGGTATGTAAACAAGCAAAATTGTCCCATTTGGGGCACAGAAAACCCGCACGCATACATTGAAAAGCCGATACACCCAAAACGAGTCACTGTTTGGTGCGGATTTTGGTCCAGAGGCATAATTGGGCCATTTTTCTTCAAAATGGCAAGGAGTGGCCGTTACAGTCAATGGCGAACGTTATCGGGCCATGTTGAACGAATTTTTTTTCACAAAAATTGAAGAGGAGGATATTGGCAACATTTGGTTTCAACAGGAAGGCGCTACGTGCCACACAGCTGAAGCTACACTCGATGTTTTGCGCCCTGTTTTTGAAGATCGCATTATCAGCCGCAGAGCTGATGTCATTTGGCCACCTCGGAGCTGCGATTTGACACCGTTGGACAATCATTTGTGAGGTGCCCTCAAAGGTAAGTGTTACGCCAACAAGCCAGAGACAATTGACGCTTTAAAGGACAATATTCGTGAAGCCATTGGTGAAATACAGCTGCACACAATCGATAATGTGCTTAAAAATTGGACCGATCGTGTAGGCTACTGCATGGCCAGCCGAGGCAGCCATTTGAATGAAATTATTTTCCATTATTAACCGGAAGGATTGTACTTTCAAAAAAAAAGGAAATTTGAGATAATATTCAGTAGTTTTTTTTTTATAACATTTAAAAAAAAAAAAGTTATTTGGCGGACCCTTTACTACGCTAATACGAATATATTTTGATGAAATTTGGCATATTAGCCTCTATCGTCCATGGAATAAATGCTACTGAAATTGGTAAAATCGGTTAATGTTCAGATCCAGTCTCCATACAAATGACCGCTATGAGATCGACTTAAATTGCCATAATATCCAAATTATCATATATATCTAGGTCAAATTGGGTTTGTGGATGTTTATTACATCCATTTATCAGTAGTCCAAAAATAAACCCTATAGGACAGTTCTTAGTCATAGCCCCCGTATAAAGCTGCTTCTCGATCTTCACTTAAATTTATCGAAAAACAAAATTATTTCACAGATTTTCCTCCTATTTGGTTTGTATATGTTTTAGCAAAAAATAAGTGATTTTACCAAATACGGTGATGATCGGTGCACTTTTTGACTTATTCCCCATGTAGATATAGCATCCGATATGAATTTTTCATATCTACAGGTAAAAAAATTATTAGCAATGCCACCCAAATTTAGTTTATGCTTATTTTCCATATCCAATTAGTTGAACCTGACATCTCCCCTCTGGTATAGGGTATGGTAGATCTGCAATGGCTTTTTCGACATCTCTAATTTCAAAACAAAGTGATACTGGTCTGTGTTGGTTTAAGCAGGCACTAACTCATTTATTGGATTAGTTGAGAGTAGACACTTTTGCAAATGCTATACAACTTTCCTTTTTCCATGTCATTTCTAGCCCACCTCCATTTTGTATACGTATAAAGAGGCTTTAAAGATTTTTGCAGTAAAATACTAATTAAAATAATAAGAATAATTTTACGCTGTCACAGTTAAAGAATTATGGTCCCTGGTTAAGTGTAAAAGTGAAACGTGGTCTGACGTTTATCCGTTTTCTTTAAATAATAAACCAAGATATATTTACTCGCTATCTTATGCAGCAATTAGCACCCCAGTTGCTCAAGTTGGATCTAATTTTTTGCGGTATCCGCTTAATTTATTATTTCTCTGCGTTTCAAGCAAATTTCTTAAATTTGATGTTCATGCTTTCAATTGTTGCTTAAGTTGAGGAGATCTATAGAGTTGCAACTCTTTTCGAGTTCTTCTTTATTTATTTAATAGACGTTCGACATCTACAGGACAAGTTCTATACTAGCTTCTTTGCCGGGGGGTTTCGCAGCAAACAGAAAAGATAGTTTGAGGTTTGGTTCAAAGTTAACAATAAACAAGTCAATGCCGTCTGGTGTTCTTCGTGATAATCTCTCCATCCTGTGGGTACTGCGATACTTTTTCGAGGGTATACAAATAATTTCATCTTATTAGTAGTCAATTTCTGAAGAAAAAGGCTGGGTATTAGGGATATAGCCAAAATTCGGCTCTAGCACCACGTGAGCAGTTCTTTTTATCATTGAACATTTTGAAATAAAAAACTTTCCCGCGAGGCAAAGCATTTTCTAACACTATGTCAGTTTGTCAATCCATTTGCAACTCATCGAAATATAACCCGAAAACCATAATTATATATATAGTCTTGATCTTTATAAAACGAGAAACAGATCTGGTGATGTCTGCCTACCTGTCTGTTGGAAATATTCTCCTGTCCGCACTAGATCAAGCTGGTCACACTATTTAGACTTGAAATGTTCGCCATGATCTGCAGTAGTTTGGTATTAAATTTGTGAGGAATGACATACGAAAATGTAGTGGTACTCCGAAAATATTTCGTTTAAAAAACATTTATGCTCATTGTATTTTAAACTTTAACCAATCTATATTGCTTGTTGGCACTAAATCGTCATTAGGAGATATTAGGTGTGCAATCTGATGAGAGTTCCAATGGGGATTCAGCATTTATAAGTTCTCTTGAAATGTTATTTGTGACTCCGAAATCGATTTAATCGGGAATTGTTTCAAATAGGACATGATCCTTAGGGGAGAGTCAGAGTAATGGCCAGCAGCTATACGACGACGGGCTAATTGATTCAAAAATCTTTTGTATTGATATGCCGTCATAGAAAATCTTGATGGACAATATATTGATGATATTACTAGGTTGTTATCTAATTCCTCAACGCAGTTTGTAGAAGCTTTGGGGTAATATTCTCTATGAGCTCATATTAGATGGTGCCTCAATCGAGATTTAATAAGAATGGTTGAGCCAACACCAACTCTACCTCGTGGATCCTTTGTTTTATGCAAAATATATCCACGCAATGAGAATTGACTCTTAAAATTTAGAGTTTCAGCATTTTATCGTTTCATGTTTGTTTCCCCCAAATCTATTTAATTTAAAATAAAAAATGCAACACAAGAGATATGAACCCTATTGAGTATTTGGCGGAAATGTTGGATAAAAGTATTAAGATCTATCTAAGTAATTGATAAAGCAAGGCTTTGCCAAAAATTTTTCGGTCTATGTATATTGCAACTTTTAATAATTTATGCAAACTGAAATTGGGTACACATCAGGTAAACGCTACTCTTTCCAATTTGCAAATTTATTATGTAAATCAAATTGTTGAATACTATATTCGTGATTGCAATACACTCAAGATGGAATTAGTTCTTTCTCTCTTCCTTTCCTACATTTTTCTTGCTAATGTACGGGATTGAACGTGAAAAAACCCCGAGTGTTGACCTAAACATAACGAAATTAACTCAGTAACTCTAGTCTTTAAATTATTTTCTGTTCAGAGTCAAACGATACTTAAAAGGTTAAAAATCGGATATTATTTGCGTTGTTTTTTTTTCTTTTCTTAATTATTGACTAACACTCAGGGGAGCCCCCTACAGATATGTATTGTGTTGATCTCAGGAAAATAGGTTATGGGAAGGAGGAAAGAGCGAACAGTGTTTGTGGATATTTGACTTAAATTTTATTAGATTATAACTGTCAGGAAAGACTTCTATGCGGAGTTTATCCACATACGTCTAGTTCGACTGACAAACGAATTTTCTTTGCAATGCGTTGTGCGGTCAACTGAAAAATAGACTGACTACAAACGGATGTGATCTAATGGAGAAGCGGGTAGAGCGAACTAAAACTCGCATGGTAGTATCTATAGAACAGTGCTACACAACCCACATTCCGACTCTGTTCCAATAAGTCAATAGAGTTGGATACCCTACTGTCATTGATAAGCACCAATGCCCTCCTTTGCACACGGTCCAGTAGCTCAAAAATAGACTTTGAAGCTCCTGCCAATATATGTGGTATAAATTTTAAGGAGATCAGAAGGAGTAAAGTAATTTTTACACCGTTTTAGAAAACCAAGGCACTTGAATGCTTCTTTCGACACTTGAAAACTATGCTCGTTCCAACGAACATCACTTTATATTCTCGTGCCCAGAACATCAAGAGTATCCAATTCCTCCATACCTATATCACCCATATATACAGTTGACATTGTTGGATCGATGGGCCTGTGAATAAGCAAATAACATTGAGTCCTTTGCGCATTAAATCAACCCTATTCACTGCACCCCACACGGAGGTTGCTAACAGGTCTTGTTGGCCCGCCTTTTGCGTCCGAACCTCAAAAAAACTTGGTCTACAATTGAAGGTAAATGAATGAAGAATTTTGCTGTCAAATGTTGCAAAAGAGTATATGGAATTGAAAGTTTGACCAAGAGGTCGTTCAAAAAGCTAAGGAAAAGAGAAGGATAAAGAAGAGAGGCTTAGGCTATCCCTGAATAAAGATGAAACTCATTGGATGAGACCCTATCAATAATAACACGTATTGTGCGGTCTCTGAGAAAACTTGATATATAGAGAAATCAATGCAGACCCCAAAGCCCATAAGCTTTGATATCAATGCACCATGCCACATGCGATCGAACGCCTTGAAAATATCTAGAGCAACCACTTTACTTTCACCAAAATTGTGAATGGATCGACTCCAGCACTCAGATATGGGTTCAGTTGTCGATCATTAAGAACTGAGTAGGCCTATAGGTAGTTAACAAGATGGAAATTTATCATGCTCTCCATCACCTTTGAGAGCGCAGAAGTGATTACAATTGGACGGTAATTTTCAGGGTTATTAGCCTCACCCTTTCAAGGGATTGGTTGGATATTGCCAACGTTGTAGCAAGAGGGAAAGACTCCCGCATGATAGAAAGGCTGAAATATTGGCGAATGGACTAGCTAGCGTCAGAGAGCACCATTTACTATTAAGCCCCGGATACATTGAGATCCGAATGAACCTTTTTAACTGCACGTGCTCGGACAATAAAAAAAATACTGCGTTATCTTTCAGTGAATACCCCTAATAATAAAACTCAATCACTAGACACGCGTTAAAATAGTACCGCAACCACACAAATCACACTTTGAAAGCTCGGTGTACAAGAATTCTCAAATGTACTCGTACATACATGAATGAGCAGTAGTTGCGGCAGTAGTTACAATATATATATATATATGTACCCTTACCTGACTGCTGACTGCTGTTGATATTGTTGTCTTTAACTGCATCAACCTGGCAGGAGTATGCAGAGCATTCATTGTACACAGTAAAAACCAAACAGTTGCGAGGATTTCAAGAATTTCTGGGTTTTTATTTTTGTTTTGTTTTTGCATTATTATACAAAGAATATATGTATAAGTAGTTGAAAGATTTTTCTCTGAATGTCTTTAATGTTTTTACGAGTAAATTGCACTCATATTTTTTTCTATTGCGGCTGTTTACATTAGCTTCGGAAATTTTAATATTTTTGCTTTTAATAAACAGGTGAATTTTGTAATAACTGCTCGTCTATGGAGCAACAATAAATACTATGGGCCGGAAATTGTTTTCGTGAAAAGAATATTGGTAAAGGAATATAACGCTAGAGCGTTAGAAGAATCAAGTAGAGTAACAAAAAAAAAATACTAAAAAAGCGCTTATTTAGAATGAAACGATAAGCGCTACTTGATGTTACTTTTTAAGTGCATATCAAAATAAAATATTGATATTGTACAATATACAATTTTGTTTAATGTTAACTGATGTAATTAAAAGACGCTTAAAGCACTTAAAAAAGAGAACGTTAAGTGTCAATGTAGCGCTTTGTTTTATAAAAGGCGCAAAATAGAAAACTTTCGCTTTATGGGTCGCTGTGATCTGTCACAGAACAAATCCTAGATATCTTACAAGTGGCCAATTTACCCAGACTATGACATCGCCATCTAATAGTGACACGTCTTAAGACCAGTTTGTATGATTATTCCCCTAGGTAAGTTAGATTCTCTTCTGAAATTTAGATCCTCTTCCATAGTGCAGCTCTATTTGATTTTAACATTCACTTGTTACAGTAAAAGCGTGTGTATGTTTAAAAACAAACAAAAAACTACGGCACTAGATGATTTTCAATTGCTGTTTTTTTTCTTTTGCGCTACGGCTGATGATGTGTCTGGTTGTCGCTGGTGGTGGTGAAGGTGAGTGAAGTGAAATGAAATGAATTGTATTGAAAATGCTAACGCGCTTCACAAGGTGGACGTGATGTCCGCAATGGTTGTTAGTTAATAGAGGAATGGGAACATTTCATTAGTTTTAAAAGACCACATATTTCTTTTAACTACCACAACGACTTCTCCGTTGCTGTTTATATCATAAAACGTTTGAATCTTTAGTGGCCGTTTTTGCTTGTTGTTTTTGTATATTGAAGCCATTATTTTAAATTTTATTGCTATTTGAGTTGTTAAAACTTGTGTTTTTTGTTTTGCTTTTTCCGAATGCTAGATGAGGGATGAGCGCAATTATTTGTTATATAAAAGTAAAGAAAAATGTGACAAATTGACAGAAAAAAAAAAACGAGTCAGATATCTTAAAGAAAAGTGATTCTTTTTTCACTTTAAAAAGATTTTTAAAAAAATTTTTTTTTAAATTTTTTCGAGGGTAAAAAATAATTTCGTCTAACAGTCAATTTCTAGAGTAAAAAGCTGGGAATTAGGGATATGGCCAAAATTCGACTCTAGCACCACGTGAGCGGTTCTTTTTATCATTGAACATTTTGAAATAAAAAACTTTTCGCAGGTAAAGCCATTTCTAACACTATGTCAGTTTGTCAATCCATTTGTAACTCATCGAAATAAATTCGGGAGACCACATAAACTATATTTATTCTTGATCTTTATAAAACGAGAAGTCGATCTGGCGATGTCCGTATATCTACTTGTCTGTCTGTCTGTCCGTTGAAAACATTCTCCTCTCCACAAAAGATCAAGAGAGTCTCGCTGTTTAGAATTAAAATGTTTGCCATAGTCTGTAGCAGTTTGGAATTGAATTTTGAGCCTCTAGCCCAAGTAGTTGAGAAATGACATATTAAAATGTAGAGATACTCCGGAAAAACTTCATATAAAAACCATCTACATTTATGCTCATTGTATTTAATAATTACTTTCAATTAGAAAAGTATGAAACTACCTAAAATTTTTGTTAATTATGTTATCAATTTTAACATCGTTGTAAAAAATCTAGCCATTATAATGTCAAATTTAGAATTTTTAAATTTAAGTTGTGTGTTTTTTATATACAGTAGGTGTAATCCTAACTGGGACATCTACATATAATTAGAAGAAAAAAAATATATTTAATGTATCATATATCGCCCTCTTATTGCTTAAACTATGGTATTTTATCACCTTTTGGCTGTTATAATTGGAGATTAAATCCATTAAGTGGAAGCCTAATAAATTAATAAAAATTAAAAGACTGGTGAACAGAAGCCATTCCATACTTCATTATATCTTTAAACTCCATATTACAAGATATTACAAACAGGCCAAAAACTCAACCACTAAAGTATTTCCTGGAACTGGTGAAAGAAACACAAAAAATAACCCCTTTCGAAGTGAATTGGGAAAAGAGCCAGTGTTTTCACCATTGGAAATATGATACGAAAGAAAATTTGGTAGGAAGAAGATGCTGAAAAATGAACATTTGTACGTAAGGCTAATAAAAAACGTTTGCAGTTCACTAAAGACCACAGATTCGTAAATTTCCGTTCTGGAGGAATGTTTTTTTTTTCACTAGTGTGAGCAAGTTTAACCTCTTAGGGTCACATGGAAGACATTAATTGAGGAGCAAGCCTAATGAAGCGCCATTGCTCGAAAATCTAAAACCAGCTATTGAACATAGATGGTTTGAGGCCCGTTTTCAGAATCAGGGCCCGGAATTCTCTATGTTATAGATGAATTTTGGCTAGATCGGTTAACGATTGGTATTTTTACCAACACAACGATCCCAAGCATAAAGCTTACAATGAGAGGTTCCTGGTTTTGTATAATTGTCCGCAATTATTGGAATCAAAGCCCTTATATTAACCCTTATATTAAGCGCTGATATTAATCCAATTGAGTCTGAACTTTTAACGAAATCATTTGGCAAGATTTCCATTCTTTACCGGAGTCTGCCAATCACATGTTATCATTGTATTATTTGGACAATTCTGCAGGTTGTTCCATCTTCAATTAGCATTAATAAAGGCATTGATTCGAAATTGCCAGTTGCTATAGCAGTAGAGTAAGTTCGGATATTGTTGAATACATATTTAGCTAATGTGGATCACTCCTTTATAAGTAATACATGTGATTAGTCGCACAAAAAATGGCCATAATCGGAGCAGTGGGCATAGCACCGCCCTTACAAAGTAAATATATATTATCAAATAACTGGTGTACTATAAAAGGGAAAGCCTCGACACTTTACACGAGTCTGTAAGATATTAATGTGAGTAGTCAGACAAAAAATAAAAACAAAAAAATTAGAAATACTACGAAAGCTTGAAGTCTTGAAATTTTGGATAAGTACATTAATTACCAATGTGAGCAGTCGTGGAAAATATGGGCGGAATCGCAAATTCAAAAATAGCCAAAACCGAAAATCGTGGAAAACAAATACCGCCAAAATCAAAAATCGCTAAAACAAAAAATCGCCAAAATCAAAAATCACAAAAAAATGCCAAATGATATTCTATATTCAAGGCCATCGTTAAGTGTTGCTTAATTTAATTTAGAAAATTCATGTTTTTCTCATAGGCAGCTACATATGTGTAGCTTGCTCTGAAGTAGGAAATGAAGAAATATATATGTACATATAAAATAAATAAAATAAAATATTTTTATTGTACAATAAAAACTGCGCAGGTAAAATTGATTATGAAAACAATCATGTCAATAAGGCTTGGTATGTCGTAGCGAAGCACGGTAGGGTATATAACTAACAGATTCCACAGCCCTCGAAATTTCAAGGCAAATTCTAGGAAATTTTATTTTTTTCATTTAATAAAGACCCTAAAGGTATGCTTCACAATTCAACTCATTTTAAATGAAGAATGCAAACTCAACACATTAACACAAACACATTAACAAATTTAATAAACACACACATAGCATTGCATAATTATACCCTATACCACTATGTGGTTTGGGTATAATGACTTTGTGCTGCTGTTTGTAACAACCAAAAATATTTGACCTAGACCCATCTTTAATTATACCGATCGAATCAGAATCACTTTATGAGTTGATTTAACAATGTCCATCCGTCCGTCCATGTAAAACTTGTAATCAAACTGCAGGTCGCAAATATGAATATATTTTGACGAAATTTGGTATTTGATCTTTTATCGGCCATGGGATGAACGCTATTGAAATTGGTGAGAATCGGTCCATGTTCAGACCTAGCCCCCATACAAATGACCCCTATGAAATCAACATATATTGCCATAAGATCCAAATTATCATACAAATCTTAGTCAAATTGGGTTTGTGTGTATATTACATCCATTAATCAGTAGTCCAAAAATGATCCCTATTGGACAACTCTTAGTCATAGGCCCCATATAGAGCTGCTTCCCGATCTTCAGTTAAATCTATCAAAAAACAGAAATATTGCACTGATTCTTTATACCCTATACCACTATGTGGTTTGGGTATAATGACTTTGTGCTGCTGTTTGTAACAACCAAAAATATTCGACCTAGACCCATCTTTAATTATACCGATCGAATCAGAATCACTTTCTGAGTTGATTTAACAACGTCCGTCCTTCCGTCCGTCCGTCCATGTGAAGCTTGTAATCAAACCGCAGGTCGCAAATATGAATATATTTTGACGAAATTTGGTATTTGATCTTTTATCTGCCATGGGATGAACGCTATTGAAATTGGTGAGAATCGGTCCATGTTCAGACCTAGCCCCCATACAAATGACCCCTATGAAATCAACATATATTGACATAAGATCCAAATTATCATACAAATCTTAGTCAAATTGGGTTTGTATGTATATTACATCCATTAATCAGTAGTCCAAAAATGATCCCTATTGGACAACTCTTAGTCATAGGCCCCATATAGAGCTGCTTCCCGATCTTCACTTAAATCTATCAAAAAACTGAAATATTGCACTGATTCTTTATACCCTGTACCACTATGTGGTTTGGGTATAATGACTTTGTGCTGCTGTTTGTAACAACCAAAAATATTTGACCTAGACCCATCTTTAATTATACCGATCGAATCAGAATCACTTTCTGAGTTGATTTAACAAAGTCCGTCCGTCCGTCCGTCCGTCTGTGTGTCCATGTAAAGCTTGTATTCAAACTGCAGGTCGCAAATATGAATATATTTTGATGAGATTTGGTATATAAGCTTTTATCGGCCATGGGATGAACGCTATTGAAATTGGTGAGAATCGGTCCATGTTCAGACCTAGCCCCCATACAAATTACCCATATGAAATCGACATAAATTGCCATAAGATCCAAATTGTCATATAGATCTTACTCAAATTGGGTTTGTATGCGTTCATTACATCCACTAACGAGTAGTCCAAAAATGTCCCTTTGACCCCATATAGAGCTGCTTCCCGATCTTCAGTTAAATCTATTAAAAAACAAAAATATTGCACTGATTCTTCTCAAATTTTGTTTGTACATATTTTTGCAAAATACAAGAGACTTTACCAAACATAATCAGGATCGGTCCATTTTTGGACCTAGTCCCTTTATAGATATAGCATCCGATATGAACTTTTTCATATCTGCAGCCAAAAAAATTAATAAAAATCCCACTCAAATTTGGTTTTTGCTTATTTTCAATGTCCAGTTAGTTGGGCCTAAGAGATAGGGTTTCTAAACGCATGGTATAGGGTATCGTATAGTCGGTCTAGACCGACTATAATTTTCTTACTTGTTTCAAATTGTGTTTGTATATATTTTTGCAAAATACAAAAGACTTTACCAAACATGGTCAGGATCGGTCCATTTTTGGGCCTAGTCCCCATATAGATATAGCATCCGATATGAACTTTTTCATATCTGCAGCCGAAAAAATTAATAAAAATCCCACTCAAATTTGGTTTATGCTTATTTTCTATATCCAGTTAGTTGGGCCTGAGAGATAAGGTCTCTAAACGCATGGTATAGGGTATCGTATAGTCGGTCTAGACCGACTATAATTTTCTTACTTGTTTTATGTATGTGTTAGTAGCAGTGACCGTAATCATTATGAGTTTTATAATAAAAATTACACAATAATGATTATATTATTAGTTTTAAGGATTTTCTTCAATGGTAATTATTATTTTTGAGTAATATTAATAAAAAGCAGCCATAATCATTATTTTTGAGCAAAAAGAATAAAACTCAAAAGTAATCATTATTTATGATTTTTATTTTTTTCGCTCAAAATAAAACTCACTTTCAATTTATGACTTTTTTGTGACGTTTTTTACTAACATAGTTGCATATCCTCATAAAACAAATCCAGAGGAACCAACCAAGGCGAAAAAAATTATTAAAAATTATTTCGTAAGTTTTTTTTTAATCAATTTAATATGTTTTTAATTATTTAGTATTTAATTTTACAAAAAGTAATTACGCCAACGACTCGTCTGATAGGTTGCATCTTTGATCCGTTAGCATTGTTTTTAATGCAGAAAAGGATCTTTCAACACTCACTTGTGTGGCAGGAACAGAGTGCACCACTTTGGCCAACTGGTGCAGATAGGATTATTGAAATTTTAAATTTCCTCCCAGTATTTCATAATATTTTTGTTTGGGCACACTGGCTTTGGACAATAGTTGTCAGTTTCAGAATAGCCTTTCTGTAACTCCTCAGTGTGCCAACTATCTTTTGTTTCCTCATCGGAAGCTACCTCAATTGTATTGAGATACTCGTTCAAGAGGGAGCAGGTGTTCGAATCCTGCGAAAGCAATGCGCTCTCGGCGTCAAATGATGTCGATGCCTTCGGGTTACTTGAGCAGGGCTCAGGTATTGGATTAATCTGAAATACATATGTATATAAATTTGTGTTTGCGTTATTTCCAAGATAAATTTACTTACGATTTCTTTCAAATTTATTATTTGTAGTAATAGCTGCTTAAGCTGTGCTCTGGCGAGCATAAGGCTTATCGGTTTTTGCAGCAATATTCTTCTTATTCGTAGATCCAAGTAGATGCTGCAAATGACCACGTTACCCCCCAATAAGCTGTCTTCTCTTTCTTAGAAGCGCTGTCTCAAAGCGTGGCTCAGAGATGTTTTTGTTGCTGCGATAGTGAGCTTAAGCTCTAACCACAGCTTATAAAAATCACCCATGAATAATTGACAACTTTGCAATTTCTCAGTTGCTATATAAGCCGGTTCCAAAGTTTCTATAAGGCTTTTTGAATCCACCCACTCAGCTGAAGTGAGTTTTATAGAATTTTTAAGGTGCCTTTCACAAAAATCCTCGAACTTTTGGAGTGTGTTCAACATATGATATATTGAATTCCGACGAGTTGCGGTAATGACTCGTCCATTATCAAATACCTTTCATGGTTAAAAAAAAAAAGGATTATTAATAAATAATAATAATAGTATGTAAAATTACACACCTATAAGACGGCGTTCTTAAAACTTTCACATTTTTCCGCGCTCTTTCAATGAAATTAACTGATACCAAGCGTTGAAAAAAGTCTTTTACAGCAAGTTGCAGTGTATGTGCTGCACATTTGATGGAGCTGATTGAATTAATTTTTATATTCTTAACCAGCTCTTCATCATCCAAATCGTCTTCAGCTACTATTTCACAGTCATCAAGAGCTTCGCATTCATTCAATAGCTCCACTGCTTTAATCATATTTCTAACATTGTCAGTGGTGATGGTATAAAATTGATTTTTACTTATGTTGAAATCGTTTAATATCGACTGAATTTGAACACGGAGATTTTGGGATGTATGCGATTTCTTCAGCTCTATAAGGCCCAAAGGCTTTATACAAATCGTACCGCTTTTAATAAATTGAATATTTGTGCCGAGGCTTCCGCGATTGCATCTTGTGGCAGTGTCCATTTTCAGGCCGAGCATTCTGTTTTTGAGTGTGGCTACAATTTCCGCTTTAATGGTATTGTACTTTTCCTCTACCAAGCTCATTATATTTCTAGACGTTACAGCCGGCATATCTAAGCCACTAAATATTTGTGCTGTTAGCGTCTTAAAACCTTTTGAATCTAGGACAGCCAATGGAAGTTTTTCGGCAGTCACCAGGTCGATGCACGCATTTTTGGCTTCGTTTTGTCCCATTGTCACAGAAAACTTGGTTTATTTTCACTCACTTGGTCATCCGTGTTTTCGGCCAATTCGCGTTCATATTCACTTTTGTGCTTGGCTTTCAAATGGCGTTTCAGACTGCACACATAGTTGCCCGTAAAAGTTAAGGTAAAAAAATTGCGCGGAGTTAAATTTCGCTTGCGACCCATTTCGAAACACGATAAGATTGATCACTCGTTTATATTTTTTATTTTAATAACTTTCTTTTATTTATTTAAATAATTTAATAAATACACACATAGGAGTGTATAATTTTATGTATGTGTTAGTGGCAACTTTAAACGATCATAACTCCAAAAAATGTTCCAGACGATGAAAATCTGTAAATCTGGGTAACAGCTAAAAATAAATACCTTTCAAATGATAATTTTTTTGTCAAAATCAGGGTAAACCTGTGAAACTTACATCGGTCACAAAAAATCGCCTTGCTTATTAATATTATAAATTACTTATTAGTTTATGTCCAAGATTATTTTTCAATTCAACACAATTACTACTGTGAGTGAAGAAAATAAACTCCTTTTTTTACAAACACAATAACAAATTTGATAAACACACACATAGCATTGTATAATTTTATGTATGTGTTAGTAATAACTTTAAATGCATTTTACTCAATAAAAAAAAACTAAGTCTTTTTTGCTTTCAGTTTGATCTATAATATGCTTCTCAGTTTCTTCAATAAATTTCATTTGAAAAGAAAACAATCACAATACAAAACTTGTGTTTCCAGCTTAATATTAATTTACTTCTCATTTTTTATGTACCAATTTTGTTCAGTGTTGGTTTTGAAGAAACATTGAAAAAGAAATAATAAAAATATGGAAAAAAATATATTTTTGAAATGTTAGTTCTGAAAAGTTTTAAGTAAAAAAAAATAAATAAATTAAATTAATGATTTGGCCAGTTGCCGTTTAGGGGGCGGCTGTGGATCAACATAACTGCTCTCTCTAATATCTTGGTCATCGTCATCATCATCAGGAAGGACGATAATTTCGTCCTACAGATATTGTGGAATTTCATCTTTGTCTTCCCCTTCTTCCTCTTTTTCCTCGTCTTCCTCTTCTTCAAAGCTGTTTTTATACCACCAACATATTTCAGCAAGTATTGCATCTGGAGATTTCTTTCCTCTGTACTTGAAACGAAAATAGTTTTCAATCGTTAACATGTTTAAATTGTGCACTCTGACAAAGATATTAGAAAAATCTAGGAATTCAAAATATGCACACTAGGGCGGGTCGATTTGTAGGGAGTGAAAAAATTCACCAATTTCCCTATGATTTCCGTATTCTATGGGTTATTCCATGAAAATTTGTCGAAGGAACCATACCTCTATCGTTAAAATCGAGTCTCCTACTTTTTGTTGGTAGATTTTTTCCCAAATTGACGTTCGTATGAAATATTACCTACACGTTCACATCCATAACTCAAAAACTATCGATCAGGTTTAATCGGTAGTAGGCGCGTTGGAAAGGTGAGCTCATTTTGATCAATTTACAAAAAAAAATCTCCAACATTGGTCCAACGGTTCAAAAGTTACGGGCATTTTTGTCCAAATTTTGGGACATTTTTCCATTTTTTTCATGATTTTGTCCAAGAATATTACTTTCATGGCCATTTTTTTGCCTCAATCCATTATTTAATTCAATTAACAATTCAAAACGAAGAGTTTAAGCCCAAATTTATCGAAGTCGGTTGATTAATTCATGCGATATTGCTAAAACAAAATAACACATACAACCAAATTTTTGATTTTTTTTTCCCTTTTTATTTTTTTTTTTGTACAAAAATTCAAATTAAGAGATAATGAAGTATCTATCAACCTATTATCAAAAAAATATATTCAATTTGAGTGTAGTAAAAGACAAAATGTGAAAAAAGCATTATTTTTTTTGAAAGTCTTGTTTGCTTTCAAGTCTGGGTGTTTTCGTACGGCTCTCTAATGTCGTCGCCATAGCGCCTTCTACATTCTTTCCTGCAACTCGTTTAGCAGTGGCAGCCAGCAATTGGACATGTCTTTCCGTTCCTTGAATGTGTAAAGGAATTTGTGGATCATCGAACGGTGGCACTTCGTAATTTAAATATCTCTCCAAATGTTCATACGAATAACTATGCGTAAACGGTGGTTCGAATAAAATGGTATCGTCATTTAAATCAATCATATTTGTATATTCCATCCAATTAAAGTTTATAAGAGATTTTTTATAAACTCTAAGTTCCGTTGGGTCGACAATATCTCTTCGGTAATGTAAAATCTTCTTTATAGCAATGTTTCGTTTTTCCATTCTATCATCAAACAACATAGATAGTAAGATATTTTCTGAGTGTGCAAAATATGGATTATCTTGAATTACTGTATTTACAACTCCAAGTAAATTCGGTGGTAAAAATCGTGTCCAAGTAATAAATTTAAAAAGTAATGTACTACCGTATGCGGCAGAGCTATAATACTTAACATTGAAATACATTGGCGTGTATACTTTTATTATATAGTTAGCCAGAATTTTTAAATTTTCAGTTGGATTATTAGTTGTCACATACAACCGTAATAATCTATTGGCTTTGGTCAGCCAACGAGAATGTGCAATTGGCCCTGGTTTTATGTGAGACAAATCCGCAGGAACCACACCATTAGAAATTACATTGGCCATTAACAAAGTACCTCGAATCAGTAGATAATTCTTCTGGATTTAAATCACCAGGAGGCATATTTTCCAAAGCGATTTCCTCAAAATCGGTTACCACCTGAAAAGAAAACATAAAAGCTAAAAAATAGAATAAAAAATGATAAGAATCAGCTATAAAAATTACATACCGGAAGATTTTCACAATCAGCAATTTTTGAGCTCAACTTTCCGGTAGTTGATCGTGGTCCAGTGGTGGTTGATTTGTCTAAAGTGTCAAACAAATGTCTAAACGGAAGCTCGTTAAAGTGCAGAAGACACACAAACCAGTGTAGTGGTCTCTTTAACTGTTTTTCGAATAGTCGCAAAATTCCACCGTGTACGCCAGTATTTGTTGGTTCACCATCAGCGCATATGGCAATTAATGAATCGAGAGACAATTGTTTTTCTTGGAAGAATTCGATCAATTTGTTGACTTTGCTTGCCGCAGTTTCACTTTCTAGTTTTGTGTAGCCTATCAATTGAGATTTTGGTTCCCTCAAAACAACTAGATGAGGTTCTTTAACCATTCTTGGATCCAACTTCTCATCAATTTTTTCTACAGTTAGAGCATCATTTTTCCTGCCGTCGAATGAAAATGATATCAAATTCGAGCCATCATACCGCTTACGAAGTGCGTCCTGTCTCCATTTTTCTCTTTCTCTACGAAGTTTACTTTTATCCATGATGACAATATTGTCATGAGCATCTTTTACGCCCAGGTCTTCCATCAGAGCTGTTGCCAATGCTGATCCCATTCTATCATGCACACCAAATCTGTCACACATCATTGCATAATTTTTAGTATTGTATCTGGGAGTGTATTGTTGTGGTGGTAGAACTAATTCTCAACCTCATCTCACATCAACTTCCATTTCGTCATAATGTGGTTCGGATGTTGGATCGTTGCTCACTGGGATTGTTGGTATAGTCGTTGTTATCGTTTGTATTCTGTCATTATATTGATCGCGCATGAAATCTTTTAAGTTTTCTGGGATAGATCCACATGAGCAATCGTTTTCATTCAAGTTGCATTTACATTTTCCAATGTTGAATAATTGGTTTGTTGATTCTACGAATTTTTTGAATTCTGTTGCGCGTTTTACTCGTTGTTTATCTGCATTACTATGTGCGTCAAGCAAATTATTCAATTTTCTAATAATGCTACCTTTGAGTATAAGTTCAATATTAAGTTGATTCCAAATTTCTAACAATCTGTCTGCTACTTGGGAGTAAATCTTTTGAACGTTCGGCCAAGAAAAAATAGTACTTCAACATATCTCGTTTAGTTGACAGATTAATATCAGGTAATTCACAGGCCACGCCAAAAGAAAAAACATCATGAGTGACCAAATGTTGCAAACTACTGCGTTGGGTATCTGTTGGATTTTGCGATGAACCAGGCTCTGAATCCATTTTTTAAACCGTCACTAAAAGAATTAAATATGTTTTTCATAGAATAATAATAACTATTAACTATAAAAGTTAGCAATGTTTTTACACTTACCATTAAATCTTTTCTAAATTTCAAAATAGTTTGATTATTTGTTAGTTATTTCAAGTAACACTTCACTGAAATGACGCTCAAACAAAACTAGCATACACTGGAATCACCACCCCGCCAACTACAGCTGATTGTTTCGTCCAATTAGAATTGCTGTGTATTTGTTGTTGTCAAAATGACGTCAGCGAAGAATTATTCTTTATAAATCGTATGCAAACCCTAAAAAGAGAGCAAATGAGAGCATATAACAGTAAATGACTGGCATCATCTTTATCTCTATCCTTCTTGCACTGGAATATTATAAACAAACAAAAATAAAGAAGTCTATCGTAAGGTTCGTAAGCTTCGTAAGTCAAAAAAATTGAGCCAAAAAAATGGCCATGAAAGTAATATTCTTGGACAAAATCATGAAAAAAATGGAAAAATGCTCCAAAATTTGGACAAAAATGCCCGTAACTTTTGAACCGTTGGACCAATGTTGGAGATTTTTTTTTTGTAAATTGATCAAAATGAGCTCAGCTTTCCAACGCGCCTACTGGCGATCGATAGTTTTTGAGTTATGGATGTGAACGTGTAGGTAATATTTCATACGAACGTAAATTTGGGAAAAAATCTACCGACAAAAAGTAGGGGACTCGATTTTAACGATAGAGGTATGGTTCCTTTGGCAAATTTTCATGGAATAACCCATAGAATACGGAAATCATATGGAAATTGTCGAAAAATAAATCGACCCGCCCTAATGCACACTCTATAGTTACCTTATTTCAAATGGAAGCGCAGTTTGGTGATAACGTTCTCCTTGCTCATCAGATTCAGTTGGCAAATGTTGAGCGAGTTGATCAAGATGCTGATGCAACAGATGAATTTTGTACGACATATTAACCCCAATTTCATCGAAAGCTACCAACATGTTTGCAACGGATTACCTGTAGTTGTCTTTGCGTTCTTTACCCAAAAGTCCTTTAATGACTGCTTTCAATGCGAGCCATTCATTTAATTCTCGGTCTGTCAGAACTTGGTCAAAATCTTGACGACTCATTAGTTTCCCTATGTAGGGACCATTAACAACCCCTTCCTGAATTTTGGCGTTAGTAAGTCTTGGGAAAATGTCTTTTAAGCGGTTGAATACTGCTGAATACTAGCAATGCCAAATTTAATGTGGAGCAACGGCAACAAAATTTTCATTTCAGGAACAAGACTTTCGTGTAGCCTATTGTCTTTAGGCCATTTCCGTCCAATGCGACTATTCTAGTTATGCTGTTTGTACTGGTTTCTTCGTTTAATTCCTTCTCCGTATCGTGAATCCCAATCGCACAAAAAACACGGATATTTTGGACGGCCAGATGCTGTTAAGCCTGTAATCAATGAAACTATTTTGAGGTCGCAGCAAGTGCGCCACTGGTGTTCGTTATATTTGACTACTTCCAGAATGTGTTTCAAATTATCGAAATTTTCACTAGTGTCAGTGCTATACGCAATCGGAACAGAAGGCATTCTAACGCCAATCATCTTTTTTATAGGTTAACCCTATCGTCTCCATTAACTTTTCAATATCGGTGCGATAAGCGAAATTTTTTGCATCATTTACATTGAAGAACTTTTCTAACTCTTTTTGGCGTTTTCGATATGCTGTTACTTTGGTACCTTTCGCCAGCAAATTATTTCCTTTCAAAAATGAAGCCAGTAGTTCTGATTTTTTCTGGATTGGATCCTTTCATGTTTCATAGGATGTACCTTCACCAGGGTCGTATTCTGAGAAGAAATCCATGGATGTAGCCGCGGCGGCTACTGATATCTGTTTGAAGACCAATACTTCGGTATGTTGTTACTGGAACGAATTCTGAGTGCGGTAATGATATTTGGACACTTGGCACTGCTTTCCTTTGCTTTCCTTCTGTTCAAAGTTTTATGGTAGTTGATATATCCATAGCAATTTCCTTCTTGATGCGGGCTGTTGTCTAACCACATCATTGGTATACCAAAAGGCATAGCCTTCTTCTTTTCACTTTTCCATTGCATAAGAGTTGAATAGCAATTAAAGCAAACTTTTTTAGGGGCATAGTTTTCGTCAGTGATAAACTCTTGCGAGAAATATTGTTTATAGGCTTCCAAAAAAAAAAAATCACTCGAATTGCCACATTTTTCATCGCTTGCTATGAAACGTCCACAAACATGACAAAAATGGTGCATTTTACATTTTGGTTCCGACATTTTTAAATTTTTAATACAATATATATAATACAACGTTTTTTTTTTGTTATTTTTATGAAACCGATGCACTTAACTTAAATCACTCACAAAATGAAATAAGTTCCAATAGCGAATTTTATCACGACCGAGCGAAAATTAAAAGACATCAGCTTCGGCTGAGTTCCGAGTCTTAACTGAATCTTCATTTTTTTAAATTAGTTCGCTTATAAAAAAAAATCGCTACCTGTGCGGTGGTTGAAAACAAAAAAGTTGTTTTACTAATTCCTAATTCTTGGAACTTCCCTTTTTATACCCTATACCACTATGTGGTTTGGGTATAATGACTGTGTGCTGCTGTTTGTAACAACCAAAAATATTCGTCCTAGACCCATCTTTAATTATACCGATCGACTCAGAATCACTTTCTGAGTCGAAGTAGCAATGTCCGTCCGTCCGTCCGTCCGTCCGACTGTGGATGAACGCTATTGAAATTGGTGAGAATCGGTCCATGTTCAGACCTAGTCCCCATACAACTGACCCCTATGAAATCGACATAAATTGCCATAAGTTCCAAATTATCATATAGATCTCAGTCAAATTGGGTTTGTATGTGTTTATTACATCCATTAATCAGTAATTCAAAAATTACCCCTTTAGGAAAATTCTTAGTCATAGGCCCCATATAGAGCTGCTTCCCGATCTTCACTTAAATCTATCAAAAAACGAAAATATTGCACAGATTTTTCTCAAATTTGGTCTGTATATATTTTTTCAAAGTATAAGTGACTTTATCAAATATGGTCAGGATGGGTCGATTTTTTGACCTAGTCCCCATATAAATATAGTGTCCGATATGAACTTTTTCATATCTGCAGCGAAAAAAATTAATAAAAATGCCACTCAAATTTGGTTTATGCTTATTTGCTATATCCAATTAGTTGGACCGAAGAGATAGGGTCTCTAAACCATGGTATAGGGTATCGTATAGTGGGCTAGACCGACTATAATTTTCTTACTTGTTAGTTAATGGTTTTGGGATTTTTAACGCAAGTTATCGACTAAGACCATTTTTTTTTCAAATGAAATTTGTTGAAGAAACTGAGAAGCATATTGTAGATCAAACAGAAAGCAAAAAAGACTTAGTTTTGTGGAAAATATTTTCAAAAAGCATGGAAAAAAATAATTTTTCCAACATTTTGCTTCATAAGCACCACAAAAATTTTCTTAATCAATTTTTTATTGCTGCACAAGTCTCTAGCAATAATTTGGCTTTTACAGATTGAAAAATATCTATTAGTCGACGAGTTATAGCCAAAAAAACCATATAAACAATATGCTGAAAATCGGCATTTGACTGCAAAGTTCGAAGGTCGATTAAATAAAAATTCGAACTAACATAAACAAACGCCGCGATACGGGCCTTTTAATTTAGCCTCTATTTTCACCCCTCACTTTTGCTAACCGGATATTGTTCCACAATGTAATGTTATTACATAGAGACTTGCACTAATTGGCTTAACATTGCTTTGGAACTTGTCGAACTGCGAAGACTTTTATAGAGAATTACATTTTCAAGAGGATACTTTGAAGAAGAGGATGAAGCTGTTTCTGATCCTCATCCGCTTTAGTCGCAATGACAATGCCTATTAAGTCTTGACAGGAAGTATTCCACAATTTGATGTTTACAACACTTGCCGCACTTAGCTTGAACATTGCTTCAATTATGTATATGCTACATAGGCGAGAGGAAATTAACTTTTTCTTTAAAAAGTATAGGAGCTTAAAATCTATATAAGCTTTTAAACCCGAAAATGGGGCAAAAGTGTAAGAAAAAAATTAGCTGGCAGAATTTTGTTTATTAACTAAGCTCTTTGAAATCAAAAGATCGTTAATTTTCCCCAGCTTAAATATGCTTATGATTATCAATTTATTACATGTTTAGCTATATATCATGCATGGTAAGCAATTAGCATTAGCACCGATCAATTACAAATATACAATATAATCAAGCGAAAGTTTGTCATCATCAAAGAAGATTCCACTCTCCAAACATACTGATATGGACAGGATCACAATGGCATAACACTCACCGGCCAGAGCTTAAAACAAGCAGTTAACTAAAACTGTCCATAGCATTTTCATTTTCTTGATTCTAATAGCCTGAGGTTAAACTACTATTTCATAAAGTTAAACTAAGAAAACACACTTCAAGTAACTGCTGGGCCCAATAACAACAACGACGATACTTAATTCTAATCAGAACTAATACATCATATAAAAAAAAAATAAAAAAAAAAAATATATATAAAAAACGTTATGAATATACACTCTCTATTAGGTTTTAAGAGCACATTTGTAGGTATGTGTATGCATTTAGCATCCAGTTTTGGGGGACCAACACCTTGCTGGTGGCTAGCTGGCTGTAGCTTACAATCCATTAGTTAGATTTTTAGTTATTAGCAGACGACACACGACTTGTCTTTTGTTACTTTGTTACTTTGCTACTTACTATTTGGCTGGTGAGTTTACCAATGACTACCGCCGACATTGACACAAACGAATGACATAAAATTCCACGTGCATCGATTGTGTATCCCCCAACAGCAGCAACGGCAACAACATACACTATAGCGATGGAAAAGAATGTTTGTATATCTATTGCAAACATATTTCATCGGCTACCACTTAATACACGAAATGACAACTATGAACGACTACGGTAGTCATTGCCTTTTTCGAAAATTACAACAAAAACAATAAAGAAACACTAGGCAAACTAGATCAAAATATGTAAGAAGACCCGATGGATGGGTTCGTTCGTTGGATGCTGGTCGATAGTATGGATATATTCCAACATATATGTAAAAAAAATGTTTTTTTTTCTACAGTGCTATTGGTAGTTTAGATTATTTTTGAACACCCTACAGTAAATTGTGGAATTATTTGAATAATTTATGTTATGATCTCGAAATGTGAAGGAGAAGTCATCTTTACAAAAACATAAAAACAGAAATTTTTCGGGTTGATTTATTTTTATTTTCCAACATAGTCCAGAGATTCTTCAAATTTTTAAGCACTCTGCAAAGGAAGATTTCCCAATGTCCTCAAAATATGAGAAAAAAAATCCTCATTCGGCTCCAACCAATTTTCGTTGAACAGTTTCTTAAAAAATTGGAAAGAGGAGCCATATCTAAAGAATAAAGTGGAAACAGCAAAAATTTGTACCTAAACCCGTGTATTTTTGATATTAAAACAGCAGGAGTGCTCCCGATCAATATCTTGATAGAAGATCACTTTGTTTTTTTTTTAAATGGGAGCGTTTTTTCTTGATTTCATCAATTAATTGTCCCTTTTAATGGTTTTCCTCTATTTAGCGTTGCCATTACCATACCCGCCGATTTCACTGTTTTTGCATTCTTTATAGCGGACTGACTTGGTAAAATACACTGCTTTGTTATTTAAATTCTAGTGTGTAGTGGCCAAGAAATTCATCAAGATCGCGACGGAAAAGTTTTTACCCAGCTGCTGAATCTTAAATGCTACTGAAAACTTTTTTTTTAATGTGTGTTTGGCGACAGCACGAAAAAGAACTTACTAAAGAAATGACCAGTTGTCTCTTGCAATTTGACTTAATCCAGAAACCTATTTTGTTTTAAATTTTTAGTATTCCTTAAATGATTTGTAAGGAATCATTGATACCCTCGTACCTAAACAGGTGCTGGTAAATCTATAATATTAATAGGTAAAGCGATTTCTTGTGACCGATGTTTTGTTAAACCGTTTTACCCCGATTTTGATCAAACGTGTATTATTTGAAAGGTATTTCTTTTTAGCTGTCCACCAGATTTAAAGATTTTTAAATTTTTAAATTTTATTTTGGACATAAACCAACCTATATATATAAAATTAATTTTCTGTTTGTTTGTTTATTTGTTTGTTTGTTTGCTTGACCGCTATAAAAATTTTTGTTTATCAAGGGATTTCTCTGAAGCTTGCCACACACGATCCCTGTACTCCACGGAAGGTCAAAGTATGCCTCCTACTGGCCACGCCTACTTTTACGCCCACTTTTTTCTATATAATTCATTTTCTGTTTTTTGGTATATTTTTTTGCGCTATAAAAATTTTTATTTTTCAACGTATTTCTCTGAAATTTGGTACTCACAATCTCTGTACTCCAGGTAAAGTCACCATAGGCCTGCTCTATCGGCCACGCCTACTTTTACGCCCATTTTTTCTATATAATTCATTTTCTGTTTTTTGGTACATTTGTTCGCTACAGAAATTTATATTTTCAACGGCTTTCTCCGAAATTTAGTACATGTTCCAGGAAAGGTCGCCATATGGTTTTTTACCGGTCCCGCCTACTTTCACACCTACTTTTTATATAAAGTTCATTTTCTGTTGGTTGGTATATTTGTTCGCTACACAAATTTTTAATTTTTCAACGGATTTCTCTGAGATTTGGCAAACACGGAAATAATTTCACGATGAACAAACTCCCCAAATTTAAAAAAAGATCCTCAAAAGAAATGAACAAATTCCCCATTTTTCTAAAACCGAAATAAAAAAATGAATTTAATGAATTTTCGGCTTAAGTGGAGTTTAGGGGCAATGCCCCGTCGTTGTCAAATTCTCACCATTTATGACACATTTTATTGCGGTTCGAGGTAATTTTTTTTCTGTGGTCCAGCCTATTTCCCGAAATTTTGACATTGACTTTTATATAACTTTGTTATTTAGTATCGGATTTTAGCAATATATATATCATTTGAAAGCTTGCTTGAGTGCCTTTTATTTGATGTTTTTTCATTTTAAATATATTAACCGATTATAAACCCATTTATAATATTGTATTTTAGTAATAGTTTTTTCTTAATTATGAAAGTATCTCGTACATAGACATATATAACGTATATTTTTACATATACTGAATAAAAACTGGCTCCACTAGCCTCATTTCGATGTATGTTTTGACCTCTTAACCCTTTAAGGACTGGACATATTATTGTTTTTTATGGGAACTAACCCATTAACAACTATATTTTTATAATATGACCTCTTCACCGTTTCAAGACCAAATATGCTATTATTTTTTATGGAAATTTACGCACTAACAACTTTATTTTCATAATGTTACAAAAAGTTTGGAGCAAAAATCGCAGGAATTTTTCTCAAAAATTTTCGTCTGCGGCGCTTAAAAAGAACACAAAAAAATATATAGAGGAATTAACCCACTAACAACTATATTTTTATATTAACCCACTAACAACTATATTATGAAAATTTTTGTTGCCACATTTTTTCATTACATATTTGAATTGTAAAATTTGCCACATTTTTCGACCATGAAGAAAAAGGTGTTGCCATTATTAAAAAAAGATATGAAACATTTGAAATACCGTAAAAATAACAATATATATTTCGATAAACTAAAAGATGTAGGTAAAATCCCTAATATGTCCGGTCCTGAAAGGGCTAAGAGGTCAAGATATACATTGAAATGGAGCTGGTGGAGCCAGCTTTTCTTCAGTTTACGTAAAAGCACACATAATAAATGTATATTTACCAGATAATTCCATATTTTAGAAAAAACTCTATTACAAAACAAATAAATTTTAAATAGGTTCATAATGGGTTAATGGATTTCAAATTTAAAAATATCAAATAAAAGGCACTCAAGTAAGCGGACGCGGACGCAACGCGCTCGCGGAACACAGCTCAGCTAAAATATCGGAAATATCTGAAAAATATATTTTGTTGATTAAAATAAGTTGACGACAACTCCGCCGAAGCCCGGTGACGCGGACGCGATACGCTAACGGAACCCAACTCAGTGAAAAGTATTTTGATAAATTTTTTCTACGTATGTGCAATAATTACCTGTTGATCCAAATAGGCCACACATATACTATAAGCAGTTGCTTAAAGCAACCTTGCGGCACAATTTTAAACGTCGCATCCATTTTCCATTTTTGAAAATTCTATAAATTTGACGTCTCTGCTCAATGATGATCATTTATTAAAGAAGTAATTCAATTTTTAAAAGATCTGATTCCTCTAATTTGCAAACGATTCCGTTATGTTTGATGTTAACAAAATAAATAAACTTAAAAAAAAAACTTAAAGCAGTTTCGCAGCTTATTTTTGAAGCATTTTTGCTGTAGCGTCTTCTAAAAAAAATTTCTGATTTAAAAACGCAAAAAAATTTTAAATTGAAATAAAAAATGAATTTACTCCCCAAAAAACGTAAAAATTTTTGGGGAGGAAGTTCATTTTTTTTTGGGCAATTTGTTCATTGGGGACTAAGTACTCAGCACCTGGTAAGCATAGTGAACCATTTTTCAAGTCAGATTCCTTTGGATCCCGGGCAAGACCGGGTAAAAACAGCTAGTAACAAATAATATTTGAAAAGTGTTAAATTGTGAATTGGCTAAAATTGATAAGCATACCTTTAGGGTCTTTACTAAATGAAAAAAAAAAAATTTCCTAGAATTTTTACTCGAATTTCGAGGGCTGGGATCTGCTAGTCTTTTATTAAAAACGTTGGACAAATATCACAATTAAGTATTTTTTGTATTATTTCCAAACAATGCTATACTAGTGCTACTGTACTACTGGGTTCTGCATTTTGCAGAATCATGGAACAGATTTCTGTATGTAGAATTCACAAATACCCTCTTTTGATATTCTGGATAGGAATTAAAAACCAGAAGTTACGACAATAATTGGTAATTGCCTCATTAAAAATTACTCAGAAAGATTTCAGGTCTAGTAAGGTTTTCTCTGCAGAACCTGTGGGGCTAAAGATTGGCATGTATAACGTTAATGTTAAGGGTCAAGAACTTTCTGATATCTTATTTAATAAAAAATATATGTAGGTAATAGTAATAATTTTGTAAACATGCTTTAACGTTTAACGTTGAGTGAACAAACATGGCAGCTGATCTGCGAGCGAAAACGACTAAAGGTACAAATTTCCTCCCAACGTGATCCTGAAGCTGAAAATCGATACAAAAGTATGAAACGTGAGGTACAAAGAGCAGTGAGACGTGACAAAAGGGCACGAATAAATGAGCTGGCTGAGAAAGCTGAAGAAGCGGCGAGTACGGGTGACTGTGGAACCCTATATAAAATATCAAAGGAGCTCACAAATAAAGAATCTGCTATTGAACGTCCTATCAAAGACCTTAATCGCAACGTATTGAACACAGATACCGATCAGCTAAATAGATGGACGGATCACTTCGCTACGGTGCTTAACTGCATGATCGTCAACATCTACCTCAGTCCGTATCAGAACCGATCCACCAAGTTTGAATGAGATCCAGATGGCAATTAAGCAAAACCCCTCCGGGAAAGCAGCGTGAATTGACGGAATCCCTGCAGAACTGTACAAGGCAGATCCAACACTCGCGGCAAATATTCTTCGACCTGCTATAGCGATAGCCTGAGAGAGCGGATACTTTCCAGAAGAATGAAAGCAGGGCATCATCGTCAAACTACCCAAGAAAGGAGACCTAAGAAACTGCGATAATTGGAGAGGTATATGCGTCCTGCAAATAATCGCGAAAATAATCTCCAGATTAATACTAGCAAGAATCAAAGACCTTCTTGAAGCAACTATTAGCGAACAACAAGCTGGATTTGGAAGCCGTTTTTCTTGTGCCAACCAAATCAATACACTTAGAGTCATCATTGAATAATGTGCTGAATACAGATCACCTCTTTTCATGCTTTTTGTAGACTTTGAGAAAGCGTTTGAAAGCGTAATAGTCGACCTTATAAAAGAAAGTTATGATAATGCCAGCTGCTGCATCCTGCATAAGAACAACTTATCTGAGCCTTTCGCCGTACAAAGTGGAGTCAGACAAGGTTGCATATTTTCTCCTATTCCCCTTCCTATAGTGATAGGGGATGTGTTAAACGATGCCTTTTCCAGTGACCGGCGCCTCAGAAGAATACAGTGGAAAATCAACAACGTCTATCTGAGCCACTTGGCGTATGCAGATGACATTTGCTTATCATCGCACAAGCTCAATGACCTGCTATGTATGGCTGAGTCGCTGTACAGAAATGCGATACCATGAGGACTAAGGATAAATGCCCCAAAACGAAACTATTAAGCCTCGGTGATGAATTGCTACGTACAGTTAGTACCAACCATCATGACTTTGAAGTGGTCCAAAAATTTTGCTACCTTGGCAGTGTAGTTACAGCAGACGGTGGATCAGAAACAGACGTCAATAGCCGAATCAACAAAGCGATGACTGCCTTTAGATGTCTTGCAACAATTTGGCAATCCAACATCATTTCCACCTACACTAAAATTCGGATCTTCAATTCCAACGTCAAAGCAGTCCTGTTGTATGGTTGTAATACGTGGAAAGTTACATCAGCCATAACAAACCGACTGCAAGTATTTATCAACCGCTGCCTAAGACGTATTCTGCGTATTTTTGGCCTCGCACAATATCAAATGAGGACCTTCTTATACGAGCGCGGCAATCCGAGGTCACAACAGGTCAGATGACAACATCGCGAAGCAAGCACTGCGCTGGAACCCCTTCAATCAGCGTAATCGTCGAGTTGGTAGGCCACGTATTACATGGAGAAGGTCGGTTGAGGCCGAAATGCAGTCGTTAAACCTCGGTTGGAACAAGCTGAGAAGTATGGCACAAAATCTTGTTCGATAGAAGAGAGCTGTTGACGACGCTCTATGCTCCAGCAGTTAAAGGAGATTCAACGTTTTTAGGTCAAACACAGGAAAAATTTTAAAAATTTTGGGTAAATGCTACAAGTCTTAGTGCTCTAGCTAGTCGCGAAGCTGGTAAAAGTTCCGCCACAAGCAGACAAAGATAGTTCAATAAAAGAATTTAGAAGAGTTTCTATTAGTAAAATGGTGGTGTATACTTTCTATCCCGTGATATCGGTTCGTGTAATACGCAATTAAGAGCTTTATCAGGCATCGCACCGAAACTGAGACCTATAGCAATCAAGGTCTATTAGTTTTCGCCATTTTTCTTGATGTACTGTTAAATATTTGAAATCTTCATTGTGATCGAAAGTTCTTTCAAGAATATGCGAGAGAGAGTTTACTTCTCACATTGTTTCTGCTTCCTTATTATTGGTAAACAGAGTTATGATTTCAAAACCATCCGCGGGTTTCCGAAGGGTTTGAGCGAAATAACGAAATTTTTGCTCCAAGTTTTGTTGTTTGTACTTCCAAACACCAGATCTGATCTAGAAATGTAGACTTGCAATCATGCGGGACCTGGAAATTAAATTCGTAGAGGTTGCTACACAAATGAAATCCTAGATGTATACGGTTTCATGTAGTCGGTCTAAACTGCTCATATATGGCCTATACATATGTTGATACATTTTCATTTTCTATTAGAGAGTGACATTTTTGTTTTTGGCATGCATTTGTTATTTGAGCTTTATTTCATGGCCTAAGGGCTGCCATGAAAAGATGCTGGTCGTCAGTGTCATTTCTTATGGTCTTGTTATCAACAACAATACCAACAACAACAACAACAACAACAACACAACAACACCAACAACATTTCGGTCTGGTGTTTGTCTTTCATATCTCCTGACTAGCTCGGACTTGACTGTTGGCTATTTGGCTTATGATCTTCTTAAATTATATAGAACGAGACACATACCAAGCGACTACAACAACAACAACAAAGAAAAAAAAACGCTAATGAATGATTTTAGCCAAGTAACTGATTAATTTTCTGTTGATATTATTGTGGTGGACGCATAAATTAGTGTCAAAACCATTTGAAAATATATGACAGTTTTTAATGTTACGCTCTTAGATCTAAGTAGAAAAACTTTGAACATTGCAGAGGCCGTTTAAAGAAAGAGCCAAAGAAGACGCGCTAATGCTTTTTTGTACGGTTTTCTAGTTTAGTACAAGTTTAGGTTGTTTGTTTTTGTATAAACACGACAAGATTATTGTAGTCACGCAATAGCTTCTGTTTTTGAATATTGTACGAGTATTTTCCATCTAGCTGTCAACTATTATCTGTTCACATTTTACAATTAATATTGATAAAAGTCATTAATTGATTGTTCTATTATTAAAATTTATGTGGTAATCTCGTCCGATCCTAAGGCTAAAACATAAACATACATGTGTGTATGGGAATTTATTTGAGTTTGTAAACATTTTAGTATCAACAGCCCAAAAGGTGCTCAAATGATCGGCTATAATTGTGTGCTAGTTGTGCGATTATCACAAATGTAATAAATTTATTTAATATTTGAATATTTCAAACTATCCGTCTAACCAAATTCCAAAGCCATTTGTAGTTCGATTTTAAATAATTTATTAATATGATTAATTAGGGGGGCCATTAATGTTTCAAAGTCCAATTACTTATGATTAGAAAGTAAATCAATTGGTTCAGCATAAAAAATGTAAATTTGCTTTCACACTAATGTGTATAAATGTTGTCCGCCTATTAATTTACATATGGGGGATTTCATGTCAAGTGCACCAACTTTTGAAACCGATGTCTTCCGATCGGGATGAAATTTGCACCAAGGTTAGTCCTATTGGATAGTAGTTTAGACACAATTTTTCAACAAGATCGGTCCAGATCTCTCTGAGTTAGAGGGGATCAAAATTTGACATTTTGGCCAAACAGGTGTTTTTTTTCTCATCCATCTAACTTAATACCTATTGTTCTTATAAAATTTTCTCCCAAAGAGTTTAGATAGCTTTTTCTTCGATATTTCGGAAAAAAATACTTTAAAAAAAAAATTTGTAGACTTTTTTTTTGCTAAATTAAAGCATTTTTTGCCTTTTTTTTCAAAAAGGGTATTTTTTTTTTTTTTCATAAGAAAGCTTAGGATTTTTCCTTTAAGAGCTTTTTGGTCGCTTAGTGGGATGGGAGTAGGATATCTATCAAAATAAATGTTTTGTAACTCAAGACAACGGTTTTTCAATTTTTCACAAATGCACTATTTTGATTTTTTTCCTATTTGTGGGTAAAACCTTACAAATAAAACTTTTACTGAGAAACTAGACAAATTAACCTTTCCGAAGGTATGTAACATACCTTCATAACATAACAGAAGAGAATGGTTATCTGTAACCTGAAAGAGTTATTTGCAACATTTCAATCTGAACACGAGGATGTTAGAATTGGCTTCACGAAATTAACCCAAATGAGGCCAAAACATTGCGTTTTGGCAGAAAGTAGCGGAACTCACACAGTATGCGTTTGCATTTACCATGAAAATGTTAAACTGATGTTGAAGGAAATCAACTTAAAGTATTTAACAAACAGATGATTCGGCAGAAGATTTGCACGATTACCGCGATTGCCTTAAATTGACTATGTGTCCTAATGCAACAACTTCTTGCCACTTAGGTGAATGTACCAATTGTCCGAAAACCACATTCATCAAAAAAAATTTAATCAACTCTTTAGATCGAGAATATATAGAGGAGGTCAAATTTGATTCTTGGATTCAGACTGACAGATGCACATTGAAAACAATCATTTTAAATGTGGTTGATTTTGTGGAAGAAATGTGTACAAGAATGCTAAACTTGAGAAACCGTGACTTTTTAGTCAAAGAGCAATGGTCATTCTTCAAGGATTTGAAGATACATTTGAAGTCTGGTGAATTCGTTATTTCATATGATTTCGCAGAAAACTATAAATATGTTCTTCAGGATGCCATACAAGCATTCCACTTCAATAACGACCAAGCAACTATATTCACAGTAGTTATTTACTACATGAAAGATGATAAACTGGAACACAAAAGTATGGCAATCATATCCGACGATTTAAAACATGATACCGTTGCAGTTTATGAGTACCAGAAAAGAATACTAAAATTTCTAAAATCTAAATTTACAGTAAAGAAGGTATACCACGTTTCGGACGGAGCTCGTCAACATTTTAAAAACAAAAGTAGCTTGGCAAATCTTATGCCCATGAAAAAGATTTTGGAATGCCAGCTGAGTGGCATTTTCATCCTACTGCTCATGGTAAAGGAGCATGTGATGGTATTGGAGCAAACCATAAAAGAAATGCAGCGAAGTATAGCCTCCAGTGCTCTCATCAAGATCGCATCTTAGATGCAACTGCTTTATTCCATTGGGCAAAGAGTTATTGTAAAGAAACTAAAATAGTTTTTAGTAGCAAAGAGGATCATCAGGAAACATTGAAAACACTGAAGAGCAGATTCGATGCTGCGGTAACAATCGATGGCACCGTTCAATACCATGTTTTTATACCGCTTGTCGATGGAAGACTCAAGTTGAAAAAGTTCTCTGCCTCTATTCAATGCGATTTCTTTCCAAAGACAACAAATAAACCAGCAGCGAAATCAACAGCTGAACCTAGTAACGCCAAGAAAGGATTGACAAAAAAAAAACGCAGTAAGGCAACAAAAAAGCTGGATGAAAGACTGGGTATTTAAAAATTTACAAGACTTAAATACTTCATCAGCTACAATAAATTAAGTATAAAAATAGTTGTCATATAAATGGATCTAATGCAATTAAGATTAAATTTTAATAAATTATTTATCTTTTTATTTTTAATATTATTATTATTATACATTAATTTAATTTTTATTAAAAATAAATAAAAAATAATAATTTTTCAACATTTTTCAACAAAAGCGATTTTTTTCCTGAGGTTAACATATTCTGAGTATTACAGTATCGAGGGTATTAAATTTTAGTTAGGTATGTTATATACCTTCGGAAAGTCTAGTTTGTCTAGTTTCTCAGTATAAGTTTTATTTGTAAGGTTTTAGACACAAATAGGAAAAAATTCAAAATAGTGCATTTGTGAAAAATTGAAAAACCGTTGTCATGAGTTACAAAACATTTATTTTGATAGATATCCCACTCCCATTCCACTAAGCGACCAAAAAGCTATTAAAGGAAAAATCCTAAGCTTTCTTATGAAAAAAAAAAAAATGCCCTTTTTGAAAAAAGGCAAAAAATGCTTTAATTTAGCAAAAAAAAAGTCTAAATTTTTTTTTTTTTTTTAAGTATTTTTTTCCGAAATATTGAAGAAATAGCTATCTAAACTCTTTGAGAGCAAATTTTCTAGGAACAATAGGTAATAAGTTATATGAATGAGAAAAAACACCTGTTTGGCCAAAATGTCAAATTTTGATCCCCTCTAACTCAGAGAGATCTGGACCGATCTTGTTGAAAAATTGTGTCTACTATCTAAATTGTGTCTACTATCCAATAGAACTAACCTTGGTGCAAATTTCATCCCGATCGGAAGACATCGGTTTCAAAAGTTGGTACACTTGACATGAAATCCCCCATATATACATATATATATGTATATTATATACATATGTATATATATAATACGGCTCTTCTGTCTGTTGGAATCTCGGTTCGCGTCGCGCCCGGAATAATCGCAAATGGCCGGTATAACTGATTATTTGATGATTAAAATGTTTGCTTCTATTCTCGGCAGAGCTATAAGTGGAATTTTGTGGAGATCTCCAAATTCCAGATTCCAAAGGAAATTATTATTTAAAAAATTTTAGTGTTATTTTTTTTTTTTTGTAAAAAATACTTACATAGTTACGGTCGTCACGGACTCGCTCACTCGCTGATTCGATGAACATTTTTAAAATTTGCCAGAATTCGATTGTTTTTTATGTAATACAAATCGCAAAATCGCGAAAACGCACAATCAAATAAAGCAAGAAAATAAAATCGTAAAAACCTAAAGCTGCAAATTCTTAAAACAATAAGACGCAAAGTTGTAAAAACGCAAAATCATAAAAAGCAAAATCGCAAAACGAACAATCTCAAAAATGCAAAAACATAAAATCGCAAAAACGAGAATTTGCAAAAACGAAAAATCATAAAAACGCTAAAACACAAAATCGTGAAAAAGCAATATCTCAAATTTTTAATCTATAATGTTAATAGGCAAGGCGATTTATTGTGACCGATGTAAATTTCACAGTTTTACCCCGATTTTGACAAAAAATTTATCATTTGAAAGGTTTTTCTATTTAGCTATTACCCAGATTTACAGATTTTCATTGTCTGGAATATTTTTTTGGAGTTATGATCATTTAAAGTTGCTACGAACACATACATAAAATTATACAATGTTATGTGTGTGTTTATTAAATTTATTAATATGTTTGTGTTAATGTGTTGAGTTGTTTTTCTTCATTTAAAATCAGTTGAGTTGTGAAGCATATCTTTAGGGCCTTTACTAAATGAAAAAATAAAATTTTCTAGAATTTGCACTTGCTGGCATCTGCTAGTATATATTAAATAAAAGGGTTTTCACTTTTAACGGGCGCCTTAAAAAAATTATTCAACTTTAAAATCAAATTTAATATGTATACAGAGAAGAAAATTATAGTTGGTATAGACCGACTATACGATACCGTATACCATGCGTTTAGAGAATTGGTCCAACTAACTGGTTATAGGAAATAAGCAAAAACCAAATTTGAGTGGCATTGTTATTAATTTGTTTGCCTTTGAATATGAGAAAGTTCATATCGGATGCTATTTTTATATGGGGACTAGGTCGAAAAATGGACCGATCCTGACCTATGTTGGTAAGGTCACTTATAAAAACCAAATTTGAGAAAGATCTGTGCAATAATTTTTTGTTTTTTGATAGGTTTAAGTGAAGATCGGGAAGCAGCTTTATATGGGAGCTATGACTAGGAATTTTCCTATAGGGGCTATTTTTGGACTACTGATAAATGGGTGTAACAAACACAGAAAAACCCAATTTGACCGAAACCTATATTATAATTTGTATCTTATCAAGTCAATCTCATAAGGCTCATATGTATGGGGAAAAGGTCTGAACATGAATCATTTTCACCAATTTGAGAAGCGTTCGTCCTATGATCAATAGAAGCTTATATACCAAAGTTAATTAAAATATATTCATATTTGCGACCTGTAGTTTGATTGCAAGGTTTACATGGACGGACAGACGGTACGCACGGACGGTCATTGCTAAATCAACTAAGAAAGTGATTCTGAGTCGATCGTTATAAGAAAAGACGGTAGCTGCAAACATCAGCATAATGTCATTGTACCCTAACCACATATTGGTATAATGTTCCTGTCATCCAGCCTTGGATTTTCTTTTATACAGTACGGGTAACCACTTAACGCCACGAAAGCACCGAAGTTTGTCACTTGTGCCAATAAATATATAATTTTATTTTTGCCTCCGTGGCATTGCTGGTTTTAAAAGGCAATGTTTTGTCTCGCACACATTTAAGAAATAATCCTGATCCATCCGCATTAAAAACATCCCGTTCACAGTACTTTTGAAATAAGTTCAGCAAAACGTCTTTTTCAGGTCAACTTCACGTCATCCACACCATGTCTAAAATTAAAAGATTATTATTTTATGTACATACCTAAAATTAAAAGATTATTATTTTATGTACATACCTACATCTATAATATTAATAGGCAAGGCGATTCCTTGTGACCGATGTAACGTTGTCTGCCTTGAACCGATTTTTGCTAAACATACCTCATTTGAAAGGTATTTCTTTTTAGCTGTCCACCAGATTTACTGATTTACCATTTGAAATTATATTTTTTAGTGAAATTCATTAAAAGTTGCTACTAAGACATACATAAAATTATACAATGCTGTGTGTGTGTTTATTAAATTTGTTAATGTGTTTGCAAAAATTGTATTTGAAAAGCCCTGTGCTGAATTGAAAAATAATTTTGAACGTAAACCAATAACGATAATAACGTCAATAAGGCAATCGAATTTCATTATAATAGATGTTGAACTGTGAATTGCCTAAAATTAGCATACCGTTAGGTGGCATACAAGGTGGTTCAAATACCTTTGGACTCTTATTTCTGTGTGTTCAACAAATATTTATAATGAAATAAATTTAATGAATTAAATAGATTAAAAAAACATTGAAAGAAATACATTGAATGAAAAATAAAATTACGTAGAATTTTCACTCGAATTTCGAGGGCGGGGATCTGCTAATATGTATTAATTGAATGTTTCATCAATTGAACGTTTTGTTCAGTTTGTCAAGCCAAACTGTGCTTGTCATAAAATGATCATCGCCAAAACGCTGTAGACACTCTATAGCAGACATGTGCAAACTGACACAAACGCATTTCAAATCAGTTTTACGAATTTTGCGACTGTGTTAAGTTGAACGGAGCAAGCAGAACCAAAGCAGAGAAAACAAAAGTAGTACACTGAGTAAAAAATTAAAATTAAAAAAATTAAAAATTAAAACTAAATCTTAAAAAAAAATCAAATATCAACATCTCCAATGATTATTTCCCCCTCGTAAAGTTTTATTCTTAATAAATCACATAGGTGTTCATCCGTTAATTTGTTGCGATATTTACTTTTAATTTATTTTAAAATACTAAAAGCGGCTTCACAGTCGTACGTGGACCCGAACATGGAGTATAATTTAAGTATTTCCTTCTTAATAACAGGATACTTCTCTTTGTTTATTTTTTTCCAAAATGATTTTCCAGTGTCTAGCGGTAAATTTATATAATTTTTCATTATTTCTAATTCAGCGGCTAATTCCAAATTATCAACATTTTTTTCAGTCAATGGGTCGTTGTGAATATCAATCATAGTTTTAAGTGATTTGAAATCTTCGAATCTATCTGCAAAATTTTGTACCAAAGAAGCTACTCTTTCTGTATACTGTGCTATTTTTTCGTCATTACGATACTCCGCAAGAATTTCAAAGGTTCTAGGAAGATTGCTGGTATCATTGTTGCGCAATTGAGACAGTATAATTTTAATTTTGCGTTCAAAGCGGTGGGAGCACTCTGTTAGGTGGAATATAGTTTTGTTTCGTCCTTGAAGAGTCAGATTGTGCGTTAAATCGCACAAAAAAGCTAAATCGGAAACAAAATTTTTATCTTTCAGAGAAGACGCCATTTCTTTCAACTCATTTTTTTCCGATTGTTCTAAAAACAGTTGTACTTCATCTCTCAAATTGAACAACCTTTCCAGGCTTTTTCCGCGGCTCAACCACCGAACTTCTGTATATAATAATAAGTCTCCATAACATGACTGTAGCTCTTCCAGTAAACTCTTAAATTTTCTATGCGTGAGGGCGTTATGGCCCCCTTTAATTTTATTTATTATTCTACAAGCTGTATCCATCGTTTCCACTATATTTAATTTTTTTGCAAAAAGTGCAGACTGGTGTATTATGCAGTGGAAATTAGGAATGTGAATATTGTTTTTCATCAATTGACCCCTAAGACCTTTTTCTTTTCCTAGCATTACCTTTGCCCCGTCTGTACATATGGAAGCTAGCTTATCACCATTTTCGGTTAAGAGAATATTATTTTTAATACAATCAAAAATGGTTTCGCCATTCACATGACCGTGAAATGCAAAACAACTAAAAAATTCTTCAAAGCATTCCATATTTTTATCAACTGACCTAATGCATATAATCAACTGACTAATGTTAGTAATATCTGTGCTCTCATCAAGGCAGATGGAAAAGTATTCACAGTCTTTCAATCTTTGCAACGTAAACTTAAAAATATATTTACTAATTTTTTCAGTTCTACGAGCTATTGTGTATCTTGAAATATGAATATTTTCTATCAGCTCGTAGGCTGATTTTCCCTTTTCCCCAAAACAGTTGAAAATTTCTCGTGCCATTTGCTTGAAAAATTCTCCATCCTCAAAAGGACGACATTGTTTTGCTAACATCAACCCTGCGACAATTGAAGCATTCTTTAGTTGTTTTTTTTTCTCTTCAACTGTCAGACTTAGAGAAGGGGCATTTTTTTGTTGCAGGGAATTGAACATTTCATATTTTTTTTCTTCATCCAATTCATTAATATTTTTATGAATGGATATGAAATGTCTTTTTAAATTATAAAATCTTAAATTTGTGAAGATTTTATCACAAATCAGGCATTGGGCATTATTTTTGCCATTTACAAACATAAAAATTTCTTTATATTCGTCCATGGCAATTAAAATTTTTTTTTTAAGTGTAGTGTTTTTTATTACAAATAATTTTGCTTGCAGAGCGATACGGTGTTGCTTGGTCAAATGCAGAACAGCAACTGACTTTGAATCGGTAAACAAGCAGCAAGCTTTCGGACATGTTGGTGTGAAAAAACGATCAAGCTACTATCGGTGTGAAAACACGATGACTCAAAAGAGTACTAGCTGCACATCTATGCTCTATAGCCTTGCTCCAAATATATGCACATTTTAACGTCTAGCTGCTGTAAACCCATTGAGGACTGTTTTCTCGACATTTTAAAGTAGTGGGTGTTTAATACTTTTACTTCATAAATGAAATTCAGAATCAAACGACGAGATAATTGATTATTAAAAATCGTTGAGACCGTACTTGTCGGGATATCGTCTTTTTTAGCTGCTTTTTTATCTTAATCCACCTTCGATTTTTTAGATTATCAATCTACAAACACGTTTAGTTGCCATGATAATAAAATAATACGAGTTTATTTACATTTATCATCATCCGTGACTGACATATATGTATGCATAGAACTGACACTTATGCAAACAAAAAGCAGAATTTGGTCTGCAAAAAGGGATTTTCCCGAATAAAAAAAAGAAGAAAATTCAAAATAAACAAAACAGTGGCTTCATAGAAAAGTGTAAAGCAAAATTGCTCGAAATTGCACATTACTTCGAATTAGGAATTAATATGTATATATTTTGGTCGACGTTATGGAGAACTTCGAGTTATGGAAGCTCGAGTTACGAAAGGAGAGTTGTAAGATATTTATTATCTTAACGCTACTGCCAACTGATATAATTTGACTTAAAGAAAATTCGAGTTATAGAAGTTCGAGTTATTGAAGTTCGACTGTAATTAAAAAAAAAAGTTTCAAATTAGTCCTGACTGAAAATCTTGCCAATTTTTTTTTCAGTGTACTTATTAATAAAATGTCTAGATATTTTTCATTAGAATTTTATAATTAAAAAATTTTATTGTTAAATATTTTTATCTGAATTAGCTTGTAATATATTAATATAAAGATACGAAGATAGAATTTAATACAAAAAATACAATAAATACATCTAAGAAGTTCAAGTCGGTCAATGTGGACTCAAAAATATACCCTATACTAATGTTTTTGGAGAAGTAAAAACTTTTGTAAAAAAAAAAATCCATCAAATTTTTCGTAACCTACAAATTTGTAGCAGAAATTAATATAAAAACGTTTAATGGGAAAGAGTGATGTACATAACATCGAAAACAACCATGTGTTCGAACATTTTCAGAATTAAATATTTTATTGTTATTTCTAGGCTTTATAAAGTTAACCCTCTAACCGGCAAGACCGTCTTAAGACGGTCTTCGATTTTTGGGCTCCAAAGCCGTATTTTATATTTTTTTGCTTCCAAAAAGAGAAAAACGTATGTAGACAACATTGTTTTACACTTGTTTTACTCCCCATTACATTCTGACAAGCCGTTTGTCAGCTGTTATCATTCAAGTGCAAAAAGTCAACAAATTACCATCGAAAATTATTTTGTAAATTTAATTTTTCGCAATTATTAAAAAAACACATTTAGAATAAAGTGATCGACTTGAAAATTTTATGGTAAGTAGTTAACATATTCTATTTGAGTTTTATAATGTATTTGAACTAAAAGATAAAAAATAATTGTGCTTTCAAAACGAAATAGTGAAGACCGTCTCTAGACGGTCTTGCCGGTTTGAGCGTACAAAAATCTCCCCCTCATTTTAATTGTTGTTTTCACCTTTTGTTCATAAAAACACTATTATTTGCCTATTGTTTTATTAGCCTTTTGTTGAACTATTGTGTTAGAGATGGATCTTACTAAACGTTCCTTAAAAAAAAAGATCAATTTGGAGGAAATGTCTGATGAACAATTGCTTGATTTCATCGATTCTGTAGAGAGTTCTGTAGAAAGCTCAGATGAAAGCTTTGATAGTGATGACAGTGTTGCTGATCCCACTTATGTTTTGGATAATATCGAGACCGATACATTGCCAGAAAATGCAGAACAGGCCATAGATGAATGTGTTCAAAAACTGGGTGTAGCAGAGACTACCAATGCATTTGTGGAGGCGATTAATTTCTCCCTGAATTTTAGCGCGATGGACATACCTTCGGCTTATTCAACTTTCGTTGAAGATGTAGCAGCGGTCGAAAGCGTTGCGACACAAGAACCGTCGACTTCAACTGCAACAAAAGCATCCTTCAGATGCAAAAGAGCCACATCTCCATTGCCAACAGTTGAAGCTACTGGACCATCAGTTCAACCTAATACTGGGGGATTCATTGGAGGTATGACACTATTTAGCTTATTTTATAAGAATTCATTTTCACTTTTTTATAAACAGCTCTAAGCTCAATATCTAAAAACTCGACAGAGCTATCAAAACTGGTATGGCGCAAACGCTCGATGTGTTTACATGTTAACGAGGTAGCCTTTCGTGGCGATTCGTCACTTCCATTGGCCGTGAAAGAGCTCAAAACACCAATGGAATTCTTTAATTACTTTTTCACTGATGATATTATTGAATTGATCGTTGTAGAGACCAATCGGTGTGCTCTGGAGGAAAATATAAGCACAACGTTTAGCACAAATTCCACAGAAATAAGACATTACATCGGCATAATGTTATATATGTCAGTATACCGCTTTCCTAATTTAGAAAGCTATTGGGGGAAGAATGCCTTCTTGCCAATTCAGAAGTGTATGCCATCGAAACGGTTTATTGCTATCAAGAAACATTTATCATTTCAAGACGAATCACTGCGAAAGAAGAAAGGTGAACCGGGCTATGACCCATTGTTTCACATCCGGACTTTGGCCAACAAACTTAACGACCGATTCGATTCAATACCAAAAACGGCAAGGTTATGCGTCGACGAACAGATGTGCAGCACAAAGACGAAACACCATCTCCGTCAATACATGCCTAATAAGCCGCATAAGTGGGGGATCAAATTGTTCGTGCTTTGTGATTCAAACGGTTTCGCCTACCGTTTTGAAATCTACAATGGCGCCGGAGATAATGTCATTTTACCCGGAACACCGGACCTTGGAGCTACATCAAATGTTGTAATTCGTTTATCACAAACGATTCGCAATTTCGTTCATCACGTACTTTATTTTGATAATTTTTACACCTCGCGTCCGCTTTTAGTCTATTTAAGAGCCAGAGGAATTTATAGTTTGGGAACAGTGGGTACTTAATTCTTTTTGTCATATTTCTTGTTGATCATAATTTGCTTTTTTATTTATAGCCAATCGTATTCCAACGTGTAAACTGCCGACCGACAGTGAAATGAACAAAGAGCAGAGAGGATTTTGCGTAGAATATATGACCTCAATCAATGGAGTCGATGTGAATACTGTGTTATGGAAAGATAACAAATGTGTCCGCCTGGCATCGACATATGTCGGTATTGAACGCTTCGGAAGAACTAATTCTGATGAACAACCATCAAAGGCTCCTCGGTATGATAGAAAGCAGAAGAAATACATCGAAATTAACTGCCCTCAAATTATCCGAGAATACAATGCACACATGGGTGGAGTTGATCTTATGGATAGCCTCATGGGTCGATACCATATTCGGGCTAAAACTCGTAATATAATGATACGATTGTTCTACCATTTTGTGGACATGGCCGCTACAAATGCGTTCATCTCATACAAACGCTTACACGCCGAGAGAGCCAATGCTTCCAACAATGTGTCCGAAGATGAACTGCTTTTACAACTTCCAGGTTTTCGTGAGGAAATTGCTGCTGGACTTGTTTCCTATAAAAACAAACGGTCTGTAGGGCGACCATCATCTGCTCAAAATCTCGATGAGCCTTTATCACCACAGCCTGGCACATCAGGTGTTGGGAAAAGAGCTGTTCATCAAGTTCCTGATGTTCGGTTCGATGGTGTCGATCATTTTCCTGTTTGGGTGGATAGAAAAGCCAAAAAAAGGTGCAAACACTGCAAAAAATCTGACACCCAAGTCGTTTGTTCCAAATGCGACCTGCATTTATGCGGGCAGGTCGATAAAAATTGTTTCTGGGACTACCACCATCGAAAATAATATGTATTTAAACTTGTTTTGCTTCTTTTTCTCAATAAAACTTTTTTGTATATAAAATTTACCTTTGATATTTTTTACGTGCAAACCGGCAAGACCGTCTGTAGACGGTGTTCACTATTTTTCACCTGGCGCTCTTTAAGAATGTTTTTTTTACCTGTAAATTAAAACTTACGTTTATTTTGACTATATCTACCTGAAAAAAAATTATTGGCTTCATCCAATCATTTTTACGGTCTTGCCGGTTAGAGGGTTAATATATATTTTTGTGAACATTTACATTATACGTCAAATAACTGAATGTGTTGCTAACAATATCATAAGAATTAAAAACTATATAAGTATATTATTTTATAGGAAGGGTTGCCAGGCCTAGAACATTTTTTTTGTCAAGTGTACGGGAAATAAATTTTTATTATCTTGTCTTAAAGTTTGTTAAATGTGCCTTGATTCTGTAGGAAAACTATAAAAAATTAACAATTATTAAAGAACAACCTTTATATGTATTTGATGGGAAATACATTTCAAATGCTACAACTTCCTTATCTGAGATACTTCTACATAGCAAATATCCTAAGGATATCGAAAAAAGATAAATTATATATACAAAATATTTCTAATTAGGAAAATTGGATAAGTTCTTTAATGAAAAACTAATAGTATGGACATTTTTCTATAAGTAAATATTTTGAGTTCTTCAAAGATAAACTTCTTACATCTGATGTGTTGCAAAAAAAGTTATAGAAATTATTGATTATATGATAAATTTTTTATTCTTTATAAAATCTGTGAATAGTTATTAAATATAAATTTTTTATTTTTATTTTTTTTTTATTTGGACGATTTTTGTATTAATTTCGGGAAAACGTTAAAAATAAGTGTGGCAATACCGACTTAAACTGATGTGTTACGTGAAGTAGTTATAACACAACAACAACGACAAAAATAACAGCTATGTGATACGTGAAGTATAACACAACAACAACAACAACAACAAAAACAACAAAAATAACAGCTATGAAATTAAAAATTTTTGAACAAAATAAATTTTTTTCCATTTTCCTTAAAATCTTGGGTCCTATAAAACCGATTTTGATGATTTTAAATAGCAACCTGCTCAGAATCTCGTTGAATGATTTTCACTAATAATGCAAAATACAGATATCCTCCTGCGGACGTAAACGTGATTTCCACAAACGGACAGACGGACAATGCTATATAACTTCTCGACTGTTGTAAGGATTAAGAATATATATAATATGTTCGGTCCGTATTTTTTTTTTCTAATTGAAAACTTGTATATACCCTATATGCACTGGTGTGGAGGGTATATATATATTTTTTTTTCAAATAACTATAAAGTGAATTTTTTTTTTTTTTTTTCAGAAATATTTTTGGTGTTTTCTGTTTTTACAATGATTATGTAAAAAAAAAACTATATGAGCTCGATCACAGGCGAGATGTGTAAACATCTATTTACACATCAATTAAAATAAAACAGAAAGCGTCATCTATGTATCACTTATAACAAACAACTGCAAGGGCTCAGCAAACATAAAAATTATTTATTATTTTAATTTTTATCGACCTTTTTCTATATAATATTAATGTTTTTGGAATTTCCATCAGGCTTTCAAGGTCAAATTCTATCCTATATGCAAATAAAAGACTTATTTCATATTTTTCTCCGACGTTTCGTAGGCTGTTTTCCTACTTCTTCAGGGATTATTTTTATTGAATATAAAATCTTAGATTTGTTTCACATTTTGATTTTCAATTTAAATTTGAATTGTAACAATACACACAGTACAATTAAACACAAAAATAAAAGGTGGTATGAATATGGGCCCCAGGAAAATGGGCCCCAAAAAAAAAATGAAAATGAGCCCCAAAAAAATGTATGGAAAACAACAACACGAAATTTTGGGGCCTGTTTTCCCATTTTGGGGTCGTTTTTCATTTCTTCATGTGGGGTGCATTTTCGTAATGAAAATGGACACCAAACAAGAAAATGAAAAAGGGCCCCAAATAATTTTTGGGGCCCAATATCATATATTGGTGGGGCCTTACTTCATATTTTGGGGTTCATTTTAATTTTCTTTTTTTTTTTTAATAAACTTTTATAAACTTCCATGATGTAAAAAAATCGAATATTTTCTTTTTTGAATTCAGTTTTATTTAGTAACGTCAGTCAAATTGGGTTTAAATGTGTTTATTACATCCAATAATCAGTAGTCCAAAAATAATCTCTATTGGACAATTCTTTGTCATAGGCCCAATATAGAGCTGCATCCTAATCTTCACTTAAATCTATCGAAAAACAAAAATATTGCACAGATTTTTCTCAAATTTGGTTTGTATATATTTTTTCAAAATATAAGTGACCTTACCAAATATGGTCAGGAGCGGTCCATTTTTCGACCTATTCCCCATATAAATATAGCATCCCATATGAACTTTTTCATATCCGAAGGCAACACAACTAATAACAATGCCACTCAAATTTGGTTTATGCTTATTTTCTTTTCCTATTAGTTGGACTTAAGAGATACTGTCTCTAAATGCATGTTATAGGGTATCGTATAGTCGGGCTTGACCGACTATAACGTTCTTACTTGTTTTAAAAATGTAACAAAAAATATATTTATAAAAAATATTTTGTTTAAAAAAAAAGAAAAATTAATTCCTTAATTAAATTTTTTAAGATTTTCTTTTAAGTTTTATAAAAATGATTCAATTCCTGTATAATTTTAGTGAGCCGGACTACTTTTTTACGGTGGCGTGATATAACGTCTAAGGACATAATGTCTATAGACACTATGACACTCAGAATTCTAAAATATTGATTTGATGCAATGGAAATAATAACAATTCATTTTGTTATGGATGGAATACAAATAATAACAATTTATTGAAATTTTTTTAAACTTTAATACACTTTAGAGCAAATAATAACAATTTAGTAGAATATTTTTATAAATGGAATACAAATAATAGCAATTTATTGAAATATTTTTAAATTTGTTTCAACAATTTGCATGCAATAAGGACAAAGCAAAGGCGAATTGTTACTTTGAGATTTTTATCCAAAATATCCAAACAGCTTGAGCAAATTTTGAAATGTTTGCAGGGAAAAGACGTTTTTTTATTCTTGTGACGTACGCAGGAAAACTTTATTCAGCGAAGCCACCTGCCGCGTCCTACTGGAGGAGAAACCCTCAAGCGCGGCCGCAGGCCGCCACGCAGAAGAACTTTTGTATGCGAAGCCAGATTTCAATACTTAACTTTAGTGTCTCCGGGAAGACATTACAGAATGTTATTATTATTATTATTAATAATATTATTCCCTTTTGCGGAATGTTTACATCTAATTTAAACATTTTGTAAAAGGGAAAATAACGGCACTTTTACCACGTTTACAAGATTTGAAATGCTTTAGACATTATGTCACTCGTAAAAGTGCCATAATGTCTGTAGACGTTATGTCATGCCACCGTTTTTTAATATTTCCCGAATCATTTAAGTCAAGCGGTTAAATTTTTAAAACCACATTACGACATCTCATTGCAAATTTTTCGTTTAAAAATTAAAAAAAATATTTTTGTATAACAAATGTCACATTGTTTTACAAATCTTTATTTTCAATTTAAATACTACTTCCAAGCATATAAAAAAAATTTGAAGAAATGCAATTCTTTTATATTTAAGTGAGCCGACCTAATTTTTCACTAATTCTTCAGACAAAACAAGTTAATCATCAAAACAAGTGAAAAAAAATTGGGGTCCGTTTTCACATTTTGGGGCCCATTTTCATATACTTCATCTTACCGCATCCTTTAAATGAAAATGAACCCCAAATAGTGTTTATGCAAATGAGCCCTAGAATAGTTTAGGGCTCGTTTTCATTCGTCGTTTGGGGCCCTAGTTCATTTTTTGGGGCTTGTCGCCGTTGCTAATATATTTCAGTATAACCTTTAAATTCTTTAAATATTTTATATTGCTAAAAAATTCGATTGATTTTTATCGATTATTAAAATTTGCTTAATAATATTGTTTGAGTTGCCCACTGTACATTTATGTGTTCAGTTAGTTATCAAGGTATGTTGCTTTGTATTGTTCTTACTGCAGTTCTTTCGTCAAATATCATTTACTTCGAAGAGCCGTTACTTGTGCGTATATGTACAAGTATATTGAAACAAAAACTTCTGTTTGGTCTTTAAAGTAAATTTATTGTTAGTTGAAATTTTGGTGAAAGAGGATGAAACTGTGGTAAGTCATGCAAATAAATTTACTTTGATTTTTTTTTTTGTTGATGAACTTTGTACCATTACTCCTTTATAGAAATAAACCAAAATAAATTAAATTATCAAACGATTATTGTGTTTATTCGCCTCCTTTTTTGCCTATCAACGACAACAATTTTATTTCACACATTGTGCGAAATTGGACATTTAACTTGCATTTGAATATTTGTCTGAATTTCCGCTGTTTAAGCGATTGTTATGTTAAATAGAACGCCACCGAGAAGAAGTCCGCGCCTACAGCCAGAAACGTCCAGTGTGAATGTTCCCGGTTCCAAGCCCGACGGAACTTTTGATTTAATAAATATGGAAACTACCACAACTGAAACGCCGACAGCGCCTACCCTCCCTATAGCAATCGCTGCAACACCTACATCTTCTGCCGCTGCCATTAAAACAACGAGTGTACTTTCACAAGTAAGGGCAACTGAAAATATCCAGCCAAATGCCATTAACATTTTGCCACCGACACATGCCAGTGCCGCCGATAACAAAGATGAAATTAATAGTCTTCGTAGACAAGTTGAGGGTCTACAAAAACAATTGCTGGAAGCCCATAAGGTGATAAATTCCGCCGTGCCTTCTATTAACAAAAATTTAGTCCATACGCCAATGGAAACAGGTATGTGTGAACATAATACAAACCCTACAATTTTGTTGTCGGCTCCGCCGCCGCTTAGGCAGCTTACGTATTCGCCATACGGAGATCCCATTTTAAATGTGCAGCGAGAAGAGGTCTTGCCGCCAAATGCCGAACATATACCGACTTCGCAGTCGCCACGCGCTGTTCCTATACTTCCGGCAAATGTCCAGCCACCAGCAGCTGCTCACTTGTCATACAGTGTACCGCTACGTGCTGCTCAACAACCAACCGCCTTGCCTCTGCCCGCAGCTCAGTCGCCGCATAATATGCAAATTCCAAATCAAGTGCTGCCATACTCTGCCGCTCAGCTGCAGCATGCAGCACCTCCGTTTGATGCTCAAGGGCCACAAGTTGCGGCGCGGCCAACTTCGCAGTCGTCAAGCGTGCCTCCGTCATACTCAATGCAAATTCCGAACAAAATTTATGATTTGCCTGAATTTAATGGTGCGCCCGAAGACTGGCCAATGTTCTCAACCGCCTTTGAGCACTCTACTGCCGCATACCGCTATGGAAATTTTGAAAATTGTTTGCGCCTGCAGAAAGCACTCAAGGGAGAAGCAAAAGAGTGTGTTAAGTCGCTGCTCATACACCCTGACAATGTAAGCTCTGTAATGGAGCAGCTAAAATTCCAATATGGCCGACCCGAATTGCTCATTCGATGCCAGCTACAACAAGTTCGAGAAATTCCACCTATAAGTGAAAACGCCGTTGAGAAGCTGATTCCGTTTGCAATAAAAATTCAAAATCTTGCAGCCTTTCTACAAACTGCAAATGGGTACCAACATTTATCCAACCCTACACTTATGGATGAATTGATTCAGAAGCTACCCATGAGCAAGCGGATGGAATGGGCCCAATATGCATCGAGTTTGCAACGGTGGCCTTCAGTTTTGGACTTCAGCAGATGGGTAAGCAATGTCGCGAATTTATTACGAAGCATTCAATGTGTTTCTACCGGTCGATCATCAAGTGAACAAAAAAAGAAAGTTGTTCTGTATGCTACAGACAGTCAGCGTAAACTACATGAGTGTCCACAGTGCCATGGACCGCATAAAATTATTGAGTGCCGTAAATTTATTGCTCTGAGTGTACCCAACAGATGGAGTGAGGTGAAAAAGCTGCGTTTGTGTTTTTCATGCCTTTATGGTGGTCATTCAACCAGAGATTGCCGCCGCCGCAAAGATTGCAGGGGCAGAACCAGTGCTAAATTGTGTTTCAAACATTCGCGAGAAGGGTGATTTGTTATTCAGAGTGGTTCCAGTGAAGCTGTATGGTCCAAATTGTGCCCTTGAGACGTATGCTCTTTTGGACGAAGGCTCCTCCGTCACTATGATTGACAGTGTTCTTGTGAGGCAGCTTGGACTACGTGGACGCGAAAGTAGTTTAAATTTGAGCTGGTATGGAGGAAAGTCAACACATGAAAATGCAAATGTGGTTGATTTACATATAAGTGGACTAAATAAAAACAGAAAATTTGCTCTGAAGAATGTGTTTGGTGTTTCGCATTTAAAGTTGCCCGTTCAAAGCTTCAAAGTGGATCCGAATAAGGATTATGGAGTGCCAATTCAGTCCTACAGCAATGTGGCGCCAAAGTTACTCATTGGTTTGGATCACTGTCACCTTGGTTTGCCAGATGAAATTGTGCCATTGAATGAAGATGGTCCATTTGCCGCCAACACCGCTCTTGGATGGATCGTTTTTGGGCAGGTAAGTGGGGAACAGTCTATTCCTCAAACCTGTTTGTTGCTTGCTCAGCCAGAGCAGAACTTGTACGATTTAGTTGCAAGCTACTTCGAGACTGAAAATTTTGGTGTCAAGGCTCTCCCTGTCGTTGAGTCAAAGGACGACTTACGTGCTCGACAATTGCTAAAGTGCTCTACTATAAAGGTTGCCGGAAGATACCAATCCAGACTACTGTGGTGTAATGATGATGTAGTTTTGCCGGACAGTTATTCCATGGCCTTTAATCGGCTTCGCGGGATTGAGAGGAAGATGAAAAAAAATCCCGAATTTGCTGTCGCCTATAAGGCAATAATGACCGACTATTTAAAGAAAGGGTATGTACATAAATTATCGCCAAAAAACCTTAAAAATGTTTCTCCGAGAACTTGGTTTCTTCCCCATTTTGGAGTGTACAACCCAAATAAACCAGGAAAGATTCGGTTGGTGTTCGATGCTGCCGCCACTGTAGAAGGAGTTTCTTTGAACGCAAAGCTGCTCAAGGGCCCGCAACAATACAAATCATTGCCTGCAGTGTTGTTTAATTTTCGTGTTGGAGTAGTGGCAGTCTGTGGTGACATAAAAGATATGTTTCACCAAATTTTAGTGGATCCTCAAGATCGATGTTCTCAAAGATTTCTTTGGAGAGAAAATGAAGAGCAACCGCCCGAAGTTTATGAAATGCTCGTTATGACATTTGGTGCAGCTTGTTCGCCCTGTATTGCTCAATATGTCAAAGATATCAACGCACTCGGATTTCGTGATCGGTACCCAAGAGCTGTTAAATCGATTTTGGATCACCATTACGTGGACGACTTCGTCGACAGTTTCGATTCTGTGTCGAAGGCCATTGAAGTATCCAAACAAGTCCGCGAGATTCATGCTTATGTCGGTTATGAGATCCGCAATTTTTCATCAAATTCCAATGATGTTGTAATGGCTCTTGAAGGGAACGTAGAAAATCGTTGGGACGAAGAGCTGCCTGTTGCCCTACATGAAACTTGGAATAGTTGGCGAGGCGATCTTAAAAATGTTGTTCAAGTTAGCGTACCCCGATATTACTTCAACGATAAATTGACTTGCTCATTGGACCTACACGTATTTGTTGACGCCAGCGAAGATGCTTTTGGCGCAGTAGCATATTGTCGTTATGTTTGTGATGATGGTTATATTGGAGTTTCGTTTGTTGCCGCCAAAACAAAATGTGCACCACTTAAACTCATGACCATACCAAGGCTTGAACTCCAAGCAGCTGTTTTGGGTACACGACTTATGTATACTATTGAAAGAGAACATTGCCTTAAAATTACCCGAAAAATTTATTGGAGTGATTCTAAGACTGTCGTTAGCTGGATTAATTCAGAGAGCCGAAGATATAAACCGTTCGTCGCTCATCGAATATCGGAAATTCTGGATTCCACCCGACCAAATGATTGGAGGTGGTTACCAACAGGTCTGAATGTTGCAGATGAAACAACCCGGATGAAAAATTCAGTTGATTTTACGGGAGATGCACGTTGGTTCCAGGGGCCACAATTTTTGTATACACCAGAAGAGGACTGGCCTGAGAATATTTCTGCACATCATGATCAGTCGCCTGAAGAAGAAATTCGCCCTAAATTCATGTTACTGGTTGGTAAAAATAATATAATTCAATTTAATCGGTTTTCATCTTTTCTCAAGCTCAAAAGAACGATGGCATGGGTCCAGCGATTTGTAAAAAGCTGTCGTAAACAGAAACCAACTTCAAAATGTTTGACTGCACGTGAGTTAGAATATGCGGAAACTATATTATGCCGCTTTGCACAAGAAGATAGTTACCCCGATGAAATCGAGGCAAAAAATGTTGGTGCCACATTGACTAAAGGTAGTGATTTATACACATTGTCGCCCTATTTGGATGAAAGTAAATTACTTCGTGTATACGGGCGAATTGCTGCCGCCTCTTGGCTGCCTCTTGAGAGTCGCCATCCCATAATTTTATCGTCAAGTCATCCTTTATCAGCCCTTATTGTGTCCCATATACACGAGGATATGAAACATCAAAATTTTGAGGCCACTATGGGTGAAATTAGGAAAAGGTTTTGGATACCACGTCTACGCAAGCTGTTGAATAAGTGCATTTTAAATTGTGCGTTATGTAAGATTCGTCGTGCTTCACCAAACACGCCATTGATGGCATCATTGCCCGAGGATAGAGTCACCCCTTATGTGCGACCATTTACGTACACCGGTCTCGACTATTTTGGCCCGGTAAATATAACCGTTGGTAGACGTCGTGAAAAAAGATGGGTGGCTCTCTTTACATGCTTAACGATGAGAGCTATTCATATGGAAGTGGCGTTCGATTTATCTACCGACGCTTGCATTTTGGCGATCCGAAATTTCATCAATCGTCGTGGAATTCCCATCAGAATTCGAAGTGATAATGGGAAAAATTTTATTGGAGTCGACCATGTGGTCAAGCAGTTTGATGAAGTATTTGACGTGGATCAAATTCAAAATGTGCTGTCATCAAGAGGAATTGACTGGCAGTTCAACTGTCCATTGAATCCATCTGCTGGAGGTGCATGGGAACGCATGGTGCAGTGCGTCAAAAAGGTCCTAGGTGTCACATTGAAGGAAGTAGCACCAAGAGAATACACATTTCATAGCCTTATTATTGAAGCAGAAAATATCGTAAATTCACGGCCATTGACTCATTTGCCTGTAAGCCACGAAGACGAGGAACCTTTAACCCCAAATCATTTCTTATTGGGCTCATCAAATACTGCTCAAACTCCTGCTGGTACTACGATTGAGAAACCTGCCGTGCTAAGGAAGCAGTGGCGCATTTCACGACAGCTGCGCGACCACTTTTGGAAAAGGTGGATTATTGAATACTTGCCAGAACTAACGCGTCGTTCCAAGTGGTGTGAGTACACGAAGCCTTTAGCTGTCGGTGACTTAGTCTTAATTTGTGATCCCAGTGTGTCCCGACGAGAGTGGAAGAGAGGTCGCGTTGAAAAGGTCTACAAGGGTGCCGATGAGGTAATTCGACAGGCTGATATCCGCACTAGCACTGGTGTGTTGAAGCGACCTGTGACCAAACTAGCCGTCTTGGATTTTGATGGAGTGAATCGTGAATGATTCACGGGGGTGGGGATGTCGCCGTTGCTAATATATTTCAGTATAACCTTTAAATTCTTTAAATATTTTATATTGCTAAAAAATTCGATTGATTTTTATCGATTATTAAAATTTGCTTAATAATATTGTTTGAGTTGCCCACTGTACATTTATGTGTTCAGTTAGTTATCAAGGTATGTTGCTTTGTATTGTTCTTACTGCAGTTCTTTCGTCAAATATCATTTACTTCGAAGAGCCGTTACTTGTGCGTATATGTACAAGTATATTGAAACAAAAACTTCTGTTTGGTCTTTAAAGTAAATTTATTGTTAGTTGAAATTTTGGTGAAAGAGGATGAAACTGTGGTAAGTCATGCAAATAAATTTACTTTGATTTTTTTTTTGTTGATGAACTTTGTACCATTACTCCTTTATAGAAATAAACCAAAATAAATTAAATTATCAAACGATTATTGTGTTTATTCGCCTCCTTTTTTGCCTATCAACGACAGGGCTCATTTTCATTTCTAGAAATGGGGTCGATTTTCATTATGAAAATGAACCCCAAATTTGGGGCCCACTTTCATTTTTTACTTTGGGGTCCATTTTCCTGGGGCCCATATTCATAGCGCCAAATAAAACAAAAATATAAATGTATAATTACTAAAAAATAAAAAATATCACAGGTTAAACTTTTCTTATTGCTAGTATCACAGTTGAAATGATTATTTCAACTGGTTGTTACAGCTGGTTGTTGAATTAGCTGAACAAATATTTATATTAGTATATGTTATGTTGTGATATTTTTGACGTTTTTATAGCAGAGGTTGTTGAATTAGCTGAAATAATTTTATATCATAATCTTTTCACCAATAGACTACTACTTCACACCTCTTTTGTCTTACTTCTAACTTCTTATGCTGTTTTTGTGATTGTATTGTGAAACTGATTTTTACCCCCCTGAGCGTGAAGATGTTTACACTTCAAAAAAAGCAAGTAGGACTGTTAAATCCGTTAAGCCGAATTTTTTATACCGACTTGCTCGAAATAATGACGAACAATATTGTCCTAAGTTTACCCAGGTAAATGGTTTATTTTGTGAATGAGCGTGAATGACAGACATACATCGCTACGTTGACTTGAGTTGTTATAAGGATCAGGAATATATATAATTTATGGGGTTTCAAATTGATTTTTCGATACATTGCAAAGGGAATGAAAAACAGATATACACTTGTGCTCACATAATTAAGTCACTAGTATGCTTCTCGACATTATTGTCAAAAATACGTAAACCCTTTTTTTTTATTATTCTTATATGTTAGCAATCAACTTATAGTAAAACCAAAAATTAAAAAATTTTGATTCTTTCCAAAAAAAAATAAAAAACTTGGAAATTAGCCAAAAGAGCTGCTCACATAATTAAGTCAAAATGGTTAAGAAATGGTTGAAATTGTAGAAATGAGTAATAAATTTTGTCGAGAGTCCCATTTTTACATTAGCTTACCTCAAAATTGAGTAGGATAACATTTTGCTTCAATACTGTGGAGCATCGCTTTGGCATGCTAGCTACAAGAAAAGCGCACTGGCCTGGAGTGATTTTGTGCCACTTCTCTTGGATAAGTTTCCATAACATGTCCTTATTTGCCGGTTTTCGTGCTGCAGTGACTCGTTTTGATATGCCCCACAAGTACTCGATAGGGTTTAAGTCGGGACTCTGCGGCGGCCATTCCAGAAGCTTGATGGACTGTGTTGCCAACAACGGCTTAACCACCTTCGAACAATGCTTCGTGTCATTGTCGTGTTGGAAAATGCACGCAAGCGGCAAATTGCCAGCATATTAGGTGGCCAAATTTTCCTTTAGTATATTCTTATACATTTCCCCATTCATTATACCGTCAATCTTGACCCACACCAAATGCGGTAAAGCAGCCCCATACCATGACTGATGAGACACCGTGTTTCGGAGTTTTTTTTTTTTTGGTGTATTTTGGATCCAATTACTTAAGTGGAGGACGTCGTACATATGGTTTACCATCATTTCCAAAAACATTAAACTTGTATTCGTCGCTCCAAACAATTAAATTCCGAAAATGTAGGCCTTTAACTAGATGCTCAGTCGCAAATCGGAGCAGCTTCTTAGTGTTCTTCAAGGAAACCAACGGTTTCTTCGTGGCCATTTCTTGCAAACGTCGTCTTATGTTCTTTAACGAAACATTTACGCCATAATCCGTTTCCATTTGAGCTCTGATTTCCGATGAAGTTAAAAAAGGATCAGTTTTACTCACGTTTGCAATGCGTCTGTCATCATTTAAAGTCGTTTCTCTCGGTTTTTGGAGCGGAATATTTTCAAAAGTTTCATATTTTTTGTAATGCGTAATGGCATTTGTAATCTTACCACGAGAAAAGTTCAAAATCTCCACTACTTTTCCAATATTATTGTATCTTTGGAAACAATCTCATATTATTTTCCATTCAGCCGAATTCGAACTTTTTTGTTTACCCATAGAGTTTCAGCTGATGTTATTTATTTTTAATTTATTTATTTTCAATAATTTATTATTTAAACCGCAAAAAAAATCTTCAAAACACTAATTTGCTCACGATACGCGTGGCGCCTTAATTATGTGAGCACAGCGCACATGACCTTTTTGAAGTTTTCCACATTTTTCGGGGAATACCCAAATTTTTAATTTTGCTTCAATCAATGTAAATAACTGCTAGCATATCAGGGTTGCACAAAATAGTAAGGTTAGAATCGGAAGAAATAGGTTTAAGAGAAAAACTACAAAAACATTTCATTGCATACTCATGACTTAATTATGTGAGCACAAGTGTATACCTTCTGTACAGTGGCGTGGGGGGTAAAAAAATAATATAGAAAAAGTTTTCCGGTCTTGATAAAAAAAATAATAATGAAAATGAAATGTTAATATTGATAAAATTAGTGTTGAAGTTCTATTTCTATTCAGAAGGAGTAATTTAGCATAAAAGCCTCTAGGGGTTAAACCATCTGAACTCAACTTAAAATATGGCTGTTTTTTACGTCACTGTTTCCAAATTGGCTGAATTTTGGCAGGATTGAAGTGTATCCGAGAAATAAGAAAAATCCTAAATTTAAGTTCACTGACGCATCTGGATCCGGAAATATGAGGTTTTGAATATCGGGAAAAACTATAAAAATGTACAAAGTTGTACTTACTTAATTATCATTTTCTTGATTAATATTATAGTGACGCAACTTATCAAGGTCGCATTTGAAAGGTTAATTAATTACCTTTAATTTGATATACAACATGATTTTTTTTTGGAAAGGTCAAAGGTCACATCTCTTGACCTATAATTCGGGAGGCTATAGCTGTAAAAACGACAATTTTAAAAATCTGAAAAAAATATATGTTTAAGATTGGTTCCTTCCCTAAAGTTCCAAAAAATTTCAGACTGGGGGTATGCTTGGATCCAGAAATATTTATCATAGAGTAAAGGTAGATATTTAACAAGTGAATTATTATTATTATGAATGCTGTTGTTGTTGGCGTTGTTGGCGTTGTTGACATTATTATGATGAATGCTGTTGTTGTTGTTGTTGGCGTTGTTGACATTATTATGACGAATGTTGTTGTTGTTGTTGTTGTTGACATTATTATGATGAATGCTGTTGTTGTTGTTGTTGTTGTTGACATTATTATGATGAATGCTGTTGTTGTTGTTTAGTTTTATTATAAATGTTTTCAATTACAAATTTGCTATCAGCGGAATAAATTTTAGCTTGTAATTGTGTTTTTGAAATTGGTATGAAGCTGTGCTGCTTTTGAGTTCCCGGAATTGTACGTAATCCTATAAATCTATCAGTTAAGGTGTGTTTACACTATGTGTATTTTCCATGTGTAAATTCAGTTTTACGATCCATACGTAATTCCGTGTGTGTGTCAAAATTGCCGTATTACATACAATTCATAATTTTTGCGTTCAAACGTACATATGTATTTCCATATGACATAACCTCTAAATGTAAACAACAGCTGATTTAATTTGTGAATTTACAAAAAATTATTGTTAAAAATAAAGATATATATTTTATATATTTTTTAAATGTTAATTAATATTAAACAATTTATTTTTCTCTCAATATTAATCTTTACAATTTACTCTGTTTATCTTTCGCCACAAGCAGCGTTGTATTTTCATATGTTTATCTTGCCAAAATAGAACCTGCTCTAATTGAAAATTTTACATATGTCTTGCAAAATATGTTGTACATAAACAATGTTTGAAAGGGTTCACACTATGTGTACAAATTACACGTGCTAAAAAAATAAGAAAAACACGAGCAAAACTTGTAGTGTGAACGAAGCTTTAGCAATTTCTCTTCTTCTTCATAATCTTTTTCCGTTAAATATGCAAAGTTGCAATTCTGAAGAGTTTGCTGACACCATTTATACAAGTGGAGAGGAATAGTTATCTGATCTTCGAATGGACGTTGCAAGCTGGCTCTTAGTGCTTCACGCTTTACCGTTCCAAGACCATCACTAGGTCCTTTGCCGTGACTGGTAGCAAAGAAATGCCACTCAGCGGAACAATTAAAATCTTCGCTATGATGGCATAAATTGGCAAAGTTTTTTTTATTTTTAAATTGAGCGGAAGAACCGTCCGAAAAATAAAAAATTTTCTTTGGTATTTTCAAAAACTTGTTTTTTAAAAACTCATTCAGGTGGCGATGAAATAAATGAACTGCTATGGTATTATGTATTAGACAGTCTGATATTATTATAAAATTTGTAGTTTCTAATTTTCCATTTGATTTGTAATAAATTGCTATTGGGTATAGTGTGGCCTGGCTATTATTCCATAAAAAGCCTTGCACAGAATCCTGAACCACAAAAGTTGCATTTTCGGAGAAGTCGCAAATTACTAAATACTCATTTTCTTCCAACGCAGACTTTTTGTGAGCCATAAATGCACCCTGCTCTTTAGATACGAATGAATGGGGTAGAAGAGTTTGCAGTTTTTCGCATAAAGAATCCAGAAAAGAATCAGTTTCTTTAATAATAGTTTCCAAAGAGTCTCTATCTACACTTATCCACTGTTTATATATGATTTCATCAATTTCATTTTCTAATAATAATTCACCAAGTTTCTCTTTAAAATTTTGTATATCTGGACACATGCTACATCTGCCAAGGTAGCAATTTGGTGATGGGGGATTGCATATAAGTCTTTTTAAACAATCTTTATAAGTTTCCAGCACAAAATCCTGCACATTTTCTGTCAATTTTTTCAGGTTTATTGCGTGGAGCATTAGTTTTGTATTTTGATGTATTTTACAAACACATACATTATGGCTTCCTGACGCATCTGCTAGAACCACATTTTTTGGCCGAAGTTCACAAAATTTAGAAATTCCAATAGTTATCCCTTCATGTTTTTCTTTAAATAAAGCATAAACTTCTCGAAGATTTCCGAGTAAAAGTCTTTTATTTTTTTTTTACTTTTACACCATTTTCTGTTATTGACACGTAGTCTTTACATCCTGGTAGACATCTGCTGACATCATCAGTTTCATAAAAGATTTTCACCACATCAACAATTTCTAATGGCAATCGTTTTCCAAGTTTTGGATTCGGTGTACTCAATACGCCTTCTGTCTCAACCAAGTTTTTTACCTTTCGTGCCATGAAATTTGTTATTTGAAATTCCTCCTCCATTCTTTTCAATGTCCAGCTTTTAGGTAAAATAGTTAAAAGTTGAATTTTATCACTGTTTTTAGTTATTGATTTAAACTTTTCTTTTAGGTTGAAGGTGTTGAATTTGGGAAAATGTTGGTTTTAATTGATGTTGTTATTTTTTCTAACTTTCTAGTTGTATACCCTTTTAATGGAATTTTTCTCGAACATATTGGACATTCTTGTAAATATGTTAAACTTTCGTTTAACTTAGAAATTCGCACATCTCCCGAAACTGATGCTTCACTTTCCGAGCCTGAAGTCTCGTTTTCTGGCTCGTTCATAGATTGAATATTATTGTTTACACTTCCTTTAAATTTATAAAGTTCTCTTCTGCATATATCACATATTTTATTTGATATTGAAATGTTATTACTAATTCCAGTCATACATTGCTGAACTTTTCGAAGTCCTCTTGCATTCCGGACATGAGCAACTTTTTTAAATGGATTACAACAATATATTGTATTAAATGACATATTGTTTACAGAGGCAAAAAACAATCACTTTGAACACTTTATTTAAAAATATTGATTTTATAGCAACACATGTGGTTTTTTAAAGCAACGTGCTTAGAATGTTTTTTTTTTCGTGGTGCTTCCTTTGACTTTTCGTTTTTCAATAATTTCTCTATATCCAAGTTATTTGACACTACGAACCACACCCGACAACATTTATACTGTTGTCTCGCTCTAACATAATTACCTGTCAAACCAACCCTAATACTGGTCTGTACTGAGTACAGTACAGCTCTAAAGAACCAGAAACAAATAGCAGCGTGCGTGCATAGCCCGCCGACGCACTGTGGCTCAAATTTTGATTTCATTGGCCAAAAGTCAAATTTTTTTTTGTCATCGATTTTTAAAATTTTTACTCCTTTTTGTAGCTTATATATCCAGATTAAGGTAGCCAAAAAATTAGGTTAAACTATTGATAATTGTGGGCGTGGCATGCTGTCAAACTCAACTGTTTTTTTTAATTCAGCAAAAGGTGTTTTTTTTTTGTTTTTTATCAAAAATAAATGGTTACTACTCGCAAGCTATCATCGATATTGGCCTGCGGTATTTTTTATAATGTTAGTAGGATTATAGTCTTTAGTTTTTGTAAGTAGTCACAGTTCTAACGTTTGATATTAGGGGCGTTATGAAATATTTATGAAACCACTATATTTTTCTCAAATTTAAACTTTAGTGGAATAGAACTTCTAAAGGAAGTAAGGGAACAAGAAACGTATACCACCCGGAGAAAGGCGAATGTATCCTGTTTAACTCTATATATACTTTTGCACCCCCCACGAGCCCCCGGTAGAACACTTTTTTCATTTTAATGAAATTACTCTAAAAAAATTACTCTAAAAAAAATTTTGTTTTTTTACTTTAGACTACGTAAAATAATTAAATAAAATACCTGCGAAAGGGTTTATTGGCTTTGTTTTGATCAGCAAAAAAATAAGTCATAAAATGATCACAATAGGTTCTACAGTAAACAAATGATCTCTTTCTTAATTTACCTGTTGTCAAATTTAAGGGTCAACCAAAGTCATAAACAATTTTATAAGTTTGTCAATAATCGCGGCACTAAACCACTAAAGATAAAAAACCACCCCATATTGGCGAGAAACTAATTAGTTTTACCTGATATTGAAGTCTGGATAACAAGTGCAGTTTTGTTCAATTTAAGTACTACCTGCTATGAAATTAAAGATCAATGTGTGAATAACATGTACCTAAAAATGTATAAAATGACGGATTCTATAAGGGATTACTCAATAATAAGTTAATACTTCAAGTGTACGGACGTATATTCGCAAGTGATAAAAAGTGATAAAAAAGTGATAACAGACGCAAATAAAAATATTGAGAAAAATATGGAGAACTTTAGTTATAAAGAACTGGCCGAAGAGTATTTTCGAAACAAAAACCAGGAAGATGTTCTTAGTTACGTTAAAATAAAATTAAACTTAAATTCGTCTAGTACCGAAATACAAGAGCAATTATCTAATTTCGTCAAAGTACTAAAAAAACGATTGAAAGAAGTTAACTACTGTAAACAAAAGTTTTATAATAAAAGTGCAAACTGGTTAGAAGGCCAACTTAATGTTGGTGGAGAAACAGCAAAGCTAGATAAGGCTGGAAGACCACGCAAATCATTGGACAACTGCAGCGATAGATCTAAGAGGCGGAAACTTAAAAATTTTAACGAGGAAATTGGTTCTACAAATATAAAAGAATCTTTTCTACATCAATTACGAGCACAAAACCAATTAACAAAAGTGGATATCATTGAAAAAACTTGTAATGCTAGTCCAGTGAGAACAAAGCGAATTCTTAAAAGTATACCAACTCCGAGCGATGCAAAACAGTTCACAAATGAGGAGGCATTAGCATTATTTCTGGATTTGAAATTAACAAAACACCAATATATTCAGCTCAGATTGCGTGCGATTGAAAAAGGCTCAAATATGTATCCAGCATATCATCACATAACAGCTGCTAAAATAGACTGTTTGCCATCAAAGGACACTATTACAATCACACCAATTTCGGCAGAAGTACAACTACAATCTTTACTTGATCACACAGCCAAACGCTTGCTACAATCAATAACAGGAACTGAGTTAAAGAAATATGGAAACACAAAGTTAATTCTATTTTGTAAATGGGGATGTGATGGTTCTTCGGGACAAAAACAATACAAACAAGTTGTATGTGAAAATATTTCGGACTCAGATATGTTCATGGTATCATTTGTACCATTGCGATTGAAAAAGATTTTGGAAGATTCGGAGCCTTCGAGTAGTACAACGCAAACAATGGATATTTGGAAAAATGAGACACCATCTTCTACGAAATACTGCAGGCCAATCAAATTTGAATTCAAAAAAGAAAGTCATGATGCCATTAACAAAGAAGTTAGTGATATCAAGGCCCAAATAGCAACACTACAGCCATTACAATTACAGTTAGATGGGCAGCAAATTGAAGTAAGCTACCAATTAGTGCTGACAATGATAGATGGAAAAGTAGGTCAGGCTTTGACTAACACGAAGGCTGCATCCAGCTGCATTATATGCCAAGCAACATCAAGCCAATTAAACCAAGTCCCGACAAAATCATTCGATAATACCGATGCCTTCGAATTTGGATTATCACCACTACATGCAAGAATACGACTTATGGAACACATACTAAAAATCAGTTATGATTTGGATTTCGGGCCTTCAGGATCAATAAGAAACAACGAAACCAACAAAGAGTTAAGAAGTTCAAAAAAGAAACATGTTCAAGATGAATATCGCAAATTTGGATTGATTATAGATCAGCCAAAACAAGGGTCAGGCAATACAAATGATGGCAATACCGCAAGAAGATTCTTTTCAGATCCAGAAACAGCATCTGAAATAACAGGAGTGGATTTAAACCTTATTTTCAGATTTAAAATAATCCTAGAAGTACTTGCGTGCAATGAAGAAATTGACTCTAGAAAATTTGGAGATTATGCTAAGGAATCTGCAAAAATATATACAACCAACTACCCATGGAGAAATATGTCTGCAACAGTCCACAAAATCCTTTATCATGGAGAAGATGTCATTAAATATCATTTGGTGCCACTTGGAGATCTATCAGAGGAGGCTCAGGAAAAAAGGAACAAGGATTACAGATTTTATAGACAGCACAATACTAGAAAAATGTCACGAAATTCCACAAATGAAGATCTATTTAATATATTATTGGCAACGTCAGATCCGTTCATCTCCAGTATTCGAAATCAATGGAAAGTGGAACATCGGGATTTAGATGAAGAAGCCAAAAAACTACTAAAGAACAGAAATAGCACAGAACAAAATATGGAATATTTGCAATCAATATTTGAGTCTAATGAATAATAATTATAATTGCCTTTCATTGTTATTTAAGTACGAAAAACATAGTATTAGTAAAAAATAATAATAAACAGAACCTACCATTGTTACAAATGCTATTTAAATCTATTGCAGTTTTTATTCTTAAAAGGTTTCCCACATATGAATGCAATGTTTTAATAGATAAGAAAGATTCAAAAAATAAGAACCCATATTTTCATATCAAAATTAAAAAAAAAATTAGAATCATTGCGCTAATGTTTAGCAGATTTATTTAGCTAGTGTAACAAATTAGGCAGCAAACACTAATAAATTTTTCTGTAGTAATAATAATATTCCTTGAGTGTAAGCAAATTGCAAATTTGATAGCAAACATTTTTAATTTTTTAGTAATACTAGTTAAATTTCTAGTGAATTTTACTATTTTGTTGCGTGTAAAAATTTTTTTGAGTGTAAAAATTTTTTTGAGTGTAAGCATTAAAAAAATTTCATTATTACAAAAAATGTTTATAATAATTATTTAACTCCAAATATGACACTTTCTAATAAATAAAAATAAATAAAAAAAAACATATATCACGCTAAAAGTTAAAAAAAATCAAAAGTTAAACTTTGACCTAGAATTCCTTAAAAAGTACTCAATCAATTTAAATGAAATTCACACTGAGTCAAGATCAACTATCTATCTATCTATTAAAAAAAACAGTACTAAAATATTTTGATCGGTTCAAAAGTTACAGAATTTTGGCCAATGAAAAATGATTTTCAGCCACTGTGCGACGCTCACGAGCACAACCAACCACATTCATAAACAGTAACAGTAACAGCACCGACTTTTTAAATATCTACCTTTACTCTATGATAAATATTTCTGGATCCAAGCATACCCCCAGTCTGAAATTTTTTGGAACTTTAGGGAAGGAACCAATCTTAAACATATATTTTTTCAGATTTTTAAAATTGTCGTTTTACAGCTATAGCCTCCCGAATTATAGGTCAAGCGATGTGACCTTGGACCTTTCCAAAAAAAAAATCATGTTGTATATAAAATTAAAGGTAATTAATTAACCTTTCAAATGCAACCTTGATGAGTTGCGTAACTATAATACTTTTTAAGAAAATGATAATTAAGTAAGTACAACTTTGTAAATTTTGACCTTTTTTTACGATTTTCAAGACCACATATTTCCGGATACAGAAGTGCCAGTGCCCTCAAGCTTTGCACTTATTTTAGTTCTGTAATAATCTGTCTTCCTACGAAAAATCATACAATTTGGAGAAGATAGTGTACACCCATTGGTTGATTTGACATGGAATTACCCCTAGGCACTAATTAAGAAGTGATCACGAAAGGAAACTTTCGTCCTATGACTAGACCATGTTAAATTCATTGGTGATGGAAATTTTTACCTCATCCGGATAACAAGCGTTTGCTTTTTTCACTTCTTGGGTTGCTCTTTTTTACTGAAATATCTCTTAATAATTTGAAAATATTTTTAAAGTCTGAAAAGAAACTCAATTTCAGAAGCGATAAAATTTGATGAATTTTGACAATTTTTTGTGGTAGGCTGCAACATTGTATTTAAAATCTAAAATATCATAAACATGATTGAACTCTAATAACAATTACTTTCACTATTTAAATACAGTATGTCAAGAATGAGTTTACACATTAAAAATAAATTAGCTTTTTCAACTTTATTGGCAATTATATTTATAACATATATATTTATGTTTTGTTAAAATTATTTGGAGTAATAATAACACAGTTTAAGATAATAAAAATTCAAGTTTAGTGCAAAATAAGAGAAAAGTAGAAGAAAAGCCATATAATTCGCTTTTGGCATTGTCAATTAACTCTTTTCACAATAGTTAAGATGTGTGTTCACATTATCTGTAGCGTTTAATAAATACTAGCATAACCCAGCACTCCAAGTTCGAGTGCAAATACTAGGAAATTTTATTTTTTCTATCAATTTTTTTCTGTCAATGTTTTTTAATTTATATATATAAAAAATTTATGATAATAAGTAATTTTTTAAGAGCCTAAAGGTATGCGAATCAATTTTAGGCAATTCACAATTCAACACAGGGCCTGTGGTATACAATTGTAGTAATATGCGATAACTTGTGAACTGGCTAATATTGATTTGCATACCTTTAGGCTCTTATAAAATTATTTATTATAAATATTTTTTTTATTTAATTTAATATATTTTTAAATCATATTATTCATAAATTTTAAAATTCTGCACTTCTCCTTCATATGAGCTATAACTACGAAAATTTTAACAATCCTCCGTGCCCGCGTTATGCTTAAAAAGGTATGAACAAAATTTTCTTCACGTATTAACATATAGGTATTATTTGGTACCTTTTAAACATGATATCGCCGCCGTTGACATCTACCATACATTGTAAGCATTTTTTCATGGAATTTATTAAACTTTATTAGGGTGTAATTGGTCGGTATTTTCTGCCACTCTCCTATTTGTCAGTTTTTGGTTCTGTTGTATCTTTGGTTGACGTGTAGCGACCTCTACCTTTAAATATACCCATAAATTTTCGATAGGGTTCTAGTCGGGACTTTAGGCTGGAGTATCTATAACTTCTCCGTAATTATAGAGAGCTGCACATGCGTCTTATGCTTCAGGTCGTTATCCTGATAAAATAAGAATTATGGTTTATTGTCACTGATCCTTTAAAATTTCAAAATATTGTAGAGCATCCAGGGTTGATTTTATAAAAGCTGGGTCCGCCACGCCTTTTTCTGAGGTACACCCCCGAATCATTACAGACGTTTTTCTAAATTTAACTACGCAATGATGAAAAAATTTTCCTTCACTTATTAATATATTGATATTATTTGGTACTTTTAATACATGATATGGCCGCCCTTGGCATCTACCAAACATTGTTAGCATTTTTCATGAAGTTTGTCAACTTTTTTAGGTTGAAGTTTGTCGGTATCTTCTGCCACTCTTCCAATATTACAGTCTTTAGTGCTGTCGTATTTTTGGTTGACCTTTAGCGACCTTTCTCTAAAAATATACCCATAAATTCTCGATAGGGTTCAAGCCGGGACTTTAGGCTGGAGTATCTACAACTTTTCCGCACTTAAAGAAAGCGGAATCCGCGTCTTATGCTTCGGGTCGTTATCGAGATAAAATTAGAATTGTGGCTTATTGTCACTGATGAACCCACAGTTTTTATCTCTGCTTATCAAATCATCTCTAATATATATAAAAAGTACAGTAGGTAGAATGTACAAACCATACATCACATATGGCAACTGTTACGAAACGGAGAGTAGTGGAAATTGGAAGTATAAATGCATAAATATTCAAAAATAATAATTGTTTGTTTGGGCAGAGTTGTATCTTCTGAAATTAATACGAAGTAAAAGCTGTACGGTATGAAAACTGATTCTTAACCACACTGCTTGTAGGCCTGACTTTAGGTAAGTGTGTTAAAGCGCATGACCAAAAATCCAAGTACGAGTGTATGTGAGATGGACGCAAGTTCAAACCTCACTGCGCCCTAAGCAGAAAAATTTCATATAAAAATGTCTAAATATTACAGCTGTGTTAAGGATTTCCGCCACACTCTTGTTGGGCCATAATTGCAATCCAACAAAATTTTTGTGTATCTCAATAGTGGGTGGGTTGTAAAGCGTTCATGTTGGCGAGAAAAACGCTTCTTTAGGTTTGCTGCAGGTAATATTGACTTCTTTCGTGTTGCTCTTATTAAGAACTTGTATCGTAATAAGGCAAAAAAACAACACCATACTCTTCCTTGAGCTCTCTCGCCAGTGTTCTTTTGGAAATTTAAGGATTTCGAATGATTTTTCTATTAATTATACGTTCTGTAAATTTATTTATTTTGGGCTTAGATCCATCTCCTCACTTTAACTTCAATCTCCCCTCCTTTTCAACTCGATTCAGTACTTTGCAAATTGTTTTTCGTGTCACTAAAAACATTTCTGACCACTCTTTCAGCCTCTTCCCCAAATGGCGATTGTAATAAGTCAACTGAATTACATTGTGTTTCAAGAAAATGATGCTTGTCCCATTACAAAATCTTATCATCAACTTCCAAAGTTAAGGAAAATAACAATACACATCACAATCTTGACACTAACAAAAGTAAGTAATATTTTTGTTGTTTGTTATTTTTTTCTTAGTTTGCACTAAACTTTTCTGTCTTAAGCATTTATTAGTACTTAAGCATTTATTAGTCGTGTTTAAAATATAACTGAACTCGAACCTGTTTATTGTACATGTTCTGTTTTTTCTTAGTACACGAGCCACAACACGACTTAAAATATAACTGAACTCGAACCTGTTTATTGTACATGTTCTGTTTTTTTTTTTTCAGTACACGTACCAGAACATGAACTTCAAATAAAGCAACACTCAAAAATGTGTGGTTTATGTGTGATTGAAACAAAAAGTACGTGATACAAAAATGTTCGTGTAAATAACGACATATTAAAACTAACAGAGTCATGGTTGTGTTGGGCACCGTAGAAAATTTAGAAACGCACATAATTGATATGAAAATAAAGATATGTGTTGGCTGCTTTTGAACAGAACATTGTGTTTCATGTGTGTATTTTCTGAACCTTGGTTTATTTATATAAAAATTAATGTTTATATTTTTAGCATGTGTTTTCTCTTTCAGTCTCAACCGAAACATTTTAAATTTTTTTGTAATCTAAATTAAAATGAAAGAGATACGTAACTAAAACTCCAGGGTATATCTTATGACCAAAAAGCAAACACCGACACGTGTTTTCTCTTATACGAAATAACAGAAGCGACGAAGCGACCTTTCCTCGTTGGATCGATAATGACTGAAGAAAACGTTTTACATTATGAAAATACAACTCACTGTTCCCAACAACAACATACAACAGCTGTTGTGAATTGCCCAAATATATAAATTTCTCCACTCCACCTACATTTCTCATTTTCACTTCTGTCGCCCATTGAGTTGTCGTATATGCACTATTCTTTAATTTTTATATGACAATCATCCAGTATTTTTTAAGTGAGCAAAGTTGGGGGGGAAAGTTGGGTAGAATAAGTTGTTTTGGCTTCAAATCAATCACTTAATTCTGAAATTTTAGTAGTGACAAGAGTTCATATATGGCGAAAACTGTATTGGCGACTTATGATATATACTGATTGGCAACAATTGTTTTTTATTAAACTCTTCCTAGTTTTTGACAAAACCGTAACAAATATTTATTCTATAAACCATATCTGAAGATCGCTTCTTCTTCTTTATTTGCCTATTCGATTTTCGAATGATAGTGACCAATACAATTACATTTCAATAAATTCATAATTCGCTTATATGCCTCCATCGCATATAGCAGGACTGACCATACATATGACTTGATGAATCATAATTTCGTTTCAAGATTAATGTCATGGCTGGTGAAAACTTTTTTATATTTAAAAAATGCGTCTCTTGCCATTTCGATGCGGTATCTTATTTCATTTGAACCATCCCATTTGTCATTCAGCGTAACGCCGAGATATTTTAAACTATGTACTCTGTCGACGTAGGAGTCTTGCATTTTTAAGATGGTTATGTTGTGGTTATTTTTTCTGCTAATGATCATGTATTTTGTTTTTCGTATATTAATCTTCAGACCGCATGCTTCACTGTATGTCGTCAGTTTGTCCACTAGATCTTGAAGCCCCGACATACTATCAGCCAGTAAGGTAGTGTCATCAGCATATCTAATGTTGTTAAGAAATGTGCCGTTTATATATATGCCCTTTCGAACGTTGCTGATGGATTCATGAAAAAATTTTTCGGAGTAGATATTGAATAATAATGGAGACAATATACAGCCTTGTCTGACTCCTCTGGAAATAATTATATTTTCCGTCAGCTCACCGTTGATATCTACTTGCGCTGTTTGATGCCAATACAGGCTCCTAATGCATCTAATTTCCTTGTCGTCTATACCTATGGACATAAGAATTTCCATCATTTTATCATGTCGCACTGTGTCGAAACCTTTTTCGAAATCAATAAAGCACAAGAAAACATCCTTCTGTACATTTCTGCATTTCTGAACCAATATGTGTATAGAAAATAGCGTTTCGCTGGTGCCCATTCCTTCTTTAAAGCCAAACTGAGATGCGCCCATTGCCTTCTCGCATTTTTCATAAATTCTGGAGTGAATTATTCTGAGGAATATTTTTAGGGCATGGCTCATTTGGGTGATAAGCCTATAATCATTACAATATTTTGGGTGTTTTTCTTAGGAATGGTTATAAATGTTGATCTAAGCCAATCTTGAGGGTATTGACTCGTATCATAGATGTAGTTAAACAAATCTATTAATAGTTGGATATTGTCGTCGTCTATCAACTTCAGTATTTCAGAAGGAATTTCATCAGAACCACAGATTCCACCTCCGTTTTAGTGATTAAAGATCCTGTTAGTGGTTGTTGCATCTGCGCTTCATAATTTGATCGGGTTCTATCAGTAAATATTTGTCTAATATATTCAGTCCATATAGTCTTCTTTTCTATAATATCGAAAACAGCTTCATTGTTGTTGTTGTATAGTACAACTGTGGTTGATTTGCGGTATATCCCTGCGGCTTCTTTTAGTTTTTTGTGGAGATTGAAGTCGTCATGCAAGTATTGTAATCTTTCGATCTCCTGGCATTGTCTATTCAGGTGTTCGTTCTTTGCTATCCGTATTGCCGTTTGAATTTCCCTATTTAATTCATAATATAGCTCATAATTTGAGTTTTTATATTTGCTACGTTCTTTCATTAGTTCTAATATTTCCATTGTCATCCATTCTTTTCTTTGAGCTCTTTCGCTGTTTCCCAGTGTATTGTCTGCTATTGATTTTAATGTCTTTTTAACAAAACTCCCTACATTTTCAGTCTCTTCTCTACTAATGTTATTTTGTTCTCGATTTATTCGCTCCTTTACATTTGTTCGAAAAGCGGGTACTTCGAGTTTTCCCATATCTAGTTTCCTGCGTACCTTTCTCCTTTTGGTTAAAGAGAGTTTTAGGTACAAGTTTGCCATTAGGAGATTGTGGTCCGATGGTACGTCCGCCCCTGGGTACGTTGAAGTTTTTGCTATAGTTGAGCAATAGCGGTTATTTATAAGTATGTAATCAATTTGATTCCTCACAATGTTACCTCTTCTATCCTGTGGGGATTTCCAGGTATAGAGTCGTCTTGGCGGAAGGCAGAACAGTGTGTTAGTTATTGTCATTTTGTATTCCTGACAGAATTGGATTAGTCTGTCGCCTCTTTCATTTTTTTCTCCTAATCCGTAATTTCCTGTTGTTTTGCGTTGAAATCTCCTTGAATGATGGTTATCTCGTGAGGTTTCGTCATTTTCATAACATCTTTAATTTCATCATAAAAAACTTCAATTTCTTCGTCACTTTTATCAGCAATGGGTGCATATATTTAAATAATATTTATATTTATTGGTCTTGCGTCTAGCTTTATAAGCATAACTCTGTCTGATTTTGGGATAAATCCGGATACGCATTTCGCTATGTTATTTTTTACGATAATTCCCACGCCATTTCTGTGGTTATTGTTAAGGTTGCCTGAATAGTACATTTTCGTATTTTGGGAAGCAAATTCTCCACTATCTGGCCACCACGTTTCACTTACACCGAGTATGTCAATTTTGAGCCTGTTCATTTCGGCTATGGTATTAGCTAGTTTTCCAGCTTCATAAAGACTTCGTACATTCCATGTACGGATGTTGAGTTTTTGTTTTGTTTTACCTCCGGGGATTCTTAGCACCCTCGTGTTTCCGGAGATTGAGGGCCGTACGTTATTGTTATTGTTCATTGTATGGTTTTCAAGGGACATTACTTCAGTGGTTTCCCGTTGCCTTCTGAAGGGTTTATAGTTTTCCTTCTGTGTATTTAGCCGCTCCTCTGGAGTACAGACGCTGTTTGCTGCCACCCAATATGAGACAGACGCTGCGTTGGGTGGTTGGTTCAATCGCCTTAGATGTGATACATCAATCACTTCTTTGCCGTTGACTTTCTACGTTGCTCACATTAGCTAGTATTTTAACGGTTGTTATAATACCATTGCCCGGTGTCCACCTGCCCCGAAGGGTCGGAGGTCGTGAGTCTTCTTAGGTGTTTACAAGAACAAGGATTGGTTCTGGATTTTACCAAGTTAAATACGATCAGTTCCTTACCTTGTATGTACAACTCTGAACACCGAAGATCGCTTGACAAATCTTTTTATTAAATCTTTCAAGGTTTACCTTTGGATTTGTATTTGTAAACCCTTAATGTCAAGATTTTGAAAAATACATATTAAAAGCCGCTAAATACTCTGGGGAAATTACTTTATCGAAAGTTTATTTTTAAATTAATTCTAAATACAAGCTTGCCTGTCGTTAATTTGACGGATGAATTAACGGTAGCAAACACATTATTTTTTTTTTCTAAATGAAATACTAAAAGTGTGAATCAAATGCTTAATGATCACTTAGACATACGTACAAATACATACGAATAATTATGATTGCAGCAAACTACATACATTAAAGTGAATATTTGTTTTCGAATGATGCTGATGCTGGTGGTGCTGCTAGTGATTGCAATGCCGATTATAATGATGACAACGACGACATGACTACAAAATGCAACCATGTATCAATGGTATTGAATACGAACTGCAATATCATGCCTTCAATAAACTATGAAATACAAAAAATAATAGATCGAAACACTGCTACTATGGCAGTGCTACTATTTAATGGTTGGCTGAATGTTGAACATTCAATATAGCCAAAGCTTCTAAAGAAATCATTAATGTACTAAGTATTTAATAAGGAAACGAAAAAAAACTGTAATGAATATATTTCCTGAGCTAAAATTATTGATTTGTTTTTAAATAAATAAATTTTAATTTCCATAAAAAAAAGTATTCTGATGCAAAGCTTGAGCCTGCTTTTTTGCGATTTTTAAACTAATTAACGACCAAATGTTCATTTAATATTTGTTGTATAGTAATGGAACCATTCCCTATAAGTCACATTACGATCTTGCAATTTCCTTTCAAGCATACCGTCGATGTTTTCTGGTAAAATAACAATTTTAATGGAATTAGTCCTCTAGCCAACGACGACCTAGACTGAATTTAGAAAGCCAGCGGAATTTGTTGGCCAGCTGTGGTGCTTCATAATTGAGCAGTACACTATTTTTGAGTTATAGTTGTGGTGGTAATATAAATTTGCAGGATCGCCATGTGGTGGTAATGTGATATATAAACTGACACGATCGCCATATGGTGGAATGTGGTCCATTGGAGTGTTTCAACCGGCAGAGTTTGTCACTGGTTGATCTATTACATTTGCCGTTCTTACAGAGTAAGGGCAATTGTTGCCGATTAAGTTGTCTAAATTAAAATCTAATTTATTTTTGCGCTTAAAACCTTTTTATACTAAATTTGGCTTAGCCTATTTAACATATATTACTTAACTTACACATACTATTATATTCGATATCATGAAGGCTTGTATTACTTATTTGCATTAAACCAGCAGGGGCCAAATCACCGCATTCGTTATCGAAATTTTTCAGTCGAAATTGTTTTTTTATTTTCTAAAATAAAGTACTAAGAATAATTTTACTCTGTCGGAGTTAATAAATTATGGACCCTAGTTAAGGGTAAACATGAAACGAGGGTTGATGTTTGTTGGTCTTCTCTAAGTAATAAACCAAAATATGAAATTTTGATTGATTTTAACCCTTTCAGACCCATCACGAAAATATACTCTAATTTTCACAAAAGTAAAGATTTAAAATTTTTCTTTTTACATACGTTTAAAATTTAATATTTAAAATTTTTTCACAATCATGAATTTTTTAATAAGGAGCTGACACGTTTGTGTATTTTGGCCATTTATATGTAAAATAATTATTATTTTTCGAAAACGACCAAGCACAATTATGTACTTTGGTCGTTTAGTGGTAAAATAAAATTCATATTTTCATAAAAAGGATTCATTGTATTTCAATTTTATTCAACTTAAAAATCAAAAATAAATTAGTTTAATAACAAAACAAAAACCAAATAAATAAATTATACACTAAAAAATGTAGCGTATAAATTGGTATAAAAGAGAAATAAATTCAATAAAACTTAAAAATATAATTATTTAACGAGATATGTTTTATAAACTTAAGACTAAAATATAGGAACTTTGTGATTCATTCAAAACTGAAATTAACGTTTGATATGATATTCCTTAAAACAGTCCTTGCCTTTCGCAACACACAAACTTACTTTGCACTTTCGACATATTGCCCTTGTTCTGCTTTCACAGAAATTGTTCCGACATCTCAAACTTACTTTGCACTTTTGACATATTGCCCTTGTTCTGCTTTCACAGAAAGTGTTCCGACATCTTTTTGCGGTTGCATCTACAAATTGGAGCCAATGGTCATAACGATCGTATCTGATGTCATCTGGAGCATTGTGAGGACGGAATTTTGTTCCGTGAATCTCATGAGGTAACTCAAAAGGTTCAGCTATTTCTGGAGGAGCTTCTTTATACTTAGCTAGCACTTCTCCTATTTCTAATTTGAAAGTGAGGAATGTTTTTATGTTTTTCTTCGGAACACCAACTATTTTTGCATCATTTATGTATTCCATCCAGCTGTTGTATATCGCCATGTCAAGATAATGAAAAAAACTTTGACTGGCCATTTCTTAGTCTTCATGCTGATGCGGTAGTATTCCATCATTTGATCTGCTGTATCCACGCCTCCCATTTTTGAATTGTACAATTGAATTACCGCAGGTATTGGGACTGGCAAACGACCTTTTTTAGCTTTTATCCAACGTTCTACTTCGCCAACTGGGTCCTTTCCACATGCAGTTGAAGTAATCGTTACACACTTTGTGTCACACCACTTTACAACAGCAACTTTGTCGTCTTTAACGAATTGAGTCATACTACCACGTTCCATTTGCTTGTCTGACGGAAATTTAACTCTTCCTTATTAAATCAATTACTGGTTTAACTCTCCAAAGCTTGTTCGTTGCATTGGGCATTTGATTATCAACAAAGTGAATCATATTTCTCAGCATAAAGAATTTGTTTCTCGACATTGCGCTGATTCCTAAAGTCGTTTGACCAGTACATATATACCTGTGGATAATTTAGGCAACCCATGATTATAGCGCAGCCGTAAAAATTCTTAATATCGGCTTTTGTGAGATTCATCTCTTCCCCGGTAGTTGCTAGAGCATATATTTTTGTATATTGTACAGTTTCTTCATAGTGGCTTTTCACAAAATATTTTGAAAAATACTCGTAAGGCGATCGTAGTTGAACAACATTTTGACAGCTATATACCGTTGGAATAGTATGAACTGGTAACTCCTTTTGTTTCCATATGTCTGCTCGTGCCTTATTTAAAGTGGTATTTATATTTGAAACAGCAACTGGTTCTAAAAAATTTAAATTGATGTTCAAATACATGTAAACACAGTTGCATAAGAAGCGTTTACCTCCTTCAGATCCGCCTATGAATGTTTTTGACGCAGATGGAATGCTTAACACTGGTACATCATCAGCAATATTAGCAAGATTTCCTAAGAGCAATAATAAATAATATCAGATACGAAATATTGCAAGAAATAAGTGGTTACCATCTTCAACTTCGTCCTCGGATGAGATATCATTGCTATGTGCACTGTTAAGAAGAGAATAACTTGGTTTCCAAGCAGTATCGCGGTACTCATCATCAGAGGAAAAATCATCTTCTGAATTTTCGAGAATATTCAGGACTCTTTGCAGGTCTGCATCCGTGGATAAGTTAAATTTCTTACCTATAAAATTTAGATAACTCAATTGTGAGTTTGCAAAGAAATGTCAATTTGTGACCGTGATACACGATTGTGTTATCTGAGTTTTATCTCCATTTAACTATTGATAAAACTTTATATTTTAATTAAATCACTTTCGAACACTATTTTATAAACTATTGGCTACTCAAAATCACTGTCATCAGAAACAAAACACTTTTGCTCTCTCTTGTTTTTTTACTTACCACGCGACATACTTCTTCTCACTTTGAATGCACTGAGGAAACTGGTTTTTATTCTTTTTTTCAAAAAGTTTGCACTTGTTCTCTTTTTTTATAATTGAAAAAGAACCTAACACAGCTACTGCGTTTGGAAGTTTATTCAAAAAATAAAAAATTTGCTTCCTAGAATTTTTTCAATCCACATCGCACAATTGTGTATGCTGGGTCCGAAAGGGTTAATCCATATCGAATGCGGTGATTTGGCTCCAGATATTGCAACTATGCATAGAACAGTTTGACTAGTAATTGACACTATTGATTGTCTGTTCTAGACTAGTGAGGTACACTACATAGTAAATCATCGAACGATTAGTTCCACGACTTGATTCCATTTTTTTGGCCGAGATTAATCTTTTAAGTTACTGTAAACTACACATATCTATATATTAATACGTTAAGCAAAATTTTTTATTCCCTTTTTTAACCAAAATTCTGACATGGAGGAGTGTGAAATTTGAAACAATTACAGTTAATATGGAGGAGAAGCGGAGAATGATAAAATTTAGGTATAATATGTTTTAAAAATGTATTAAACTAAAAAAATAAAATAATTATAATAGTTCGTTCCATCCTGTTATTGCGAATGATTTAAATTGTGTAAATTGTAAATATTCATAATTTTTTTTAATTTTTTCGCGAAAAATAACTATTTATATAAATGTAGTGGGGCTTCAGTACGACTTAGGTTCATTAATTACTTTTTTAAAAACAGTGTTAGAGAAATGGGGATTTCACGCAAACATAAAGCGTTAGTAGGATTTAATAGCATACATAACTCAAATCGTTCTTAAGTCGACTTATACAGAATAAAAAAACATTGAAAAAAAAATTGAATTGAAAATTAAGATTTCCTAGAATTTGCACTCGAATTTCGAGTGCTGGGCTATACTAGTATCATTAAAAACGTCAAACTTTACGATTTTCGTGTCAGATAACATATGATTTCACTATTATCATATCGCATCCCTTTTGAGGCCATAATGTAATCAATTCTTTAAATAAAATTCACCTTAGATAACAACGGCACTCAGCATTACAAAATTGAATTCAATTTGAAGGGAATTTTTTTTAAATTGAATTTAGACTTTTAGCTTCTGATTATATGAATTGATGCTGATTGTTTCACGTTTGTGTATTTACTATTGTAGATATTTATGAACGTATAAAAACATTACATTACATATCATTCAATTGGTTTTTACTATTGCAAGTTACCACAAATTGCAACTTTGTGGCATTAAAAACATAATGTACGAGCTTCTGTTCTGTTTTATTTATTTTGTCTGCTCTTCTGCTCATCATCATACTCTAATATGACTATCAAAGTTAAACAACAACAAAAACAAAAAAATCTATTGAACAGTGGCAAAATACTATTTCATACTTCTTGGCGTTTTTAGCAACAGATGATGTAGTAGCAAGAGATGATGACGATGACTTGGCCAACCGGCTTGTCTTTGTTTTGCTTTTATTGCTGCCGTCGTTTGATGGTGCTGCTTTCTGCTTGCTGCTGATCTCAAATGGTAGTGATCATCTTTTTTTTTTTCAATGACTATCCATCTAACTGTCATTTAGAGTCGTGGTTGTGTTTATATATGGTTGCGTGCCACCGGTAAATGTTGTCTGTTGTGCACGTAGCATACGGGTAAAGTGTGTATTAATCGTTAAATTATTGCTTTAAATTTTGCTTGATGGTTAGTTTATTTTCTTATCATCATTTTTGTACCCTACACCAATCTGTGGTAGAGGTTATAATGAGTTTTTGCTAATGTTTGTTATTAGTGAAAATGCGAGTACACAAGGTTTGATTATGCTTCAATTTTCGAATCGAGTGGCAATAATAAAGTTATTTAAATAAAATTTGTATCGGCTTAATTTCCCAACAAAAGTTAATCGTAGAGAATGACTCACAATGTCATCTGGATCTCTTTAATATTCGGCTTTCGAGCATTGTACAAAGTACAAGCGGAATTGGTCCACTCCAATAAAAATTAACATCTTTATATACACAACAGTTTGTTGCAAGGCCAGTCTTCTCTTGGAAAATGATCAAATTATTGTTTTAAGCCAAGGTACATTTTTAAAAAACTTAATTTTTTATGAAGAGGTGCTTCTGAAGAAAATGTACTTTTCCAAGAAAAGGTACTTTTTGTAAGCAAAAGGACTTTTTTAAGAAACGTTCTTTTGAAGAGAGGGTAGTTTTGATGTGAATTCACTTTTGTAGGAAAAGGCACTTGTTTAAAAAACGTACTTTTAAAAGAATGTAGGTTGCTTTTCATAACAATACGCACGATCTTAAAAAGATGTCCGTTTTAAAGAAAAGATACTTTGTTTAAGAAAAGGTACATTTGTAAAAAAGGTACTTGTGTAAAATAAGATACTTTTTTCAAAATAGATAATTTTTTAAGAAAAATGCCTTTTTTAAGAAATGGTACTTTTAAAGAAAATGTACTATTTGTAGAAAAGTAATTTTTTAAGAAGATGTAATTTTTTAAGATGAGGTACTTTTTCAAATAAAGATATTTTTAAGAAAAATATTTTTTTTTAAGAAAACGTACTTCTGAAGAAAAGAAGAGCAACTTTTAAGGAAATATACTTTTTTAAGAAAATTTAGCTTTTTCAAGAAAAGTAATTATTTAAATACGACGCACTGTGTTGCGGCTAGTGGAAAAGTAACTTTTTTCCGATTATTTTTTTCAGTGTTTCTAATGATGCAATTTTGTCACAGACATTCCAAGTAAACAAAAAACACATAAAGCTTATTTTTATGTTGGCCCGTTGATTTTTAATTGATTTTAGAAGTCAAATATACAAAATTTTCACGAAAAGGGGGGATTTCAGGGCTGTATTCAAAATGATCTCATTTGATTTTGGTGACAGATATTTTGATTCGGAAAAAAAATCTGCCTTCGGACAAGTATCTTCTGTAAAAAAAAAGGAATGTTGTTTGAGACATTTTCATATGCACCTTTTTAGAGCGAAACCCCGACTAAAGGTCCATTTTTCCTTTAAATTTGGGTTAGGTAAGCAATATCTAAAAAGTTCCAGAGAGTCCCAGTTCCAGACTACTACAGAAATGTTACATAATTTGTTTTCAACGAACCGTGAAAAAATCAACAGCCGATACCAGCCCTCCTGGGAGTTATAGCGATTTTAGTATATCACTCTCAGTATTTATTCCATAGAAATAGAACGGAAATTCTCGGAATCACTTATTGAATAATTTAATCATATTGGTTTTTGGGTGACTTTCCGTCATCGCCATCTTCAGTGTTTTCTTTTTTGTCACTAATTAGTCCGCATGTGTGTCCGTCTTTATATAGTGTTTTCTTTTAGCTTGTGGTGGTACCTTTTTCTCTCTCTGTTGTTTTACTATTTTATTCTCTCTCTTTCGCTCTCTCTCTCTCCCCCTTTGTTTTTACGTCTAGGTAGGTATTGTATTGGTATTTGTATTATTTTTATTTTGTGGTTTCCCTTCATTTACTACATTTAATTGCTTTCTGATGCGTTTTTCATATAAGTGTTTTAATGGTTCGAATATTACATCAGAATATATAATTATAATTTTGACAGTCAAGAATTATGGAATACATTAAAATTTCCTATCAGAAACTGCATGAGTTGATGCAACAGAGTAAAACTAGAAACGTGGAGGATGTTTTGGAATTGCTTGATCATGAGCATGGAGTGAAAAGTAGTTTAATATTTCCAAACATAAAAGATAAATTGAAAAAGTTTGTCAATAAGTACAATACACGTCTTCAAAAGTTTAACAGGATGTATGAACGGCTTGGAGCTACGGACTGGATTCAAGAGGGCTATATTGAAGTTGGAAATCATCCAAGTACTTCAAAACGAAAACCCGAACCTAAGGAATTTACATTATGCTGTGAGAAAACAAGGAAGAAAAGAAGTATGGAACTAATGGAAACAGAAGAGGTTTCTGCAGATTTAATTAAATACACAGCTGAAGAATTGAGAAAAAAGGAAGAAGGGGATATAAAGGCAGCTTTGGCTTTCTTCATGGACATGAAACTCAGCGTTTATCAGTGGCAAAACTTAAAAGAATATCATGAAAAATACAATTACTTTCCTAGTTACAGAAAACTTTTAGAGGAGAAAAAGAAATGTTATCCAGAGGATGTCGAGGTAACTGAAAAGTCTGCTTCAGTCAAACTACAATCTCTTCTGGATCACACCGCGAATAGAATACTGGAATCCAAATCAATTGACCAGCTTCAAGCATATGCAGAGAAAGAAATGTTATTGATTAGCAAATGGGGTATGGATGGATCTTCAGGCCATAGCCAGTATAAACAAAACTTTACTGACAATACAGCAACTGATAGTAGCTTGTTCAGTATATCTATGGTTCCTTTAGTTCTTTCATGCAATAAAGAACAAGTATGGGAGAATCCAACACCATCATCAACCAGATATTGCAGACCAATCAAGTTTGAATATGCTAAGGAGACTGTAGAGTATGCAAAGCAACAGGACGATCTCATGAAAGAACAAATAAATAGTATACACGACACGATTATCAACATAAGCGGATTACAATTTAAAGTAGAACATAAAGTGGAGGAAACAATGGTTGATGGAAAAGTCTGTAATTCTTTATCTCATAACAAGTGTGCAGCAACGTGTTACATTTGCCACGCAAAGCCCAGTGAAATGAATCAGTTGGACAAAATTGTTAAAAGGACACCCAATCAGGAAGCTTATAGATTTGGATTATCAAATTACATTGTAGAATCAGATTTATGGAAACTCTACTGAACATTGCTTATCAAATCACTGTGCGCAAGGCAGGGGAAATAAAGAGAACTAAGCTCAGTGAAGATGAGAAGATTATTAGAGATCAAAGAAAAAATGAAGTTCAACAAAATCTGAAAGATCAGCTCCAAATAACTGTTGATGTTGTGAAACAAGGAAGTGGAACAACTAATGACGGTAACACAGCAAGGAAATTATTTAGTGATCCTGAGGAAACCGCTCTGGCCACATGAGTAGATACCGAACTTATAAGAAGGTTTTCTACTATTCTTCAAGCTATAACTTCTGGATATAAGATAGACTGCGATAAGTTCTCTAAGTACGGAATAGAAACTGCTGCTCTCTATGTAAAGAAATATTCGTGGCATTATATACCACCAACTGTCCACAAGGTTCTTATTCATGGAGCTGAAATAATTCGTTCATTTTTGGTCCCCATTGGCCAACTATCAGAAGAAGCATTGGAAGCAGGAAACAAGGACTTCAGAAACACAAGGCTTTACCATGCGAGGAAAACATCAAGAAAAGACAATTGTGCAGACATATTACATTATCTGCTCGCCAATTCTGATCCCGCAATCACAAGTAGGAGAATACTGAAAGAGAAGAAACACCTGGAATTATCAGAGGAAGCAATGAACTTATTGGTAGATGACTGATAATTTGTAATTTTTCTGTAGAATGCAATAAAATATGCCTGTGTTATAAAATAGTATCTTCAAATTTTTTTTTTATTCTACATCTATTCTAGCACTCCACAAAGATGAGCATAACTCTCTTAAAACTGAAGCTATTGACTTCAAACCGGTATCAAATTAAAGCTTTTATTGCCACCTTAAGAAATGAAATAGATTTTGGTTTTATATAAAATTTCAGAGTTTTTCAACAAATATCGAAAAATCATGAAAATTTGACGTTTATAATTCTTGTTCGGACCACCCTATAGTTTATTTAAAAAACTAATCATAGGGTATTTATCAGAAATAAAAGAACAATTAAAATAAATTTTTTTTTGTAAATTTTTCGAACAATATTTTTTTTTTGACTTTTGTTGAAAATTTGACCCAACAATTTTTTTCGGTGTACATTTTTTTTCACTCATTCTGTTTGGGATTTCATTCTGACCAATCTGTAGAAGTTTCTCATCGATACAATTAAAATTACAGTTTAGGCAATATGATTTCCAAAAAATTCCGGTTTTGCAACACTGTGCGACGTACTTTTGTAGAAAAGGTACACTTTCTAAGAAAAAGTACTTTTATAAGGAAAGAAACTTTGATAAGGAAACGTGTGATTTTACAAAGAATTCTGTTTTAAGGAAAAGGTACTTTTTTATTTCTTATTTAAGAAAGGTCCTTTTTAAATAAGGAAATTTTGTTAACAAGTTTTTGGTTAAGAACGTGTAATTTTTTAAAAGAGGCGCTTTTGAAGAAAATGTACTTTTTCAAGAGAAGGTACTTTTTTGTAAGACAAAAAACTTTTTTCAGAAAATGTATTTTGGAAAGGTACTTTCGATGAAAAGGTACTTTTATAAACAAGTACTTATTTAAAGAAGGCCATTTTTAAAGAAAGCAATTTTGTTGAAAAGGTTTTTTCCATAAAAAATTTACGTTTTTAAAAAGAGGTCCGTTTAAAACAAAAGATAATTTTTTTAAGAACAGTTACTATTTATGAAGAGGTCCTTTTTTCAGAAACGGTCCTTTTTCAGAAAAGGTACTTGTTAAGAAAAGTTACTTTTTTATTAAGAGGTACTTTTTTAAGAAGAGGTCCTTTTTCTAGAAAAGGTGCTTTTTAGCAAAAAGTACTTTTTTAAGAAAAGTAAATTTTTTAAGAAAAGGTTTTTTTTTTAGAAAAGTTACTTTTTTAAGAAAAGGTTATTTTTTAAGAAAAGGTACTTTTTTAAGAAAAGGTGCTTTTTTAAGAAAACGTACTTTTTTAAGAAAATTTATTTCTTAGGAAAAGGTACTTTTCTAAGAAAAGCTACTTTTTTAAGGAAAGGTACTTTTTTAAGGAAAGGTACTTTTTAAGGAAAGGTACTTTTTTAAGGAAAGGTACTTTTTTAAGAAAAGGTACTTTTTTAAGAAAAGGTGCTTTTTTAAGAAAACGTACTTTTTTAAGAAAATGTATTTTTTAGGAAAAGGTACTTTTCTAAGAAAAGCTACTTTTTTAAGGAAAGGTACTTTTTTAAGGAAAGGTACTTTTTAAGGAAAGGTACTTTTTTAAGGAAAGGTACTTATTTTCGAAAATATACTTTTTAAAGAAATATTAATTATATTAAGAGAAGGTTATTTTTAATGAAAAGGTACTAATTTTTATGAAAAAGTACTTTTTTTTAGGAAAATAAACTTTTGTAAAAAGGTACTTTTTAAGAAAAGTTTTAATTTTAAGAAAAGGCACTTTTTTTTTAAGAAAGTGTCCTTTGTAAAGAAACTTTACTCTTCTACTTTTTGTCTCTCTTCTAAGACATTCAGTCACGCATACATAAATGGCGAAGATCTCCGCTTAAAAATAGATGAGTGTTAGCCTATGTCCAAAGCACGTTGAAAATTCGGTACCGTGTCCCTATTAGATTATTATGAGCCATCTGTGCACCACACCTGAGAGCCCTGTTCCAGTTCCAAGTCCTATTGGTCCATAAGCTCCAATATTATGGTTTCAAATTCCCTGACAAATACCCTTCTTGGAAGCATTCTAACCGTGACTCTTCCTACCGGGTCATTGATGAAGAATTTTGCAACTCTCTTGTGACCCTTGAGTCACCGGTCTTATACTAACAAAATTCTGAAGTCGTATGACACTCAAGCATGCATCTCCAAAGAACGAAATGCTGGGCACGTTCTGTTCGCCCCGGTGATATCAATACAGTCAATGCTGTAGACCTTGTTCAGGATTGCCTTATCGTTCGCTTGCTCAACCTTTCGACACCATTTAACAGAAGCATAAGTAACCATTGGTTTCCCTATAGTCCTAAAGGACCAATAGATCATGTGAGGTATTAAATTCACATTCTACCAAATAGCCTTTGGCAGTCATATAATGCCCTAATGGCCTTTTCGATTATTATATCTAAGTGGTTATTCTAAGTGAGGGACTTATCCAGGGTAACCCCAAGATACTTGACTTCGTCTGAGAACCTTATTGTCAAGTCATTTAAACTTGGTTTCAAGGTTGAGTTTTCGTCGTGTAGTGAAGGGTATAAGCATGCTCTTAGATGGGTTAATATATAACCCGTTATTGACTGACACCAGTTGAGGGTATAGTTCAGAGCCTGCTGCATACGTGGCGATATTGTACTGTCGTCGAAGCCGATGACAGAAAAAACAAGATCGTATGCGTAGCCAAATGTTCTGAATCTTAAGTCGTTTAATTTAGCAATATTTTGTTTTTAAGGTAAAATAATTATTAGCAATATTTAGTAATTATTATACTTTAAAATGGATTATGACCGGGATTATTTCTTAAAAAAAACATAGAAAAACAAACCTTTTGAGTTGATTCTTTTTTATTTCTCTACACAGACTCCTTTTTTCTGAATAAACTTCACATAGCGATTCCCCAACTTTTTAAGCCCCTCGCAAAGTAAGATTTCAATAGGTCTGCACAATAGGCCTCTTTTGCAGAGAGGACCTCCTCATTCGATTCGAATCTTTTTCCACCAAACCATTTCTTTAAATTTGGAAACAGGAAAAAATCATTCAGAATCAAATCTTTAGAATAAGGTCGATTCAGCAACAATTCGAACCTCAACATGACTCGTAGGTAACTCAAATTTATATGGTGGATTTGGTTGACAATTTTCGAAGTATCTGCCTAAACTGGATGCCTAGAATGAGATTCATCATTTGTGCGGCCACCTAAACTTCTTCTAATCCATCTAAATATTTCACAAGCAGAAATGGGGGTTGGTTTTCCAAGAACAGTGGAGCCAAAAATCAAGCTACAAAAAAAAAAAAAAGATTAAAACAAAATAAAACACAAAGATTAAGGTTTTTGTATAAAAGATCTAAGTAATTTCAAGATTACTTTCCTTTATTTTTCCTCCAGAGATGGCGGTGAGTTTATATAAATGTAATTACAAAAAAACATTCAATTTAGCACAAAAACGATCTTTATGGTTAAAGAGTTAGACAACGATAAAAAAAAACGAATACAATGTCGCGGTTAAAAAAAGTATATTTTACAACAAAATGACAGGAAAATATCAGACAAAAAGGAGACGTAAATAACTATAACTCACGTAAACACCATCTTTGATTTCTTTGCGAAAATAATCTTTCAAAGATTTTGGAAAAATTGGCATCAAGCTAATTGGGCTATATGATGATACATCATTTTCCGGTTTATTGGACTTAGGAAACATTTCCATTAAAGTGAAGAATATGATAATTTTGCGATAGAGTTATATAGCAGGGTCAGAAATAGTATGGATTTGTGTGAGAGCGACGTTGCTACTTTTAAGTCCATTTTATCATATCGTGGAGACTTTGAGTTATTGAGGATTGATATTTCATTTCGAGCTTTTCTGGGTGAAAAGGATTATATTGGAATATCCATTTGGAAGAGAGATTCTAAAAAGTTTAATATATTTCTCTCATTGGTAGAATTTGTTAGTGGAAAATTTAAAAGTCTGTTCTAAATGGTGAGAAAATAATTCAGCTTTACTTTTGTCATTTCTGCACCATATTCCGTTTGTTCCTTTAATTGGAATATTTCGCTTATTGGATTTCTTGAGGTACTTTGTGACTTTGTATAAGATATATTCACAACTTCTTACAAAATTTTATAACTCTTCATTATTTAATTCTTTTATATGCTTTTTGAGATAATTTGATGCTATCTTGTTTTATCTTTTCGATTTCTTGTCATATTCCGGCGATATTACAATTTTGACTTTGTTAAGTTTTCAACAGCACTAGAAATTTCATCACCTGACTTCATTGATATATTTAGGTCTACATTTATATCCAAACAATATATAAAGGAATCTGTTGTTCTTGAGATTATTTTGCAGTTTTTGGAGTGTGATCTGAATTAAGATAGTATCAATTATGTCAAGTAAATAACTAGGTATACCGGAGGTATCAAAGAAATCTAGTAAATCTGACATTTTCGGATCACTGGGCCAATATGTAGGTCTACCTGTAGAAAGGGTTTTATAATTATGTTTAAAGATACATTCATGAAGTTTCTTTCCTTTAGGATTAGCAGTTCTACATCCCCTATGTCGAGTATGTATCCTGCTGAGGAAATCATCGTTGAAAACTCTTCAAATTTGGAGCTAGTGGTTGTGGCCATAAAATTTGGAAAGAATTTACAATTTATTACTTGTTCTTATATACCTCCCAACTCCGATTTCCAACTTATTGAAAAAAACGCTTCAGCAATTTGATCTCTTTCAGATAAACTAAGACCAGCTGACTACCTGATCCTACTTGGCGATTTTAATATACTGACAGCATCTTAGATAAACTTATATGACACTGATTTCTTAGTTCCATTTCCCCAAACTGATTGGGGTCATGATTTCCTTAAATCTCTTGCTGATATGTGTGTTTTCCAAATATATGAATTTCCTAACTGCAATTATAGAATGCTGGATCTCGTGTTCGTTAATACCCTACACTATTCAGTGTAATTAGAACAAGTCCGCTATGTTTTCCTGAGGACTGTCATCATCCAACACTTTTAATATCCACACCACTTCCACAGAGACCTAAACTTTGTAGTGTTTCTGAATCATTGTGCTCTAAACGAACTTACTACCAAATATTAAATCAATTACTATCTGATTATAACTGGCTAGAAATCATTTCATTTTCAAACGATGGAAGTAATTTTGATCAGGTAATCGAAACTTTTTATAAGATAATTTCAACAAATGTAACGAAAACTGTTCCTTTAATAAAAATAATAAGGCGAATGCTCCTCCATGGAATACACTTTAGTATGGTTGAAAAATCAGAAAAACGGGCTGAAAAAAAAATTTGAGAAAAGTAAAAATCAAATTGATCAAAGTCTATATATTATAGCCAGAAGTAATTATAACATAGAAAATAAAAAATGTTACGATAGTTGTCTTAGTAAAATGGATTCATATATTAAAAAAATCCAAAAATGTTTATAACTCTGTAAATTCTAAACGCAAAATTACATCCTATCCAACAACTATGAAAATAAATGGTGCTACGCTTTCAAACGATGTTGATATTGCAAATGTTTTTGTGGAATTCTTTGCGTCCACATTTTCCACAATGACGTTAAACAACATACGATATCCTTATGATATTCCAAGGCTGACATCAATTAGTATTTCAACCTTAGACGTGTTGACTGTTCTTAAGACTCTAAGAAGTATAAAAAGTTAATTTAATACGTGTCCAGATGGTATTCCCAGCTGTATCTTAAAAAATTGTGCTGAAATATTGGCTCCCCGTTAACTCTTATGTATAATAACTCTCTTAAATTCTGTTTCTTTCCAAAGTGTTGGAAAATATCATTTATTATTCCGCACTATAAATCTGGTAGCCACAGTGTTGCTACTAATTACAGATCAATTACAAAGCTTAATGCTATACCGAATTTTTTGGGAAAATTATAACTGATACATTATCATACGAAATGTCATCAATTCTATCTCCAGCTCAACATGGCTTTTGCAAAGGACGGTCTACGATTACTAATCTAATAGAATTTACTTCCTATATAAACTCTGGATTCTGCAAAAATAAAGAAACTGATGCTATATACGCGGACTTTAAAAAGCTTTTGATAAAGTTAGCCATGATCTACTGCTAGCGAAACTTGATATTATTGGATTCTCCGGGAACTTCCTAAAATGGATTCGGTCATATGTAAAACATCGTAAGCAATGTGTAATTTTCAATAACTCTCAATCGAAATATATAGATGTTACTTCCGGTGTCCCTCAAGGGAGTCACCTTGGACCTCTCCTATTTTTACGTTTATTAATGATCTACCAAAGTCTGTTCAATATAGTAATATTCTTATGTATGCCGATGATGTTAAAATCTACTCAGCCATCACAAACAATGAAGACAGTATATGTCTCCAGTCTGACTTAAACAGCTTCTACAAATGGTGCAATGTCAACTTAATGGAATTAAGTCTATGAGATTCTGTAGATATTCGCCATCTTCGAGCGACTATGTCATATATGACGTAAAACTAAACTCAGTTGACTCGTTGGAAGTTCAATTTGATAAAAGACTAAGTTTTTAATAAGGCAAATGGTGTTTTATGTTATATAAAGCGTTGGGTAAACGAATTTAATGATCCTTATATAACAAAAATTATATTCACGTCATTGGCCAGGCCGATACTTGAATACGCATCAGTAATCTGGGATCCACAGTACAATGGTTTCATCAAAAAACTTGAATCAGTTCAGAAACAATTCTTACTATTTTGTCTTCGATATCTTGAGTGGAATGCGGAAGTGAGTCTCCCACCGTATCGCAGTCGTTTGGCTCTAATAAAACTTCCAACTTTGAAAGTAGAAGGATCATTTTTAATATAAAATTCTTCCTCAACCTGGTTCATGGTAAAATTGATTCTGAATGCCTTCTTGGAAAACTATCTATAAATGTCCTTAACAGACAACTTCGATCTTATGAACCGGTTTACCTAAATTTCCACAGATCAAATTTAATTAATTTCAATCCATTCCGAAGAATTTCCGCCAAAGTGAACAGACACTATGCTTTGATTGATTTATTCGATGATGTTGATGTTATTAAAAGAAGATTTAAAACTGTATTTAAAGTCTGTATTATTTTTGTAAAATATTTTTGTAAATATTGCTCAGCTGATGCTTTATTGTAGCTGAATAAAATAAATAAATGTCCCACCAGGGATGATTGGCGTTAAAGTCTCCACCCACAATAAACCTAGGCCCTAACTAGTATACTAAAAAAGTTTTTATAATTCTGTGCCTTTCCATCAGGATGTTTGGCTTGAACAAGATCTAAAATAAGTTTTTTCTGTAGTGTGAGTTTCAGAAATTAGTAAAATATGTTCCATTGTTTTTAGCTTTACTAATTCAATGTATTTCCATTTTCCAACAATATATGACTTAAGCCACTTTCGTTATTATAGGTTTTACTTCACCCGAACTGTGCATACTTTTCAACACTCTTAACCGTAGATCAGGCCTTAAAAGCACTTCATAATTCTAGCTATGTATCGTTTTTGATACATATTTTAGTGCATGGAAATATTTGACTTATTAAGACAATTTGTTAAAAAGTTTTAATATTTATTTATATTGATGCATTTTAAGGGAATTTTTTTACATTCTTACATTTCTAAGTGCTATTTATGCAATCTATGCAAATACTTTTGGCATGTTTTTCATTACAGCATGGGTTTTTACATAAGAAGCAGAATGACGATGTCCATTTATTTTTGTTTTCAACCAAATGGTAACATTTTTGACATCTAGCACGGTTCTTTTTCGGAGACTTATCCGCTTTCTGTTTTTTTTTTAGATGGGCCAGCTTCATTATCACTTGGATCGGAAATATTCTGGTTTGATACTTTTAAGAATAATACTACTGCTAGTTCATTTTTTGGACATTTTTTCCGTTTTTCCATATAGGGCGCTGCCAATGATATCGCCAGCTCATTTATGAAACATTTACGTTTTGTGTGTTTCCGAGTTTGCATCCAATTGGGATCAATTTCGTTATATATGATATATGCATTCAATGCGGAAATATCTATTATATTGGAAAATACAACCATAGTCCACCGATTATTTTTACGTTTGCAACTATAGCAACTCAGCATTTTGTCAACCGTATCAACTCCTCCTTTGGTTGAATTATGATAATTTCGGGCAACTTTTTCAAACGTCCGCAACATTTGGTTCGTGGTGCATTGTGCTCATGACAATAGTGCATTTGCCTTTGTGACCTTTACATGAAACAAGAGTAGTGTCAGGGGTAAAGGCGAAAGTTGATTCGTAGCGTGGAAGTTTCTTGCATTCTAACAGCTTTGGAGGAATTGATATGTTATTTTTGCGCATGGTTCCAACCATAGTTATATTTCTTTGTAAAAGTTTTTGACCAAGGCCGTGCGATGGAAAAAAGTTGTCCATGGTGACATTATGCCTTTTAGTCCGTCGACTTAATCAAGAACAACCCGTTCTCCCTTATTCCGCTCTGGATTTCCGGATGCATCTTTGCTCGAGTATGGCTGTATTTTCCACACATAGCAAGATCGTGAATCAACGAGCAGCCAAAATTTCACACCATATCTCTCCGGTTTCGATGAAATATACTGACGAAATTTACAACGCCCATGAAAACCCAGTAATTGTTCATCTACAGTAACACAGACATTGGGATTATAGAAAGTTGAAAGTGTTTCAGACCATTTATCCCAGAAATTTCTAATAGGCGCGAATTTGTCATCACTTCTCTGGGCACGTCTGGTTAGCACATCATCAAAGCGAATGATTTTGTGTATATATAAAAATGTTTTTTTAGACATGATTGAGCGAAATATTGGCCGTCCGTAATATTCATCGAACAAATCGTGCAAAGTCTCATTTTTGGACCTGGTAAGCGCAAATTTATATATTTTTCTACAATATTATATATAGTGCTACTTACTTGTACACTCCGGCCAATAATAACACTGCCAGATAAGCATGAAGTAATTCCTCATCTATTTCAATGTGATTGGGACCATGTAAATGCTTTCCATATTTATTGGAGTTATCAATTACAATTTTCGTTAGATGTGGTGAGAAGAATAATAAGAATGAGTCCCGAATGCTATTCACGCGGCTTGATGCAAATCTTGTTACGCCTAAAGACAATAATTTTAATTATACGGCATTTCAATAAACAATCAATAGTGAACTGGTCGCAAATTGATAATATTTTCCCTTCCCAGCCGACCAATGGAGTGAGGTTTGCTACTCCAATTAGTGCCATCTTTAGCAATATAAAACGGTTCACCATGTGTGTTATTGCAAATACTGTCATCACTATCTGAACACGAGCTGCTTTCTCCTTCTCCTTCAGGATCAGAAACATCAGGATCAGAAATATCCTGATCCTCTTCACTCTCATCCAACATTTCATTCACAAGTTCTTCCAAGGTCAAATACCGCAGATAAGACATTCTTTAAAATACGCACAATTATTTTCAGGTTGACAATATAAAATAAAAACACGTCCCCACGGAATAATAAGAAAAAATTTAGCAAAAAACGGAAAACCACGTCTCGAATGACATGCACAACAGCACAGACAAATTTAAAATACCGTATGTATCAAAAATGATACATAGCCAGAATTATGAATTCTTTGAATTTCTCATAGCCTACTTAGATTTTTTTTTTAAATTTGATTTAAATAACGACAATAACAGTGTTAACAAAGTCTCAATATTTGTGGCATCTAACATTTTTTGAAATAAAGTTATGCTGCCAAAAAAAACGAAATGTATCATTTTTGATACAAAGCTCGATTAACGGTTAAACAGATGTCGTTTTAAATTTTGGTGCGTGCAATTAATTACAGCTCATTGAATTAAAACAAGAACAAAAAAAAACAAATGTATTCCTAAACTCGAATTAAACTATCGAATTGTTACTCGTAAAATAAGGTACGCCAAACAACATACAATTAAGGCGTTAATCAATTACTAATGAGCCGCTAATCATAAAGCAGCTAACAACTAGCAAACAACCGGCTAAAGAAGAAATAAATGAAATCAGCCAAGCATATAGTTAACAGGTAGACAAAAAAAGGTACTCGCGCTTATGTTTTGGTCACTTAGGAACATTGTTTTTTTTATAAATGAAGAGATACAAACGATATCAAAAGGAATTCTCTTGTTCTGTTCTGTGCTAAGTAGCAAATAGTAGAAATTATGATACATAAAGAGGTGTCTAACAAGGGAGGAGTTTAATTAGTAACCAACCAGATTATTGATGGGTATGACACACAAAACGAGTGAAATGATTTTACCAAAAACAAAGTTAATCTGTCATTTAGGACAATGTTATTTAATTATAGTCAACGGAAACAAAAGGTAAATGCCAATTGGTTGTTGGTCAAAAATATTGCGTGTGTGTAATGTGTAGTAAAGGGTTCACTTAAGTGGAGGTTATTGTGACAACAACAACACCAAATTCGATATAAAATTGGAAATGTTGTGAATACGTAGTAATATATTAAAGAATTGTCGATTATTTCTCATTTCCTGAGATAAAGGAATTAATGTATTCCTGATCCAAAAACGACGAAAAACGCTCCTGCTTTATCGATTTGCAAAATACGAATAGCGTTAACTACGTACAAGCTTGTTCATCGATTTTTTTGTCATTGGGGAAAAAAAAATCCAATGGATTTCAGAATTACTAGGCAGATGTGGCCATGTTTGAGTGAGAAGTTTTCAAATGCGCTGTTATCATGCATCAGAGGGAATATGTGAACTGTAGTAGGGTAATGATCCTAATATGGATACATGTTAAATGTCTTAATGTCTCTTTAAATGATTTTTGTAGAACTTGTATATCTGTCGAAGTAATAGAGTATATCTGCCATTTTCTCTGTCACTGTCCAGCATTCTTTTGTTGTCGATAATTTTTACGAGAACCTTTCCTCTTTTTCGAATGGTGGAATTTCAGATCTTATTAGCTAAATAAGAAGCTCGAAATTGTTCTACGGTGAGGATTGAGGGAAGTAGGTATTCATTCCGTGGTATCACAATACATCTCAGAGTCTATGTAAGCTGCAATAGCGCATTGGCTGCCATTTCTAATCTAAGCTTATCTAATGCTATTTCTTGGCTATTATTACTTAGTGGGCAGATACCAAAAATGGACTATTAAAATGACGCATGGAAAAGCCCAACAATTTCGAACATTGTTACCACTTGGAATTACTCTTTCATTTCTCTAAACCGTTCACCGTTGACAGTAACATTCTGCACATTATCGTTTTTGAAGACCCATAAAGTATACCAAACAGTAATTTTCTGTGGATGGAATGGTATGTGGATAAATGCTTGTGGACTATCTTCACTCAAAATGCGAACATTTTTCTTACTTACGTACCCATTCAACCAAAATGTACCTTCAAAGCTGATCAAAATTTTTTATGGAAAATTAAAATCGGAATCAATATCAATCAGTTTGTGCTTCTGCATATTGGCCGTATTGGCGGCGCATACGATGGCTTTAATTATTGCTCAGGTTGAATCTTGAAAGCTCGTACACCAAGATCCTTTCGTAAAATTTTCCATAGAAGGGATGGACCAATCCCCATTTGCTAGAACTGTGCCGAATTGATCGATGTGGGTCTTTTTCAACGCTTTGATTTACAGCGGCTACTGCTTGTTCGGTGTGCACTTTATGTTATCCGACATGATGCAAATTATAATTAAGAGTAAAATTTGTGCGAAAACAGTCCAGAGTTATTCGAATTAGCCACTCTGGTGGACGATAATCACTACCATAAAATGCCACCAGCTGAAAGTTGTGAACATCTAAAAACAAAACACTCTTTAGTTGGATTAAAAAAATGTGACAATGGCTGACATTTATTTGACGTTGTTAGTAACAATCTGTTACTGCGTGCGCTCTTAAATTTGTGTATCACATTGTAGAATTATATGAGGAAACCGGTGGATCTGGTCCAGGATCAGGCATATGATGCTGTCTACATTTTTTGCAATAACTTCTTAATGGAATATTGCCTTTTGAAAGCTGATAAAGCTAAAACGTAGTTGGATATACTTATACTGATTAAGGATTCTAGTCAACAGGGATTTCCAGCCTACCTGCTACGCAGATGACGTAACGATACTATTAAGGGGGAAAGACGCTAGAAATCTATGTATGGTGTCATCGGATGCACTCGGAATAGCATATAATTGGGTTTAAGAGAGGGGACTAAATGCAAATCCGGAGAGGACTTAAATATGCCGATTAGAATTACACAAACGGTGAAAAACCTTGGGCTGATTCTCGACCAAAGAACTCACTTGGAAGAACCATATGGAGACCACATTGTTGGGGTTTTTTTGTGCATGTGAAAAAAAAAATGTGTATGAATCGCTGATAAATAAAGAAACAAAAATATAATTGTATGTATTTACATTTATCCTCATTTGTATTTAATAATTGCTTTCAATTAAAAAAGCTCGAAAACACCTAAAATTTTTGTTAAATATCTTAATAATTTTAATCAACATTGTAGAATATCTAGCGATTTTAGTGTGGAAGCTAGCCTTTTTTTTTTGCATTTTAGTGTTGACAAATTTGGTTATAGATTGTTTTTTGAACACGGGTGGAGGGTATTAAAGATTCGGCAAAGCCGAATTTAACTCTCTTACTTATTTTAATTACGTCCAGGCGCACAATTTGCGGTGATATTTGCTGCAATATATGTCACCTCAATTTACTCTTGAATTATGTTACTTTTACTCTGGGGTTCGGAGCTAATGGTTTCCATTTGGCACAAAGTATCAGTCATTTCGATTCTTATACCAGCAGTTCTCTGGTAAAGTGTTGCCATAACTAAAGATAAATTGGCAGGTTGGTTATAGATAAGCAATTATATTCTCTAAAAAAAACGGTTAAGTTGATTAGATTGCCGGATCATATTTATTTATACTAGCAGATTCCAGCACTCGAAATTCGAGTGCAAATTCTAGGAAATTTTATTTTTCATTTAATAAAGACCCTAAAGGTATGCTTTACAATTCAACTCATTCTAAATGAAGAAAACAAACTCAACACATTAACACAAACACATTAACAAATTTAATAAACACGCACATAGCATTGTATAATTTTATGTATGTGTTAGTAGCACCTTAGAACGATCATAACTCCAAAAAATATTCCAGACGATGAAAATCTGTAAATCTGGGTAACAGCTAAAAAGAAATACCTTTTAAATGATACAGTTTTTGTCAAACTCGGGGTAAAACTGTGAAACTTACATCGGTAACAAAAGATCGGCTAGCCTATTAATATTATAGATATTTACAAATTTATCTATTTATCTATTAGTACGTGAAAGTAAATCTTTCAACGGCTTTTTAAGCAAAATGTGTGCACGGAGTAGTATGAAATGCGGCATATTTGTAGATCATATGGAGGAGAATTGCGGAATTATAAAATTTATGTATAATATGTGTTAAAAATATATTAAATTAAGTAAAATAAATATTTATGATAAATAATGGTATGAGAGCCTAAACGTATGCTTATCAATATTAGCAAATTCTCAATTCATCGCCTGTGCATTTATTATTTAATCGAATTTCATTACAATTGTACATCATACGCCTTGTGTTGAAATGTGAATTGTTAAAATTGATTAGCATACCTTTAGGCTCTTATAAAATGATTTATTAACAAACTCATTTATATATTTTCTGTGTGTTCTACATATATTTATAATGAAATTTAATGAATTTTATTTAACTAATTATAAATTTTTATATATATATAGATTAAAAAAAAATTTAAGGAAATAAATTTGATGCAAAAACAATTTCCTACAATTTACACTCGAATTTCGAGTGCTTCGCTATCCTGGTATTCTCTTTAACCGACTGTTAGCAGATACAAGTTATTCCTTGAGCCTTGTTAAAAGTAATCATATCCAATGATAGTATAAAATTATGCTAAACAGTTAAGATTTGTGATTTGTTAAGAATCTTTATAATCCTGATGATCAAATGACTTTCATTTTTCTATGACAAATTGCCTTAGCTAAGTACTAACCAGTATCAATTAATTTATGGAAAACGCCATGAATAGAAAAAGACTTTAAAACTAAGTTAAATACCTCCCAAATAGCTGGAATAATAAGTGTTTATCCAGTAACTAAATAACAACATAAATCCAACCACACCAGCTAAATGCCCAGCAAAATTTTAAGTTTCATAACAATGAATTTCAATGTTTCAAACTAGAAGTAATTGCTTCGAACCAGCTCTGTTTCTTCTGCTAAAACTAGTAATAGGTCAGTTTTAGTTATCTATTAAAGTTATACGTCTGTTTCATGGAGCGGGTGAGAAAATAGCCACCTCTAGAACAAAATGCTAGCAACTGGTAACAAGAAATTTTGCTGGGTACATTCAGTAGAAAGAATTTATTTGAGTTGATCGAAAATACGGCAGCTAAAGAAAAAGGTGGAAAATGATAACTCATTGCTAAGTAATAAAGTGTTTTACGCAATAACGCCTAGTAATAGTTTGTGAACTGGTAATAGTGGAATAGCTAAAAAGAAATCAAATATATGGACATAAAATTCAGCACTGTGAGTAAAGGGGATTTATGAAAAAAGAAGAGTAAGTCAACAAAAAGGTACACTACATTAAATGGAACATTATTTATAATTGAGTTTTGGCTTAAGTATGAAGATGATTTCTTAAGATTTCATGAAACCATGAATAGATTTAGCACAAGTTCAACTTTCAAGGAATTCTATATGAGATATTTCAATTCGATATTTGATTTGGAAATAATCCAAAACTTAAGTGCCGCTAGCACTTAAACTCTGTCCGTAGGAAAAGGTTTTTTTTTAAGTAAAACTTTGTAGATTCATCAGTTTAAGCAAATAACTGATTGCCAATCAACTGACTTGATTGCTAACAAGTTCCAATAAATTTTGTTTGCGGAATGAAATTCCTGCTGGTCTTCGGTAGTCAGACTTTATTTTTTATATATACATTAACATTCCCCCGACATCCCTTATTAATGCAGTGCACGCTGTTGATATCAGGAAAATATGTTATGAGTAGGAGGAAAAGGGGCGTAGTATTTGTGGATATTTGACTTGAATGTATCTATATTGTAAGTGGCAGGAAAGACCTCAGCGGGAAGTTTTTCGCTGTAATGCGTTGCGCGATCCACTGTATAACCGTCTGGAAATAGATGGATATTCTAGAAGAGTGGGTGGTGGGGGAAAAAAAACACGCGCTCTAGATATGAGTTCACTAAGCTCAGCAGGACACTTCCCACCAACAGTCCGAGTTGGTTAACCTACTGTATTTAGTAAGCGCCATTGCCCTGCATTGCTTTAAAATGGACTGTAAAGCCTCTGCCAATATTTGGGAGTTATATTATATTTTCAGTCGGATATGGGTGGTATAAATAATAGAAATGAAGAGGTGAAACATTCCCAGAAACGCTATCGTATTCCTCAATAGCGATACAACCCATGGATGCAGACGACATTGGTGACTTCATGGCCTAACTATGGATCAGTAAACAACATTGGGTCTTACTAGCATTACAATCGATCGTGTTCATTCGTCACCACTCAGGGATTGTCAAAAGGCTTACCCGAATTTTCCTAAGGACTATGAATGACAAATATTGCTGTCGTCTATAGAAGAGTAGAGAGGATTGGAAGTTTGACATAAAAGATCATTAAGAAAAATAAGAAAAAAGTGAAAGAAGCAGAATAAGCAATGTTTAAAGAATAGTTCCAAGCAGACAGAGAAAATCTTGATAACGAAGAGCACCCCGGATGAGAAGAACATCAACTTATGAAGAATCTTCATATAAATGATAGCTATGGAAATCAAGAATAATCCATCGATAATTTGAAAGGTGTTGATTTTTAATAATTCAGCGCCATTTTAAAATATATTTTGGGCCCCAATCGTGTCAAAACTCGATTTATATTGGACTTCTTTTTAAAAACCATTGCAATTTATATCTCTGAAATAATGCTTTCTGACCACGGGAACGAAATGGGACGAAATTCGCAATGGAAATTATGAGACTTGGCCACGACACAAAGTTGAAACAAAACCGAATAAGTCACGTCATCAATGTCATTTCAACAGTTTTCTTCGATTATTGTGGTGTGGTGTATTAGGAATTCCATCCGCTGGGTCAAACTAATAAGAAGAAATATTATCTGAGTGTGTAAGAAGGTCACTTGGTGGGGAGACAAATCTTGGGTCTTGGTTCTTTGAGACATTTTCGCTGAAAATTCGACACATGTCATCCCGCTCGCAACGTTTTTGAATAATTTGGCACCGCCTGACTTCTGAATATACAACTAACTCAAAATACCTGTCCGGAAATATGAGTTTGAATCGATTGAGGGTATAGGAGTTGAATCAATGCGCTTCTTGAAGGTCATTCCGGGCATAGTCCTTAACAACTATTGCGAGGATTTGAAAAAACGTAGGATTATTTTGCAGACAATGCAACAGATTTGAAACAAAATTCACCTTATCATTTTCATAAATCAACTCCTGATATAACCAATTGATCTTCAGTATTTCTCTCCATAATTTACGTAGGGTATGGAATGGCAATGATCATTTTCATTTTTTCAAGCTTTCTTAGAAGAATAAACATTTGTTTCATGCTTGCTGCTGCTGCCATTAACGTATACAATGGCCCATAATTATTGCAAACATTGCTTGTGGTAGTAGTCGATGGTGGTGGTACAACAAAATTAGTACTAACAGAACACCAGAATTGCGCAGTTTAAACTCATGAATCGTAGAGAATAGCGAAATCGCAATGTGTAATGAAAATAGTCGGATATCATGTTGGGTGGTTGACAAACATACACACGGCAAAAATGCAGATGATGCTGCCAGCTAAAATGACGTTAAGTATTTTTGGTGTTAAAAGAAATCCTTACCTACCGTACAGAAACATTTTTTCTTGTTGTTATTACCAACAACTATTGGTAGCATAAATTGTTTTTGTTTTTATTAAAGTTTAAGTGGTACTTTTGAGTTCTTTCGAAATAAAAAATAAAGAAAATGCTACAAAAATATAGAATGAAATGAAATTGTTATTTTTAAGGCTGGCTGTGTTTATTATGTGGTACTTCCTTTAGCCATCGTATGTGTACAAACATGTGTCTGAATGTAGATGCTCATATATTGAAAAAGAGTTAATACCAGAAGCCTTTTTGCTGTTGTATCGTATCATAAAATAAATGACTTGAAAATTCATTTATAATTTTTCGACGATCCTGTATTAAAAAATAAATAGAAAAAAAAGTACGGTTATACACACTTCTAGTTCAAGTTTGATCATAAAAAATTACGTTTAAACTGTTCTAATATTATTTACAGCATTTACATTGCCTCGCTATGATTACCTTAATATTTGGAGTGATTATTTAAAAAATTTTTACATTTTTTTTGGGAAAAGCTGCATGCGGGACCAATTTTTATAGGATTTGGTACAACTTAAAAGACCCATATTGATGGCTGTTCTCAAATCTCAGGCTCATGCGTCATCTGTTAAGATTTTACCAGTCGACACGAGCATTTTTTAATTTTAATGAATGTCAAATTATATGGGATGGATGGAGAAGAATGTTTCTTACTTTGTATAGCTTTTACAACCGAATGTCTGTTTTAGTCTGATGTACCATTGAACGCCAGTTTTTCTATCTTTAGCATGCTGGCGCCTGCTGGTGACACCAACGCTGTAAGATTATGTTGCACTTAGTCTCTCCAATGGAAATTGGTACGCAATTTTTTACGTTGCCCATCGATGGGGTTTTCCTTGCATGACTTCGAAGCTGGAGCATCGTTATTCAATCGCGTAACGTGACCGACCCAGCGCAGTCGTTGGATTTTTATACGTCAGATAATATCTATGTCGGCGTATAGTTCATACAGCTCGTGGTTCATTCTTATTTGGAATCCATCGTCAACAGTAAAGGGTTTTATATATTACGGAGAATCTTTCCCTCGAACACTGCCAGAAATAACTCACCTGATCTTTTAATTGTCCATGTTTCAGCATCATACGGTAAGACGTGTACGATGTGTACTTTAGTTCTCAATTGCCTACTTAGCCCAAAATAGCACCGATTGGCAAGGGTTATTCCTCGCTTAGTCTTCACACTGACGTTATTGTAGTTATTGACAGTGGTACCTAAACAAATGAAGTCTTTCACAATATCAAAGTTGTAGTTTCCAATGGGAACCATGTTCAAGGCATTGTGCTGATCTACTACTCAACATAAAATACTTCATCTTTCCTCATTATCTCATTCCTTTTGAAGCCTATGATTTGTAACTACTTTTCGAGTTTTGTAAATGTTACGCTTGCTGCCTGCATGTACGATCAATGATATCAATATTGTCAGCATATGCCAACAGCATGACACTTTTGTTAAAAATAATGTTGGCGGTTTTAATTTTCGTATCTTGTAAATTCTTGTGCATCAGCAAGTTGAAGAGCAAGTTGCAGAAGTCGCACGTTATGGCATCGCCTTGCCTAAAACCTCGCACAGATTGGCTGGGTCGGAGAGATTTGATCATATTTTGATGGAGCTCTTAGTATTTTTCAACGTCATTATGTAAAGCCGAAAGATCTTAGCAGGAATACAAGCGACATAAATCTTTTCTCTTGTCGAGCTATGTAATGCAGCTTTGTTGTTGGCAAAAATTGATGGTGGGTATCGATTTGTTTTTCTTCATCTATAGCGGATTTACCAGGGCAAAATCTGGACCGGTACATTCCTATCAGGTTGCTGGTGTATATAAAGAATTTTTGTGCAACTGATAGGAGACTGATTCCTCAGCAATTAATGCAGGGTAATGTTGAAGAATTTGGCGTTGATCCGTAATGCTGCAAGTTGTTCATCGACTTGAAAAGAACTCGTGACTTCCATCATGACAGCTGCAATATATCGCAAGTTGCATTTTTAGAGTACCCTTGCCCAATCAATTGCACTTCTTGGATTGCAATGATGTCAGCTTTATATTTTTCGGGGACATTTGCCAGTTGGATAGTTGCACCTTATCTATAGAGAGTTGCAACACTCCCAGTACGTATTCATAACTCGTGATCCTTTATACGTTTTCGTGGTTCGTTATCAAACAGGGATCCATTATTTATTCTTATTCTACCTCTTTTCATTTAAATTTGTTTACTTGGTGGCCAACAAAGCCAACTCACAGCGAATGCTAGCTGCCGTTACCAGGAATTACTATGCGGAGACCACCACCGTTATTGCAGTGACGGTGTTAACGCAATTAAGGACAGTGATAGTAAACGGCTGTACCAACCTAAATCGATCATTACGTTTCCCTGTGAGTATCAAATCCTAATCCCCGAACACATTTTCTTACAACCAACTCTTCATAGAATATTTAATATATGCACGCTAAAGGAACTTATGCCATGGGACGATTCAATTGCACAATAAATGTGAATCGATATTATCTGGCAAAGCAACCGACTTTGGAAGATCTTCACGGAATTCACTCCTGGGTCAACGATGGCCATGATAGAATCTCGGATACTAGCGACTTTCGATCAGAAACCGTCGTGCTATATCAGCAAACTGTTGTGGAGTTAATCCACATCCATGTTTCAATTCTAATAAGACTTAAGAACTTTCGAACGCCTTAACGTGTGTTCTGCTTTACGTGTTTTTTTAGTAGTGATGCAAAATTGTCTATAAATACTTAAAACATTTTAGCAGATTCCATTTCGAAACAAACTAATAATAGAAATTCGGAACCTTTGCATAAATTTCTAAAAAATTATCTCCTGAATTAAAATAGCTATTTATTGGAAGGTAGGCCTTTCGGGATATACACCGATCACAAGACATTCTCATTTGCTTTAAATTCAAAGAGAACGCCAAAGACAGACCATGCGTTTGGAATATGTTTCCCAATTTTGAAATTATAAGCAACACATTTGTGGTGATTCTAATGTCGTTGCTGATAGAGCGTTTGAAATAGGAACTTATCAAACTTTTGATCTAGAGTATTTGTACAAAAAAAAAAAAAAACTCTGAGCTTATGGAACTTATTTGGTATAAAAAAATTCTTAAAATTTGGACTTTATTACATTTCGCATGTAAATTTGAAAATTTTAAACTTTAAACTCTGCTGGACCATATGTGCCTCCTAATTTGTGATTTCCCATTCTTAAGTTAGAGCTGCACGTGAATTGGTATCGCAATGTTACTTTTGTTTGATCAAAGGAATTTCTGAATTGTCATAAGTCCAAAATATACAGACTTACAAAATCGCCTATATTCAATTTTAACAAATTGATATAGAAAAGGTGGGATTCCATCACATACATTTAGATATGGTAGTGCTTTACCTTTGTGAAATAGCATCGATATATTTTTAGTGCTATTGATACTCGTTGCCCCGAAGCGTCTCCTTCAAAGGATATTACGGCATCTACTGTAGAGCGTCTGCGGAAAATTTCCCGAAAACAATTTCCCAAATACAATTGCCCGAAAACAATTGCCCGAAAAACAATTCCCCGAAAAAACAATTCCCCGAAAACATATTCCCGAAATTACAATTTCCCGAAAACAATTTCCCAAAAACAATTTCCCGAAATTACCATTTCCCGAAAACAATTTCCCCAAATTACAATTTCGCGAAATTACGATTTCCCGAAAAAAATTTCCCGAAATTACAATTTCCCTACTTTTGGTTTACAACTTCCCATATATTCTTGATTTCCCCATAAAAAAAACTTGCTGCATACGATTTCTTGAAAAAACAATTTCCCGAGTATACGACTTCTCGAAAAAACAATGCCCCCACCCCGCACCGCGCCCTTTCTCTTCCACCCTCCCTCGTTATCCGGACCTATTTATTGGAGTGTCATACGCTTCGGTATTCAGACTTCCCGACGGATAACGCTCACTCCATCACATCCTGCCCATGCAGTAGCTGCTACAGAGTCGTTACCATCTTGCATAGCGAAGTTTTTTAATTATTTGGGTTGTAATACTCAGTTACTATGCCACTCGAATTCCTGGATAGCGAAAAAGGTAAACCGAGGTTGCTTTTATCATGACGACGGTCAGTCCGTTGATAGCGTTTATTGGCGTTGTATCCTTTATCGAGGAAAACTTTGTACCGGTAAGGTCATAACAACGATACTATAAAAAAAGAGGCTCTTCACAATCACAGTGCCGAAGCGGCTTTCGTTGTTGAAGAAAAAATCGTTAATGAGCTGAAAGATCTTGCCCGAACCACTACATCAAGTGGTCATGAGCTGATGGCTCGCGCTTCGGCCGGAATTTCTGATGGTATTGTTTCAACAAGCTCTTTGAAGAAATAGTAATTTCGGGAAATTGTAGTTTCGGGAAATTGTGTTCGGGAAATTGTATTTCGGGAAATTTTAATTTAGGGAAATTGTGTTCGTGAAATTGTAATTTCGGGAAATTGTCATTTCAGGAAATTGTGTTCGTGAAATTGTAATTTCGAGAAATTGTTTTCGGGAAATTTTCACTGTAGACTATACTTTTACAAGAAATTATACCAAAAGTTCTGAAGTACCTGGTCAAGATTGTCAATTTACGGCGAATATATTAACTCAACTAAGAAAAATATTCTATTTCTAAATATCACCCTCCAGGAAATGGAGTGGTTGAACGTTTTCATAGACGGATTAAGGCAGAGTTGATGGCTACAAATAAGCCAGCGATAATTAGTTTGATGAACTAACGCCTGATTATGAACTCGATCCAAATTTTAAGAAAATTTGTCAGCTAAACCTCTGGAATTTGCCACTACCTGTAGAAAGTGTAACTCTGAGAAACGATTTTGATTTATCAAGTGTTTTATTTAAGTTGGAAAAACACTTTAATTCAGAGAGTGATTCTGAGTCGATCGGTATAATAAAAGATTGTTCTGGGTCAAATATTTTTCGTAATTACGAACATCAGCACAGAGTCATTATGCCGTGACCACATAGTGGTATAGCGTACTAAAACAGGGGATTTTTTTTTGTTAAGATAGCTTTCAAACGAACTATCATACCGCGCTCGCTTTCTGACATTTATGGCAAATCATCATGAATAGATTCATGCTTGAATAACACTATCAAATTATCTAAATTTACTTTGAAATTCAGTCATCGATTCGCGCTGTGGATAGATTTCATATCACGCGCTCTCTAAATGATGTAATACCACCAACACGTAGAAGAAATGTGCGTACTGAAGAGAATATTGCCGCTGTAAACGAAAGTATTGACGAAGATCCCAATTTATTGATGCGTTGTCGGCGGCAAGAATTGTGGAAACTCCAACTGGCGCAGAAGTGAAAACCACCCGACCATAATTTGCGTTGTTCTTCCGCCGATTGGGCTCCAGAGTCGAGAGCAGTTGAAAACTGAGCCGATGTTCTATCGCAAAATTGTGTCCAGCGATGAGGCTCATTTTTGCCTTAACGGGTTTGTAAATAAACAAAACTGTCACATATGGTGTGAGACCAATCCACAACAGATCCCATAGACTCCATTACATTCAGAAAAATGCACCGTTTAGTGCAGTTTACACGCTGAAGGCATCGTCGGAATTTATTTCATCAAGAACGAAGGCGGAGCTCGCGTTATGATCAATGAAGATAATTACCGCACCATGATTAATATTTCTTTGTTTTGAAAATATGGATGGATGACATTAATCGGGGGGGCGATGTGGTTCCAAAAGGATTTTGCTAAGTGCCATACATCGACCGCAACCATCGACTTATTGAAATCAAAATTTGACGATAAGTTTATTTCGAGAAATGGACCTGTCAATTAGCCTCAAAGGCGGTGCGATTTGACACCTCTCAATTATTCCCTTTGGGGCTACGAGAAGTCACTGGTTTGTGGTGATAAACCAGCAGCAAAATACGCCTGGGAGGTCAACAGTGTTGGTGTTTTTCGTAACATCCGGGAAGCAGTGCTCGAAAAAGTGGCTCAAAATTGGACGTCCGGAATGCGCTTCATCAAGAACAGCAAGAGTGGCCATGTTCTCGAATTTTTTTTCAAGTCTTAATGCCATGTAGCGATCTTTGCAAAAAAAGCTTTTTGATTAAAATTTAATTTTTTGTGTTATTTTTTGCAATTTCAAGTTCTATCGGGCTTAAAGAACATCCTTAGTTCTGTTTCACTTGGCCCATTAAGGCGTCCAACTTTAATGAAGAGACATAATCTGCTTGCATAGCAAAAATATTTTCGCATTCCCTTCAAACACCTTCAAACATCTTTCTGATAACACAAATTTAAAATTTTTTTTATGCCGCTTGTGGGTTACTATACCTACAACAATAACACTCGGAATTAACAATTATGCCGATTTTGATATATTTCTTAGCAGGATACTGCCTGGATGTAGCGCACGAGTGTGTGGATGTAGCCATGGTCGACTGTCCGTCTGTGGAAATCACGATCGCGCCCTCAAAAAGTCAGCTGGTTTAATTATTTTTAGTTATAATGCTCCATTGAGAGTGTTATATTCAGGTACGCCGAATGTTTGATACCCTCCGTCTGGGTTTTACGTTTACATTAATATCTAGACTTATTGCACTATTATAACAAATGTAAACAAAATATTTCGAATTAGTAAACTATTTGAAGGATTTAAAACTAAATATTACAACAAACACACTGAATTTGTAGGATTTTTTTTATTGGTGGCTCCATATATTAGATTATATTTTATTACGGTGATGTCCGATTTACTCCATTCAATATAATGATGAAAAATACTGTCTTAAGTTCACCCTGTTAAATGAGTTATTGTGAGAATGACCGTGATATCAACAGACGGACGGACGGACAGACGGACATCTCTATATCGACTCGAGATGTTATAAGCATATACTTTATGGAATTGTACTTGGTTTTTCAATGAGTTACTAACGAAATGACAAACTGATATATGCCATCTGCACAATGGTGTGGAGGGTATAAAAACTTTCATTTCTGTCTCATTCAAATGTTGTGCTAATTATGGGACACCCCTTAATATTATTTTGTAGCGGATTCTAACAGAAAATATTGAAAATTTTGTATGTTATTAAATAAACAAAGTTTTTAGTTTTAAGCCTGATATCTAATTTTCATAACCATCTTATTTTTAAATTTCAAATTGATTCGATTATTCAGAGTTTTGTAAAAAAAACAAAACATACGTATGGGCTCAACAAACAGATTGTTCCACTTCGCCATCGTTCATTTCAAATGTTTTACATCTAAACACTCTATTATTACACATTTCATATGAGACTTCCTTGTTTTATTATTCAGCATTTATTATTCAGCGTAAAACTTGTCACTTTTTTTTACGGGGCAGGTAAATGTTTTTTTTTCAACATCAAGCAAAGTATAACTAACTTGCGTCATTTTATTACATGTACTAGTGATGGTGGTAAATTGTATAGTTAATTTGGGGCGTGAAACTTTATAAATCTTTCGTTGGTCAGGCCTAGTTAATAATATTCGTTTTTAGTTTGTACAATGTGGAATAAATTTAAAATAATTTAAAATCAATAAATATAAAAGAATTATGATGTAATTTCATCGGAGAGTATTTCAATACAGTTAACTAAAGCTACAGTTTTTTTTTTTTTAATTAAATAGTGGATACAGGAAAAAATTGTTTAGAACCGGTGAGAACCTACATTAAGAACATGTTTTTTTTTTTTTGGGTGATTTATAGATGAAGACATATAATTAGAATTAGATTTTAAAAGTAGATCTAGATTTGATTTTTATAGAATCTATTTTTCAGCGCCATTTAACTTGATATAAATATGTACATTGTAAATAAACGAATGTTCTCCTCTTCTTTGCAAATCATTAGTGTGAATTTTTAATCTCTTAATGGCGCTGGAAACCTAAGAAAAGTGTACAGACGGCATTTCTGGGAATTAAAAGACATGAAAGAGAAAAACTTTAGAAGTTTTTTTTTTTTAAATAAAGAAATTCAGAGAAATGTAAAAAAGGCAATTAAAGCAAATGCATTTTTAAGGGATCATAAAAACATAATATAAATAAGAAATTATTTTAGTATTTATATATTTTTTATTGTTGCTACTTTAATATACAAATGACGTTAGAAGAAATATATGACTGTTAATGATACTTGAGTAATTGTTTAATAGTTATTTATTTACATTTCAACGGTTAAAACAAATACTAAGTACATCGAATGTGTTGGATCAAAATTGTGCACCATTCGACAAAAGGGTTTGCAAATCTCTTACTTTTTATTTTTTAGAAAGCTCTGAGAACCGTTATCGGTCTCATATATATGTATATAAATATATACCAGCAGAGCCCAGCGTTCGAAATTCGAGTGCGAATTCTAGGAAATTTTATTATTTCATTCATATATAATTTAATAAGAGCCTAAATGTATGCTAATCAGTTTTAGCCTATTCACAATTCAACACAAATTTAATAAACACACACACAGCATTGTATAGTCATTTATTTGAAGCTTAAATATGCGTTCTATGAATGTATTGGTAGCACTTTTAAATGAATTTTACTCAAAAAAATGTACCAGATGGTTAACATCTGTAAATATGGTGAATATCTGCAAATAAATATCTTTCAAATGATATTTTTTTTGTCAAAATCGGTTGATAATTGAAGGTGTAGAACATGTTAGAAGAAATCGCCTTGCCTATTAATTTTATTCTAGCAGAGCCCAGCCCTCGAAATTCGTGTGCAACATCTGGAAAATTTTAATGTTTCATTCAATTTATTTCTTTCAATGTTTTATGCCACCTAAAGATATGATATTCAATTCAACACAGGGCGTGTGATATACAATTTTTATAATGAAATTCGATTGCGTTATTGTCGTTATTGGTTTATATACAAAATTATTTTTCAATTCAACATCGGGATTTTCGTATACAATTTTTGCAAACACATTAACAAATTTAATAAATACACACACAGCATTGTATAATTTTATGTATGTGTAAGCAGCAACTTTAAATGCATTTTATTAAAAACAAAAAAAAATAATAATATTATTGTAAAAATCTGTAAATCTGGTGGACAGCTGAACAGAAATACCTTTCAAGTGAGGTATGTTTGGTCACAGTCGGGATAATACTCACAAAGTTACATCGGTCACAAGAAATTGCCTTCAATTAAAATTTTCATTTTAATTGAAAAAACCATTATCTTCAATGCGCATTCGGTGCTGATAATAATTGTAAGCAGTTGAAATTTTGTAGGCAATATTATATGTACTGGATAATTTTAATCACACTTACATTGGAACAACTTACCTTAGGTTTAAAATATCACAAGAAGCATATATAAATAAAGAAATGAAAAAGCTAAAGTTAAATATAACAATCCAAAACAATATCGTTTGATATCAGTTCTAAAGTATTTTTTGAAATCTTTGAACTTAAAAGAAGAAAAAAAAAAACAAGTGTGTTAAATTTGATTTTCACCACCTGCGTCTTAAATACAATATTATAACCAAAGTTGGGCACGGTTACCACTTTAAAACTGTTGCCGATATTGAAACTTTTAATTCGAATACCACTCCTATAGAAAGAATTAATTAATATCTGAAAATTTTCAAAAGTTCCCTAAATACTTCATAAAACGGCAACGACGTTATAGTACCCAAAGTTTGATCCCTATAAGAATGTTCTGACCCCTTCGATAAATAAAAAAAAATTCAAATGAGTCTTCGCTAAAAATGTTCAGGCTAATTTTTTAAAAGGGTAATTTTAAGAAATGGGTACTTTTTAAATAAGGCTACTAAAAATGTTCAGGCTAATTTTTTTAAAAGGGTAAATTTAAGACTTTTAAAAAATATTACTTTTAAAAAGGGTGCTTTTTCACTTTTAATTTTTAATTTTTAGTTTTTAGTTTTAATTTTTAATTTTTAGTTTTTTATTTTTAATTTTTAATTTTTAATTTTTAATTTTTAATTTTTAATTTTTAATTTTTAATTTTTAATTTTTAATTTTTAATTTTTAATTTTTAATTTTTAATTTTTAATTTTTAATTTTTAATTTTTAATTTTTAATTTTTAATTTTTAATTTTTAATTTTTAATTTTTAATTTTTAATTTTTAATTTTTAATTTTTAATTTTTAATTTTTAATTTTTAATTTTTAATTTTTAATTTTTAATTTTTAATTTTTAATTTTTAATTTTTAATTTTTAATTTATAATTTTTAATTTTTAATTTTTAATTTTTAATTTTTAATTTTTAATTTTTAATTTTTAATTTTTAATTTTTAATTTTTAATTTTTAATTTTTAATTTTTAATTTTTAATTATACCCTATACCACTATGTGGTTTGGGTATAATGACTTTGTGCTGCTGTTTGTAACAACCAAAAATATTTGACCTAGACCCATCTTTAATTATACCGATCGAATCAGAATCACTTTCTGAGTTGATTTAACAATGTCCGTCCGTCCGTCCGTCCGTCCGTCCGTCCGTCCGTCTGTGTGTCCATGTAAAGTTTGTAATCAAACTGCAGGTCGCAAATATGAATATATTTTGACGAAATTTGGTATATAAGCTTTTATCGGCCATGGGATGAACGCTATTGAAATTGGTGAGAATCGGTCCATGTTCAGACCTAGCCCCCATACAAATTACCCATATGAAATCGACATAAATTGCCATAAGATCCACATTGTCATATAGATCTTACTCAAATTGGGTTTGTATGCGTTCATTACATCCACTAATGAGTAGTCCAAAAATGATCCCTTTGACCACATATAGAGCTGCTTCCCGATCTTCACTTAAATCTATTAAAAAACAAAAATATTGCACTGATTCTTCTCAAATTTTGTTTGTACATATTTTTGCAAAATACAAGAGACTTTACCAAACATGATCAGGATCGGTCCATTTTTGGACCTAGTCCCTTTATAGATATAGCATCCGATATGAACTTTTTCATATCTGCAGCCAAAAAAATTAATAAAAATCCCACTCAAATTTGTTTTTTGCTTATATTCAATGTCCAGTTAGTTGGGCCTAAGAGATAAGTTTCTAAACGCATGGTATAGGGTACCGTATAGTCGGTCTAGACCGACTATAATTTTCTTACTTGTTTTTAATTTTTAATTTTTAATTTTTAATTTTTAATTTTTAATTTTTAATTTTTAATTTTTAATTTTTAATTTTTAATTTTTAATTTTTAATTTTTAATTTTTAATTTTTAATTTTTAATTTTTAATTTTTAATTTTTAATTTTTAATTTTTAATTTTTAATTTTTAATTTTTAATTTTTAATTTTTAATTTTTAATTTTTATTTTTAATTTTTAATTTTTAATTTTTAATTTTTAATTTTTAATTTTTAATTTTTAATTTTTAATTTTTAATTTTTAATTTTTAATTTTTAATTTTTAATTTTTAATTTTTAATTTTTAATTTTTAATTTTTAATTTTTAATTTTTAATTTTTAATTTTTAATTTTTAATTTTTAATTTTTAATTTTTAATTTTTAATTTTTAATTTTTAATTTTTAATTTTTAATTTTTAATTTTTAATTTTTAATTTTTGATTTTTAATTTTTAATTTTTAATTTTTAATTTTTAATTTTTAATTTTTAATTTTTAACTTATAATTTTTAATTTTTAATTTTTAATTTTTAATTTTTAATTTTTAATTTTTAATTTTTAATTTTTAATTTTTAATTTTTAATTTTTAATTTTTAATTTTTAATTTTTATTTTTTAATTTTTAATTTTTAATTTTTAATTTTTAATTTTAATTTTTAATTTTTAATTTTTAATTTTTAATTTTTAATTTTTAATTTTTAATTTTTAATTTTTAATTTTTAATTTTTAATTTTTAATTTTTAATTTTTAATTTTTAATTTTTAATTTTTAATTTTTAATTTTTAATTTTTAATTTTTAATTTTTAATTTTTAATTTTTAATTTTTAATTTTTAATTTTTAATTTTTAATTTTTAATTTTTAATTTTTAATTTTTAATTTTTAATTTTTAATTTTTAATTTTTAATTTTTAATTTTTAATTTTTAATTTTTAATTTTTAATTTTTAATTTTTAATTTTTAATTTTTAATTTTTAATTTTTAATTTTTAATTTTTAATTTTTAATTTTTAATTTTTAATTTTTAATTTTTAATTTTTAATTTTTAATTTTTAATTTTTAATTTTTAATTTTTAATTTTTAATTTTTAATTTTTAATTTTTAATTTTTAATTTTTAATTTTTAATTTTTAATTTTTAATTTTTAATTTTTAATTTTTAATTTTTAATTTTTAATTTTTAATTTTTAATTTTTAATTTTTAATTTTTAATTTTTAATTTTTAATTTTTAATTTTTAATTTTTAATTTTTAATTTTTAATTTTTAATTTTTAATTTTTAATTTTTAATTTTTAATTTTTAATTTTTAATTTTTAATTTTTAATTTTTAATTTTTAATTTTTAATTTTTAATTTTTAATTTTTAATTTTTAATTTTTAATTTTTAATTTTTAATTTTTAATTTTTAATTTTTAATTTTTAATTTTTAATTTTTAATTTTTAATTTTTAATTTTTAATTTTTAATTTTTAATTTTTAATTTTTAATTTTTAATTTTTAATTTTTAATTTTTAATTTTTAATTTTTAATTTTTAATTTTTAATTTTTAATTTTTAATTTTTAATTTTTAATTTTTAATTTTTAATTTTTAATTTTTAATTTTTAATTTTTAATTTTTAATTTTTAATTTTTAATTTTTAATTTTTAATTTTTAATTTTTAATTTTTAATTTTTAATTTTTAATTTTTAAGTTTTAATTTTTAATTTTTAATTTTTAATTTTTAATTTTTAATTTTTAATTTTTAATTTTTAATTTTTAATTTTTAATTTTTAATTTTTAATTTTTAATTTTTAATTTTTAATTTTTAATTTTTAATTTTTAATTTTTAATTTTTAATTTTTAATTTTTAATTTTTAATTTTTAATTTTTAATTTTTAATTTTTAATTTTTAATTTATAATTTTTAATTTTTAATTTTTAATTTTTAATTTTTAATTTTTAATTTTTAATTTTTAATTTTTAATTTATAATTTTTAATTTTTAATTTTTAATTTTTAATTTTTAATTTTTAATTTTTAGTTTTTAATTTTTAATTTTTAATTTTTAATTTTTAATTTTTAATTTTAATTTTTAATTTTTAATTTTTAATTTTTAATTTTTAATATTTAATTTTTAATTTTTAATTTTCAATTTTTAATTTTTAATTTTTAATTTTTAATTTTTAATTTTTAATTTTTGATTTTTAATTTTTAATTTTTAATTTTTATTTTTTAATTTTTAATTTTTAATTTTTAATTTTTAATTTTTAATTTAAAAAGAGTAATTTTTTAAAATAAGGTACTGTTTTAAAAAAGTTTATGTAAAATAGGCACTTTTTAGAAAAGGGCCACTTAAAAAAGGATACTTCTTAAAAAGAGGTACTTTTTTAAAAAGGTTACAGCTTTAAAAAGGTTACTTTTTTAGAAAAGGGTATTTCTTAACAATATGGTTATTTTAAAAAAAAGTACCTCTTCAAATAAAATGCAATTTTTAAAAAAAAGGTATTTTTTTAAAAAAGCGTAATTTAAAAAGGAGTAATTTGAAAAAGGGAACTTTAAAGAAGAGGATAATTTTTTAAAAATTGGTATTTATTGAAAGGTACTTATTTTATTAAAAAGAAAGATAGTTTTATAACAAAGTGTACTTAAAAAAATAGGTACTTTTTAAATAAGGGCACTTTTTAAAAAAGATTATTGTTTTAAAATGGTTACTTTTTTATATAATTATTTTAAAAAAGGTAACTTTTTAAATAAAATTTTATTTTTTAAGATATGGTAATTTCTTAAAAAGGATAACTTAAAAAGGTCACTTTTAAAGAGTGTATATTTAAAAAAAAGTACTTTTTAAGAATTTATATTTAAAAAAAGTACTTTTTTAAGGCAGAGTAATTTTTTATGAAGAAGGGTAATTTTATAAAAAAGGGTGCTCTTTTTAAAAAGAGGATAATTTAAAAAAAAGGTACTTATTAACTTATTAAAAAGTTTATTTTTAAAAAGGGTAATATTAAATATTTTTAGAAAGCGTCCTTCTATAGAAAGAGGTACTTTAAAAAATGGGTACTTTTTAAAAAAGGATACTTTTTAAAAAGAAGTGTAGTTGCCTAAAAAGGGTACTTTAAAAAAATGTTAATTTTTGAAATAGGCTCCTTTTTAAAAAAAGGGTAATTTTCAAATGGGTACTTTTAAATAAATGCACGTTTTTAAAAAAGTTAAAATAAAAAAATATTCACTTTTAAAAAAAGGTACTTCTTGACAGAAAAAAGGGTAAATTTTTGGAAAGGGGACCTTCTTTAAAAAATTTAAGTTATTTAAAAAAGGTATTTTTTTAAATTTAACTTTTTAGGAAATATATTTTTTTTCATATTTGCGATTTCCTTTATTATATCGTGATAACGATAAAAAAAAAATACATGGCAGTGCTTGCTTAGGCTAATGTAACACGTGTGGTAACCATACACATGAATCGAATTCCACAACTACAATGACTACAGTAATTACAGAATTACAACACATCATAAGAAAAACAACAAACACCTTGAACGTTTTTAATTTTTTCAATAGTTTCTTCACATTTTCACTCATATCTCGTTGTGCTTTGTACCGATTTTGATGATTTTAAGCAGCAACTCTCGTATGTCAGCAAATGATTTCATGCAAAAATTAACAGTCTAGCTTAGTCATTAAGGGCGTGATCGTGATTTCCACAGACAGACGGACAGGTCGTCGCTAAATCAACTTCCCTTATTATAAGGATCAAGAAAATGTATGGTTTTGGGTTTCGAACTTATTTCGATGCGTTAAAAACGGAATGACATACCTATAATATACTCTCTGTAGAGTGGTGTGGAGGATATAAGAAATAAAAAGAAATAAATCACAAATAAGTACTTCTTTTTTTGTAAATGTCTGCTATTCCAACTCTTATAATAAATGACCGAATATTTACTGACCCTGTTGATAAGACTAATCTTATCTTGTACGATGCTTAAAATATTCTTCCGACTTAAAAATGTTATTTCGGATCTCAACGTAAATAAGTATCCAGCTCTGGTGCTGAAACAGAGACTTTCGACGCTAGCGGTTTAGCCTTTCGTACAATTTTTGTAAAAGTTAAGTGGTAGCTCTGGATATTTCCAAGGCGTTCGAGCTCTTGTGGCATGGTGCACTGATATCAAAGCTTACTGCAGTTGGAGTCGGTATTGACTTCTCTCGATTTATATCGAGTTTTCTCAGATACCGCACAATTTATGGGGTTATTTATGGGGTCTCATCCAGTGAGTTTCAGCTTAATTCAGGAGTACCGCGATGTTCTGTTATTTTTCCTTCTCTTTTCCTTATCTTTCTGAACGACATATCAATTCCACATACTCTTTCATAGCTGACAGCAACATGTGTCATTCATTTTCTTTTAATTGTAGGCCAAGACTTTTTGAGATTGAGGGCAAAAAGCGGTCAATGAATGACATACTCAATCAGAACCTGTTAACAATCTCTGTTTGTTGACCCATAGGGCCATGAATTCGGCAATGTAATCTGTATATATGGGTGGTATAGGTATTGAGGATTCGGATACTCTTGATTTTCTAGGTATGAGAATTCAATGTGATGTTCGTTGGAACGAGCAGGTCTTTCAAGTGGCGGAAGAATCGAAAGCTTCTTTTGAATGTGTCTTGGAAGAAGCAAAAATTACTTCAATTCTTCTGATGTCCTTAATATCTATACCACCTACATCCGACCGAAAATGGAATACAACTCCCTATTTTGGAGCCACGGACCGTGTGTACAGTAGGGCCTTAATCATCATTGCTGACAGTAGGGTATCTAACAATCTAACACTATTAACTCGTTGAAACATCGTCGGAATGTGGGTTGTGTACCACTGTTCTATAGATGCTACCATGGGAAATGTTTTTCAGAGATTAGCAAACTCATTCCAAGTGCCCGAGTTTCAGCTCGCTCTACCCGCTTCTCTAGTAGGTCACATTATTTCGTAGTCTATTGTCCAGGTGACCGCACAACACATTTTAGAGAAAATTTGTTTATCGGTTGGACTTGCCAAATACCCACAAACACTACTCCCTTTTTCCTCCTTCCCATAATCTATTTTCCTGAAATCAACGCAATGCACTTCAATTGTAGGGGGCATCCCCTGAGTATTGGCTAATAATAAAAAAAATAATTGTAAGATTAAAACATTGAAAAATGCAATTGCATTTAAAAAAATGTTGGAAGAAAACTTCAGAACTATAGATATTTAAATAGCGGTTTTGATATTATACATATTTTAATCTTATTTTCGTATTTGTTTTAATCAGCTCTGCTACAGAAGTTTAAATTTAGAATTTTGTCACCCATTGACTTGCTAATAATATTTAACTTATTCTAAATGTTCCGGATTTCGGGCCTGAAATTATGACTCTTTTGTGAAAAACAATAAATATTTTCCGCCTGAAGTAAGTTTTGTTTAAGTTTTTGTTAATTTGTCTTTGAAATGGTTAGAATTAGAACAGAATTATCAATTGAAACGTAATTTTTTAAATCTTAATTTTTGGGAATTATATTAAAAGCATTTTTTAAAATCTTGTAAACCCATTTCCAAATTTTGGGTATAAAACGCAACTCCTTTCCATTGTGCGATTATTCTATATTTTTCTAAAACATGTTTATGATAAATGTGCGCATAGTACAATATCAATTAGTTGAAATTTAGTCGTAAGCTTTAAAGGAACCCAATTTACTGTCCCAAGGAAGTGGTTCAACAACTCTTTCAATTTACATTTCATAACTTTTGACTAAAATGTTATATAAAAATGTTATTTCGGATCTCAACGTAAATAAGTATCCAGCTCTGGTGCTGAAACAGAGACTTTCGACGCTAGCGGTTTAGCCTTTCGTACAATTTTTGTAAAAGTTAAGTGGTAGCTCTGGATATTTCCAAGGCGTTCGAGCTCTTGTGGCATGGTGCACTGATATCAAAGCTTACTGCAGTTGGAGTCGGTATTGACTTCTCTCGATTTATATCGAGTTTTCTCAGAGACCGCACAATTTATGGGGTTATTTATGGGGTCTCATCCAGTGAGTTTCAGCTTAATTCAGGAGTACCGCGATGTTCTGTTATTTTTCCTTCTCTTTTCCTTATCTTTCTGAACGACATATCAATTCCACATACTCTTTCATAGCTGACAGCAACATGTGTCATTCATTTTCTTTTAATTGTAGGCCAAGACTTTTTGAGATTGAGGGCAAAAAGCGGTCAATGAATGACATACTCAATCAGAACCTGTTAACAATCTCTGTTTGTTGACCCATAGGGCCATGAATTCGGCAATGTAATCTGTATATATGGGTGGTATAGGTATTGAGGATTCGGATACTCTTGATTTTCTAGGTATGAGAATTCAATGTGATGTTCGTTGGAACGAGCAGGTCTTTCAAGTGGCGGAAGAATCGAAAGCTTCTTTTGAATGTGTCTTGGAAGAAGCAAAAATTACTTCAATTCTTCTGATGTCCTTAATATCTATACCACCTACATCCGACCGAAAATGGAATACAACTCCCTATTTTGGAGCCACGGACCGTGTGTACAGTAGGGCCTTAATCATCATTGCTGACAGTAGGGTATCTAACAATCTAACACTATTAACTCGTTGAAACATCGTCGGAATGTGGGTTGTGTACCACTGTTCTATAGATGCTACCATGGGAAATGTTTTTCTGAGATTAGCAAACTCATTCCAAGTGCCCGAGTTTCAGCTCGCTCTACCCGCTTCTCTAGTAGGTCACATTAGTTCGTAGTCTATTGTCCAGGTGACCGCACAACACATTTTAGAGAAAATTTGTTTATCGGTTGGACTTGCCAATACCCACAAACACTACTCCCTTTTTCCTCCTTCCCATAATCTATTTTCCTGAAATCAACGCAATGCACTTCAATTGTAGGGGGCATCCCCTGAGTATTGGCTAATAATAAAAAAAATAATTGTAAGATTAAAACATTGAAAAATGCAATTGCATTTAAAAAAATGTTGGAAGAAAACTTCAGAACTATAGATATTTAAATAGCGGTTTTGATATTATACATATTTTAATCTTATTTTCGTATTTGTTTTAATCAGCTCTGCTACAGAAGTTTAAATTTAGAATTTTGTCACCCATTGACTTGCTAATAATATTTAACTTATTCTAAATGTTCCGGATTTCGGGCCTGAAATTATGACTCTTTTGTGAAAAACAATAAATATTTTCCGCCTGAAGTAAGTTTTGTTTAAGTTTTTGTTAATTTGTCTTTGAAATGGTTAGAATTAGAACAGAATTATCAATTGAAACGTAATTTTTTAAATCTTAATTTTTGGGAATTATATTAAAAGCATTTTTTAAAATCTTGTAAACCCATTTCCAAATTTTGGGTATAAAACGCAACTCCTTTCCATTGTGCGATTATTCTATATTTTTCTAAAATATGTTTATGATAAATGTGCGCATAGTACAATATCAATTAGTTGAAATTTAGTCGTAAGCTTTAAAGGAACCCAATTTACTGTCCCAAGGAAGTGGTTCAACAACTCTTTCAATTTACATTTCATAACTTTTGACTATGGTTATTCTAGAGCCAGTTCTGGAGCTAGTTCAAAATAAATTAGACACAACACTTCTATTTTTAAATTTATATTGGATTTCAGTTATTGTATTTTAAATTCAAAAAGGAATTTTATATTGTGTGTTGTGACAAACGATTAGGAAATATGATTCAATACATGTAGATGCCAACTAGTTATGAGTTTTTAATAGAACTTGAATGAAATTGGTTTATGTTTTAATTGAATTTTTGTTAAGATTTTGTGTAGATTTTGTTTAATATTTTTTATTTGAAATAGAGGACCTTTAGGCTCTTTTCTGATATAAAAATAACAAAGAATACTTGTGCAACAAGTAAGAAATATGCAGTTTCATATAAGCCGATCTAAATATCATCTACAATAGCTAAGTAAAGATATTGTTATGAAATTTCACACAATAGCTTATATAGATCTAAGATGTTTGACGGGGTTCAACGACTTTCACAAATTTCATAATTTTCTACCATACGTATGTTTATACTTAATGTTGCTGGAAATATAAAACTGTTTTCTCGAAATTAGAAATCAGATTTATTAATTATGATTGAAGAGAATTTTAACAATTTAATCAAAAACAAAATAATGAAAACTGGATAAAAATTGCTTCACTGACTGTGTACACATTCTCGGAAAGTTTTGTTTCAAGAATAACGTGTTTCTAATAGCTTAAAAATTCGTTTTTGTGACGACCGGTTTTGGTGAACAGTAAATTTTGTATCTTTCGAAATACGTACAACAATTTTTGTCCAAACGCAATGCAATTATTTTTGTAGCTCATCAGAGTTAGGTTATGATAAACTGTATTAGTTTACACTATCACTTGTCCGAGAAGGGTTTGTTTTAAATAATTTTTTTTTTTAATTCTAAGCCATTAAAACAATTTGCAATTAAAATGGGTAGAGGAAATGTCTATCTGAAGCTGAAAGGGTCTGAATAAATAAGAATTAGGTACTAGTTTAGCAACCGTAAAATGCGTTATACGTAATGCCAAACATTTAAAAAGATTAAAACTGCAAAAAACACCACCACTTGACCCATTACGTAAGAAACGTCGTCTAAAGTTTGCTGAAAATGACATGACCTAAAAAGATGAATGAAAACGTGTGGTTTTTTAGACGAAAAAGAGTTTAATCTGGAAGGTCCAGATGGCTTCAATTATTATCACTTAAACTGGAATCGTAGCTGTGCAGGTGGTTTAATGGTGTCAGGCTCTATATCGTATTACGGTACAGCTTAACTGCAGTTTCTTTAACAAAAATGAATAGCGTTAATTTTAAAGCAGTTCTAGAAAAAGCTTTTCCACTCTTTAACAAGATCTTTGGACCCATGATAATTCGCGAATTTATAAGGCTGGTGAAACAGTGGTTCGATGGACAAGATGTGCGTTTACTACAATGGCCTCCTTATTCTCCCGACCTTAATATCATTGAAAATGTAGAGGGATTTCCTTCACGTCAGGTCTCTGAGTCGGGCCGTCAATTCTAAACCAAAAATGACTTGATTGCTGCCGTTAAAGAAGCCTGGAGCGAAATCAACTTTAATTATTATTTTCCTGATCTCCGTAACTACCAAAAATATTTGACCTAGACCCATCTTTTACTTACTTTACTTTTGATGGCTATGACAACCGGGAGTCGGTTTCAGCCTGAAGCAAAATAGAAGGCCAGTTCTTTCTGTCTTCTGCATGCTGGCGCTGGTTGGTAACGCCAAGTGATGTTAGGTTTTGTTGCACCTGGGCCGTCCTTTTCTACGTTGCCCACCGATGGGTTCTTCCTTGTCCGCCTTACGAATCGGAGCATCATTTTTCATTCACCATATGTGTCCAAGCCAACGGAGTCGTTGTGTTTAATACGCTTGACTATATGCACATCGGCATATAGCTCGTACAGCTCGTAATTCATTCGAATTCGAAATCCATCATCAACGCGTAGAGGGCCGTAATTCTTGTGGACGATTTTTCTCTCGAACACTGCGACAATGACTAATCTGATCTTTTTATTGTCCATGTTTCAGCACCATATAGTACGACGGGCAGGATGAGCGATTTGTAGAGTGTTATTTTTGTTCGTCGAGAGACGGCTTTATTTCTTAGTTGTTTACCAAGCCAAAGTAGCATCTGCTGGCCAGAGTTACTCTCAGCTTAAATTCTAAGCTGACATCGTTGCTATTACTAATACTGGGACCTAAGTAGACGAAGTCTTTTACAACTTTGAAATTTTCGATAGGTACGTATTGCTCGAGACGCTGAGATGCTCTACCACTGGAAATAAAATACTTCGTCTTGTCCTCGTTCACCTTTAGGTCCATGATCTTTGACTGCTTTTCAAGTTTTGCAAAAGCTCCACTTACTGCTCGTGTGTTGCGACCAATGATGTCAATGTCGTCAGCATAAGCAAGCAGCATGACACTTTTCTTGCAAATAATGTCAGTGGTTTTGATTTTAGTCCCTTGCGTTAGAAGGTTGAAGAAGTCACATGATAAGGCATCGCCTTGACTAAAACCTCGCTTGGTACAAAAAGGGTCGGAGAGATTTGTTCCAATTTTGACGGCGCTTTTTCTGTTTTGCAGTGTCATAATACAAATTCGGACGATCTTTACTGGAATACCAAGCTCAGACAAGGCAACATAAAATTTTTCTCTTATCGGGCTATCGAACGCAGCTTTATCTACGAATAGATGATGGGTGTCGATTTGTTTTTCTTGTGTCTTTCCCAGGATTTGGCGTAGTGCGAAAATCTGGTCTATGGTGGATTTGCCAGGTCGAAATCCAAACTGATATTTTCCTATAAGGCTGTTGGTGTACGGCTTAAGACATTCATATATTTAGGATGCAAGTATCTTATATGCAACGAAAAGGAGGCTTATACTCCGGTAGTTGGGGCAGACCGTAGGGTCTCCTTTCTTATGAATAGGGCAGAGGACACTGAGATTCCAATCATCAGGCATGCTTTCTTCTGACCATATTTTGCATACGAGTCGGTGCATGCACCTTACCAACTCCTCGCCACCAGTTTTCTCAGCTGGGAGGCCATAAGCGCCTGCGACTTTGTTGTTTTTTAGTCGGGCTATAGCTATTTGTACCTCCATATAGTCGGGCGGCGATATGTCAGTGCCATCGTCGTTAATTAGCATTTCAGGTGCATGATCTACAATTGTGGAGTTATTATCGTCATCGTCTGTAAGAAGATTGGAGAAATGCTCCTTCCACAACAGATTGCCATCGCTGTCCCTACAAAAAGACGCACCACATTTAAATCCTTCGGTTTGACGCTTATTTTGTTGAAAGAATTTTCGGGTTTCATTCCTATCGTAGTTCATCTGAATTTCATCACACTCACGCCTTTCTTGTTCTTGTTTTTTGCGTCTGAAAAGGCGTCGCTCATCCTTTCTCTTCTCCCTATACAAAAGGTTCGCATCATTTTTTTCGTCTTGCGTAACAAGTGGCTGCAGTGTTGCTCGGTATGCTGCATTTTTTTCAGCTGTGGCGTTACGGCACTCCTGGTCATACCACTGGTTTCTTTGAGGTCGATCGTAACCGAGCACCTCTTCAGCAGCAGTGCGGACTGCTTGAGCCATATGCGTCCATTTTTCACCTATAGTAGGGAGTTGAGCATTTTGTTCTAACATTTCGGAGAGCCGAGTGGAATAGTTCCTAGCTATCTGTTGTGATTGCAGCTTTGTAACACCTAGTTTCCTTTTTGTGTGTGGGAGGTCAGTCTTTGATTTACTGATGCGAGTTCGGACATTTGCTGCAACAAGATAGTGATCTGAATCGATGTTTGCACCTCGTATCATCCGCACGTCTAGTACACTAGATGCAACATGATCAATTTGATTTTGTCGTTTGATCTGGGGATAGCCAAGTTGCCTTGTGTATGTTACGGCTTTGGACCATCTTTTATTATTACCATATTATTGGAGCCCCGAAATTATGGACTTAAATCGACTTAATCGAAACAAATTGACCAGAATATTATTTTTTTTTATTTGATCGATTAATCGAGTTATTTTTAAGCGGTTAACCATTGGCTAACTGACTTTTTTTTGCATAAAATATGTCTTCGGCGTTTAATTATTTATCTCATCAAAAACGATATATTTGTTTTTTGTAACTTCCTGGACGAAGAATTATTTTTTTTTTTATTAGATCAATTAATCGAGTAGTTTTTAGTCGGTTAACCACCGGTTATCTGGAATTTTTTGTTGGCATAAAATATTTTTTCGATGTTAAATTTTTGTATCGCATCAAAAATTTTATATTCGTGTGTTGCAAGTTCCTGGAGGGTATAAAAATATTCGTTAAAGCCAAATTTAATTACTTCTTTAAACTCTGACTCTCTGTTTCACTATGCACTTTGTCATTCTCGTTCATACGAGTGTGTATATTGTGTACGTATGTAAATTTGATTTTATATATTTAAGTTAATGCAACATTTCTACAACTGTCAAGCTGTCAAAAGATTTATAACTGCTTTTAAAGAAAAACAAAAAAAAAAATACTTTATACTTACTATATAAAATCTATTTGTAAACATTCATGTCTTAACATCATGTCCGTAAATTTTATTAAATTTATTTCATAATATATATTAATATATTACCTATATTTCATGTACTTATTTATTTGTGGCAAGCAGCATTTCTATTTAGTTGATTTTGATTTGATTGCTATAAATATTTTTGTATTTTGAAAGTTTTATGAAAAAAATAAGCTTCAATTCATAAATTAAAAATATGATATTGTGTAATTAAAATCGTTTTTAAATAACTACTTTGTGAAGTATCGCTTCAGGTGGTATAACTAATAGTTTTTGCAGTAGATTATTTTTTTCATAACTCAAAATATAAACAATTTTTACAAATATGCAATACAATATGTTGGGTATTTTGGCTGGTCTGTATGAATTTTTTTTTTCAGATAACCAGTTTTCTAAGCACGTTAGAAAGTGGGTTTCTTATTTTCTTACATGACAATATCTTAGTCACCACAAACGTATATATCTCTTTGATTTTCCCTGTTCAGAGTCCTTAATAGTTGTCCCAAAAATGTCCATTAGAGTGTTAAGGTCAACGGTTGCAAACGTTGTTTTCTTAATTACTGGTTACCCGTTTGTATTTGTCAAACATTTCTTGTCTTCCGTTTAAAACACAAAGAATTTCGGCTGAAAACTGCAACACCATTGATGCTACGTGATTGATAATATAGCGTGACAGACTGTATGTCGGCAACTTAAGGAATTTGACATACACAAAAAGTGTTTGTTTTTTGTTTAAAGAAAAAAAAAGTCGTCCAATCTGATGACATGTTTTAAAAATAACAAAATAAAGACATTTTTAAAAAAAGGATGATGAAAAATGCCATATAAAACATTCACATTTTTTTTTTTAATAAAAATCGAAATATAATTAAAGACAGGGTTTCTGTTGCTCAACAAATAAGAATTAGGTGATCTTAGCAAAGCCAAAAAGTAGCCGTAAACTTGAAGTTGAAAATTTTAAATATTAATAACTTTAGTAAAACTAGCAGAGCCCAGCCCTCGAAATTCGGGTGAAAATTCTAGGAAATTTATTTTTTCTTATAATAAATAATTTCATAAGAGCCTCAAGGTAAATAAAATAAAATTCATTAAATGTCATAATAAATATTTGTTGAACACACAGAAGATATATAAATGGGTTATTCAGTAAAAAAATGTATAAGGAGCCTAAAGGTACGCTAATCAATTTTAGACAATTCACAATTCAACACAGGTCTTTTGATATATATAATAAACACACACGCAGCATGTGTTTTATGTATGCGTAAGTAGCAACTTTAAATAAGTATTGCTCCAAAAAAATGTTCCAGATGGTGCAAATCTGTAAAAATGGTGAACAGCTACAAATAAATACCTTTCAAATGAGGTATGTTTGCTCAAAATCGGCTGTTAACTACAACTTTTATATCGGTCACAAGAAATCGTCTGGCCTATAAATATTATACTACCAGATCCCAGTTCTCGAAATTCGAGTGCAAATTCTAGGAAATTTTATTTTTTCATTTAAGGGTAAGCTAAGGGTAAGTTAATTTTAGTCAATTCAACACTTTTTAAATACAGATTATTTTCGTTATTGGTTTATGTCCAATTATTGCTTTCATTTCAAAATTATTTTTCAATTCAACACAATTATTATTGTGAATGAAGGAAACAAACACATTAACAAATTTAATAAACACACACATAGCTTTGTGTAACACTATGCGACAAATCCAGACTTTTTGCTTTGCGCACGAAAATCTCTATCACCAATTGAAAGTACTTGGTAAGTATGTAAATGTGTGGTATAACATTTGGGGCTCCGAGGCAGAAATTTCGCGAAATCGCGATTTGAAAAGTTTTTTTTTCAAGAAAACTTTGGTTCAGAAAAATGAAAATATATGGCTAACGAGTTCTCTGATTGAAATTCTACATTGACATTTGTTCCATGAAATTGGTCACGAAATTTCTGCCTCGGAGCCCCAAATGTTATATCACACATTTACATTCTTACCAAGGACTTTCAATCGATGATAGAGATTTGCGTGCCCAAAACAACAGCACTGTATAATTTTATGTATGTGTTAGTAATAACTTTAAATGCATTTTACTCCTAAAAAATTTAAAAATTTAAAAATCTGTAAATCTGGTGGACAGCTAAAAAGAAATACCTTTCAAATAAGATATGTTTGGTCAAAATAGGGAGAAAACTGTTTAACAAATCATCGGTCACAAGAAATCGCCTTGCCTATTAATATTATAGATATATTTTGAATGACGAACTTTATACTCGTACCATTTTCACACCGTGAATTTTGCTTGGTTTTAAAGGAAGTTACGGAACGTTTTTACATCAATTTTTTTTTTTTGTTTACAATGCAAAACCGCAGTATGTCAGTAAAAATAATGGTACATTTACAATTAGGGGAATCCCACGACCTCCAGCTCTGATAGATCGATTTTATTTTAGTAGTAGACAAACTTCTTTGTATAAAGTTAATTTGACTCCATTATATTTCTTTTAGAAACTATTTTTTGAGGTTCAAAATTCAAAGAAATCGGTACTGACGGGAGAAAAATTCTCCTAAGGCTAAGAATTAAGATTAATCTTTTCGTAAAGTTGTTCGGATCATAGGCAGAAGCCACTAATAGTGCAGTATGTCTCTCAAAACTACAAATCCATAAATAGGAATTCATTCCAAATGTATAAAATATACATAATTCAGAGCATTTGCGGTCTTTTGTGAAACCAAAATGTTTCATGACAGTCATTGCTGCTTTTGTAGAAAGAACAAATCGTTTTCAGATATGTTATCCATTCTAGTGAGATAATATCCAGTTAATGGGGAATTGATCCCCTAAGCTACCTATTGTGAACGTAATTCGAAAAGATGGAAGATAGCTCTTAATCAGTTCTGGATATGTTGTCGTATAAAATACACGAATTTAACACACCCAAATTGAATAAATCAAAAAAAGATGGAAACAAAAATAATAGTATCCGCCAATGTGTGATCTATACTGAATAATTTACAAAAATAAAAAAATGTAGTTATTTATGCAAGAATTATAACATAAACAAATAAAACAAGTAAGAAAATTGTAGTCGGTCTAGACCGACTATACGGTACCGTATACCATGGTTTAGAGCCCCTACCTCTTCAGTCAAACTAATTGGATATAGAAATTTGAGTGACATTGTTATTATTTTTTTTTGCTGCAGATATGAAAAAGTTTATATCGGATGCTATATTTATGTGGGGACTAGGTCGAAAAATTGACCGATCCTGACCGTATTTGGTTAAGTCACTTATATTTTGAAAAATATATACAAACCAAATTGGAGAAAAATCTGTGCAATATTTTTGTTTTTTTGATAGATTTAAGTGAAAATCGGAAAGCAGCTTTATATGGGGACTATGACAAAGAATTGCCACATGGGGTTTATTTTTGGACAACTGATAAACGGATGTGATAAACACACACCAACCCACTTTGACCGAGATCCATATAATAATTTGGATCTTGTGGCAATTTAAGTCGATTTCATAGGGGTCATTTGTATGGGGACTAGTTCTGAACATTCACCAATTCCAATAGCGTTCATCCTATGACCGATTAAAGCTTATATACCAAATTTCAATAAAACATATGTATATTTGCGACCTGTAATTTGATTACATGTTTACATGGACACACAGACGAACAGAGGGACGGACATCGCTAATCGACTCAGAAAATGGTTCTGAGTTGATCGGTATAACAAAAGATGGGTCTAGGTCAAATATTTTTGGTATTTAGTTACAAACAGCAGCACAAAGTCATTATACCCAGACCACATAGTGGTATAGGGTATAATAATTACATGGACACAGGGAAGGGCAGACAGACGGACGGAAGGGTGGAAGTCGCCAAATCGACTCATAAAATGCATCGATTGGTATTGTAAAAGGAGAGTCTGGGTCCAATTATTTTGATAGGTACATACTTGATTATAAACTCATGATATCCTCAGCACATAGTGGTGAAGAGTATAAATACTTTACTGTTCACAAATGGATCATGATGTATGTCCCATGGATTTTTTTCATAACGGGTGATTTTTTTGAGGTTAGGATTTTCATGCATTAGTATTTGACAGATCACGTGGGATTTCAGACATGGTGTCAAAGAGAAAGATGCTCAGTATGCTTTGACATTTCATCATGAATAGACTTACTAACGAGCAACGCTTGCAAATCATTGAATTTTATTACCAAAATCAGTGTTCGGTTCGAAATGTGTTTCGCGCTTTACGTCCGATTTATGGTCTACATAATCGACCAAGTGAGCAAACAATTAATGCGATTGTGACCAAGTTTCGCACTCAGTTTACTTTATTGGACATTAAACCAACCAAACGAATGCGTACAGTGCGTACAGAAGAGAATATTGCGTCTGTTTCTGAGAGTGTTACTGAAGACCGTGAAATGTCGATTCGTCGCCGTTCGCAGCAATTGGGTTTGTGTTATTCGACCACATGGAAGATTTTACGCAAAGATCTTGGTGTAAAACCGTATAAAATACAGCTCGTGCAAGAACTGAAGCCGAACGATCTGCCACAACGTCTAATTTTCAGTGAATGGGCCCTAGAAAAGTTGGCAGAAAATCCGCTTTTTTATCGACAAATTTTGTTCAGCGATGAGGCTCATTTCTGGTTGAATGGCTTCGTAAATAAGCAAAATTGCCGTATTTGGAGTGAAGAGCAACCAGAAGCCGTTCAAGAACTGCCCATGCATCCCGAAAAATGCACTGTTTGGTGTGGTTTGTACGCTGGTGGAATCATTGGACCGTATTTTTTCAAAGATGCTGTTGGACGCAACGTTACGGTGAATGGCGATCGCTATCGTTCGATGCTAACAAACTTTTTGTTGCCAAAAATGGAAGAACTGAACTTGGTTGACATGTGGTTTCAACAAGATGGCGCTACATGCCACACAGCTCGCGATTCTATGGCCATTTTGAGGGAAAACTTCGGAGAACAATTCATCTCAAGAAATGGACCGGTAAGTTGGCCACCAAGATCATGCGATTTGACGCCTTTAGACTATTTTTTGTGGGGCTACGTCAAGTCTAAAGTCTACAGAAATAAGCCAGCAACTATTCCAGCTTTGGAAGACAACATTTCCGAAGAAATTCGGGCTATTCCGGCCGAAATGCTCGAAAAAGTTGCCCAAAATTGGACTTTCCGAATGGACCACCTAAGACGCAGCCGCGGTCAACATTTAAATGAAATTATCTTCAAAAAGTAAATGTCATGGACCAATCTAACGTTTCAAATAAAGAACCGATGAGATTTTGCAAATTTTATGCGTTTTTTTTTTAAAAAAAGTTATCAAGCTCTTAAAAAATCACCCGTTATTAGCAATTGTAAACAAATATTTTTGACAACATTTTTGTTTAGAAATGCTGGATCGAAAACAATGAATCCGCAAAAAAAAATCATGTGAGTGCGATCACAGGGGAGATGTGTAAACATCTGGTAATAAATAAAATGCAGAAAACAGCAACAAAAAGGTTATTACATATCACAATTTTTTCACCAAACAATCATGTCACACCTATTTGTCTTAATGCTCACATGTTACGCGTAAGATCTTACGCTCACATATTACGCTGTTTTTGTGATTGTATTGTGCGCGTATAGATGTTTACACATCAAAAGTTATTACATGTCATAATATTTTCACCAATGCAATCTTAAGTCACACCGACATAGTCTTACGTCTTACATCTTACATCTTACGCTGTTTTTGTGATTGTATTGTGAAATAGAAATTTACCCCCCTGCGCGTATAGATGTTTACACATCAAAAATAAATTGCAAAGTTTCCAGCAGTTTACGTTTAAAAATATTTTTTTCGATTTCAGAAACCCTATCGCCAAATCGTGAGATTAAAAATTAACGTCTCATTTTGAGTCATAAAATTCTCACATTTTTTTCAGCCTTGAATATATGATTGACATTTAGGATTATGACAATGTTATAAATCAAATTTTGTCAAAGTATAGCGTCGATAAACATTGAAACCCTGTATTCGTTTAATTCCGTGAAAGTGTAAATAAATGAATTGTGTTTTAGTAGTTTCAAGGCGAGAAAGTGAGCGCACGAAGATCAGTAGAAAATGAAAAGAGAAAGGGCAATTGCTGGTTTCATTACACTCTCTAACAATTCTGCAATATCGAAAATATTTAGCTGGTAAACATGGAATGATTTTTTGAAGATTGGATTGATTTCCAAGGTCAGCAATTGAAACCATTAGCCTCTTAAAGAACAATCAAAGCAAATATTTCAGTATTTAAAGTTATTATGTTTTTAATTGCAATATTGAAGTAAGAATCAAAACAAGTAAGAAAATTATAGTCGGTCTAGCCCGACTATACGATACCCTATACCATAGTTTAGAGACCCTATCTCTTCGGTCCAACTAATTTGATATAGAAAATAAGCATAAACCAAATTTGAATGGCATTTTTATTAATTTTTTTCGCTGCAGAGATGAAAAATTCATATCGGATACTATATTTATATGGGGACTATTTCGAAAAATGGACCGATCCTGACCATATTTGGTAAAGTCACTTAAAATCTGTGAAATATTTTTGTTTTTTGATAGATTTATGTGAAGATCGGGAAGCAGCTCTATATGGGGCCTATGACTAAGAATTTTCCTATAGGGATTATTTTTGAACTACTGATTAATGGATGTAATAAACACATACAAACCCAATTTGACTGAGATCTATATGATAATTTGGAACTTATGGCAATTTATGTCGATTTCATAGGGGTCATTTGTATGGGGACTAGGTCCGAACATGGACCGATTCTTACCAATTTCAAAAGCGTTCATCCCATGGCCGATAGAAGCTTATATACCAAATTTTATCAAAATTTATTCATATTTGCGACCTGTAGTTTGATTACAAATTTTACACGGACGGACGGACGGACGGACGGACGGACGGACATTGCTATTTCGACTCAAGAAGTGATTCTGAGTCGATCGGTATAATTAAAGATGGGTCTATAACGAATATTTTTGGTTGTTACAAACAGCAGCACAAAGTCATTATACCCAAACCACATAGTGGTATAGGGTATAAATATTATAGTCGGTCTAGACCAGTAATCTGTAATGAGTACTGAAAAAGTGAGTTAAGTTGAATCATGATTCATAATTTCTTGTACTTATTTATACGCATTCGTACTAAATGCAATATTGTCGAACCTTATTTCCACTCCAATATTTGACGTATTCACCATACTTAGTCTCAACAAAATTCATAACGTTATTGATTTAGACTCTCCTTCACTTAATGTGTATAGACGATGCAAAATACCCGTCGCACAAGGGAACATTTCACGAGAAGGCGGTCAAAAATCCACAACTTTTGATAGGATTCGAAGTTTGATGTGCGTTTTTTTTTTTATTTGGTAGGTGGAACTTCAGTCTTCAATTTTTACTCAAACGTAAATATCGACCGATAATGAAAAAAGTTATGGAGGCTTTAAAATGCATTTTCATTTTTAGTTGGATTTTAGTACAAAAGTGAAGTGCTAAAAGGTTAAGGTTAAAAGGTTAAGGTTAAAGGTTAAGGTTAAAAAAGTTTTTTTTTTTCTATAATGTCTTTAAGTTGATTTTATAACTAATATTTTTTAAAAATTTAGCAAGTAGAATTTTGTCAGAAAATGCCAAACTTTGGTCCCCGTAAATTTTTGGTCCTAATGTTCACAAGGGCCGAAGGTTGGCTTTTTTTAAAGAGCCCAAGTTAAAATATAATTTGTTAAACATCGGACGTAAAAGTTACCTGATATTGGTTCAAAATAGAGAAGCTTCAATGAGAAAGTCGTATGTTTTTACTTTAGTTAAACATTTTTTTTATTGTCTTTTCAAATATTTCTATATCAATTTTTATTGTAAATTTATAAAATCCATAAATTGAAGAAAAGTTGTTGTCTATATAAAAAAACAGTATAACTTATTGTTAGTGTACTGAAAAACAACTTTAAATCACACAATTCTAGTAAATATTTCTTCTAAATAGCCTTGATTTTCATCTTCTAGATGTTGTTTAGTTTCTTCGTCTAATTCAATAGAGGTAGTTTTCCATTTTTGTCGAATGTTGGACATACATATATGGATCTGAATTAAAATAGAGATAATGTCTTCATTCGTTCCTTTTTTCTTGCGCTTCTTCAGAGAGATCTCCTATTGGTAGCATATTGTTTTAAAGTATTTGTTCCTCATGGTACAAAATTTTATGAACTGTGGATGGCAATTATCTCCAAGAGTATTTTTCGTTATAAAGTATAGCTTTATTTCGGTTAAAGCTTGTGCAACTTTTCCATCAATGTCTTGGTCATCAAATTTAAATACTACTGGTTGAAGTTCTTTAATTTGATCTTTTATTTTTTTAACTTTTTCAGTAATGACATCTTTGGTTTCCTTTTTGAATGCAAATTTTATTGATCTGCAATACTTGGTTGAAGAAAGAATTTCATTTTTCCATAAATCAATTTCTGTTGCTCTGCTGGTTGACGGTTCTAAGCTGTTATAAATTTTTTTAAGCGCTATGGAACGAAAGATACCATAAATAAATTAGCATCTGACGAATTTTCGGCATTAAGTTGCTTGTATTGTTTCTGACCAGAGGATCCATCACATCCCCATTTAGAAATTAAAGTAATGCTGCCATTACCAATTTTTTTTAAATGATCAATATCAAGCGTATTTAGCAGTCGTTCTGCAGTATGTTCAAGGAGATCTTGCAATTTTATTTCTGCTGATGTTGAAGTGACACTAATAGCAGAATGTGAGGGTAAGCATTCGTTTTTGGCAGAAACTAAATTTCGGTACTCTGGAAAAATCCCACTATTCTTTTCATTGGTTCGCTTCCGCAATTCCTTATATTGATTTTTGGTCAATTTCAAATCCAAAAATAGGGCGAACGCTTCTTCCGGCGTAAATTTCTTATCCTCAATTGGTGTAGGAATGCTTTTCAAAATCCTCTTTGTGCGCCTTGGGCTCGCTTCTACTATTTTTTCAATTATTTCAATTTTATTTTTCTTATTTTGTGTTGGTTGAATTTGGTGCAAAAATGAATCCTTAGTAATTCTTTGAGAAATTTCTTCATTGATATTCTCCAGCTTGCGCCTTCGAGATCTTTCACTACATCCGTCAATTGGTTTTGCTGGTCGACCCTTTTCCTGAGATCAACACAATGCACTGCATCTGTAGTTGGCATCCTCTGAGTGTTGATTAATTAAAAAAAAAAAAAATTGTTGGAACATTATTAGAAATATCATTTCTTGCAGTTATGTAAAATAAAATTTTTTATTTTTTATTACCACTTTTTGAAGCATAAAAAAACCAGACCCTAACCCCTTTTAAGAGGTGAAGCATACCTGCTCTTATATTAAAACGGTGTGTCCCATTTACCTGTTATTTAAATTTTTTTCCATTTTGTCTGGTATTTAAACTATATAACTCAAGTTCCGACTATTAATGTTTTTGAAAACAAGTAAGAAAATTATAGTCGGTCTAGACCGACTATACGATACCCTATACCATGCGTTTGGGTCCAACTAACTTAGATAGCATAAATAAGCATAAACCAAATTTGAGTGGCATTGTTATTAATTTTTTTGGCTGCAGATATGAAAAAGTTCATATCGGGTGCCATATATATATGGACTAGGTCGAAAAATGTACCGACCCTGACTATATTTGGCAAGGTCACATATATTTTGAAAAAAAATATACAAACCAAATTTGAGAAAAATCTGTGCTATATTTTCGTTTTTTGATAGATTTTAGTGAAGATCGGGAAGCAGCTCTATATGGGGCCTATATATAAGAATTGTCCTATAGGTATTATTGTTGGACTACTGATTAATGGATATGATAAAAACATAAAAACCCAATTTGATTGAGTTCTATATGATAATTTGGATCTTATGGCAATTTCTGTCGTCAAAATATAGTCATATTTGCGACCTGTAGTTTGATTCCAAGGTTTACATGGACACACAGACGAACGGACGGACGGACATCGTTAAATCGAATCAGTTAGTGATTCTGATTCGATCGGTATAATAAAAGATGGGTCTAGGTCAAAAATTTTTGGTAGTTACAAACAGCAGCACAAAGTCTTTATACCCAAGCCACATATTGGTATAGGGTATAAATACCTATGTAAATGTACATGTCAAAATAAAGGAGATTTTATCCATTAATATAATTTAACAATTAAGCGCATTATAAATATATAACAACTCGTGTCAACTCTACCGTTTCCTTTTTGTGTCAGTATAAAAAACAAATAAATTCACGCAAAAAAAAATACACCGGTACGACCAACTTTTGTATTCATAACACACTGACGAACGGACGGTCATCGGTTAAGCGATCCAGAAAGTGATTTTGAGTCGATCCGTATAATAAAAAAAGGGTAAGGGTCCAATATTTTTGGTAGTTACAAACATCAGGGCAAACTCACTCTAACCGCCTAGTGGAAAACTTTTGTATTCATAAGTTTTTCACAAAATATCTGACATTCGGTCAGAAAAATTGTTCTGGTATAGGAGTGTAGCGGAGGGTTCGGACTATAGGAGAGTGCAATTTTTTTTTTTAATTTCTAAACGACTCAGTGACTTTATATTTCTAACATTAATAGGTTGGAAGTTACAAAACTAAACAAAATTTATTTTACTTTAAAGTTTTTAGAACAAGAAAGTTACACCGTCATTTAAAAATTAAAATTTACAAAGAAATTTTTAATTTTAGCAAAATACTGAGAAAGTCCATTTTCGAAGACCCTGTTCGCTGTGATAGAGTTGAAATAGAGTAGCAATTTTTTGGCTCCCGAGGTTCACTGGTATTTACTTGGAAATGAATGACATAACTTTCAAATCGGTAGCCATAAAATAAATTATTTTGGGCTGCCTTCTCAAAGTATGGTCCACAGTGCGTCGAACTGTAGAATAAATTTTTTTTTTTATACAACATACACTCTAAATGGAGCAATAAAACCAAAACGCCGAAGTGGTGTGCGTGCTGAAAAGAATATAGCTGATACTAGCTGAACCCGGTGTGCTTCGCTACCCCTCATCGTTATAAATAAAATGAAATAAAAAAAAACTATTTATACATTAACAAAATATTATTTATTTAATTTAGAATTAATTATTGCACTAACAACTTTATATAGTCAAGGGCTTATTAGAAGTTATTATGGATTTTAATTTTTCTAAAAAGGGCGTGGTCAGTTTTCTTGTAGTACTATTTCTATTAATTTAAATACGATATATACCTAATATCATCGCCGTAGGTTAAAAATGGCCGAGATATGACGATTTTAAATTTTGGGTTATATGGGCGGAACCACGCCCCTTTGCCCACTAACAACTTTATATAGTGAAGGACTTATTATTTCGCAAAAATATCGTTTTGTGAAAATTTCATGACGATCCTTCCAGTAGTTTAGAAGATATTACGATTTTTTATTTTTCTAAAAAGGGGCGTGCTCCCGCCCACTTTTCTTCTGGTATGTATTTCTATTCAAGCCAATACCATATGTACCATATATGACCGCTGTAGGTCAAAAAATTCCCGAGATATGACGATTTAAAATTGTGGGTTATATGGGCGAGGCACCGCCCCTTTGTCCAATCTAAAATTTATATAACCTATTATTCCTTCCAGAGTCAGAGTAACACGCTGTGAAATTTTCAGGAAGATCGGTTCAGGGATTTGGCCTCCTATAAAGCACAAACAAACACACATTCATTTTTATATATTATACCATATTGAAAGCAGATTAATTATATTTAAGGTAAAATGGGGCGAAAAAGGGGGATTTGGTAATAAAAAAATGTATGGCTACCTTACCTGTAGATAAAAAGTGTATAAAACTTTAGGTAAATACATATTACAAAAAAAGTATTTTGTATAGCAAACATTGTTTGTGGTATAAGTAAGTATCTGAATTAAAAAAAGGGGGCGGTGAAGTGGGCGTGGTTCATAGTTATGTGGCGACGTTAACAGTATTAAGAGCAATATACTACCAAATAAAAAAAAATCCGTTGGAAGGAACAAATTTGTACAGAGAACAAAAAGTTTAAAACTTTCAAACAAAATTTGTCGAGAAAAGGGGCGTGAAAGGGGGCGTGGCGTAAGAAATGTTTATTTCTACCTCGCCTGGAGTATAATGTGTATATAATTTGAAGTAAATCTGTTAAAAACTATATGGGAGCAATTACATAATTTTAAAAAAGTGAGCGTAAAAGTGGGCTTGGTCGAAAAAAAGTACCCTATTAATCATGCCAGAGTCCCAGTTAAATGCTCTGAAAATTTGAGGAAGATCGGTCGAAGGTTTGGTCTCCTATAAGGTACAAACAAACAAACAAATATACAAATAAACAAACACACATTCCATTTTATATATATAGAATCTATATTATAGATAAACGAAAATGTGGTAAAAGATCTAAATTTATCGACTCATTGATGGGGAAAATGAGTGGAGATCTTAGTTGCCACTGACACTTCCTTCAAGACACAATCTCCAGCTTGGTTATTTTCTCTTAAACAAAATACATTTATTCTCGATAATATTAAACAAGAGATTGACAAATAATTAAAACTTTTTAAAAAAATAAACTTAACGTACAACGAATTTATCACAAAAATCATCACCATCATCATCAGTAAAAGTAGCACGTATCAGTAAACATTATCACAACAATCGAAAACACGACTGATGAAAACAGAGAAGGTAAACAAGAACAACAATAAGATATTACACACTAAAAAATCCAATGCGTGTGTCAGGGCAGCAGTCAACAACAACAGACAAAAAAAATAAAAAAAATATAATGTTGAAATTAATTAATGGGCTCGTTCAATTAAAATTGCAACATGTTGTAAGATGGACACAACCAAATTAAACTGAATAAACCACCTTCCTAGCTAAAAAAAAAAGAAAATGACAACCCAAACTAAGAAATCCCTAAATAATAAAGAAAAAACCTTAAACATACGAGTAGTAGTGGTTTTTGTAGTTTTTTAATTCTTATTTGTTTTGTTGTTGCTTTTTTTTTAACTTACTGGACAATTAACTTGTGCAACAAGTTCTTGCAACTCTCAAGGGGACATCTACAACTGATGAGTCCATACAGCAGCAGCAGCAACAACAACAACAACAACAACAATGTGCTTGCATACAAACATCCATTGAAATCACATTTAAAACGTGGCACGTTTAAATTTTCAAAAATTTATTTGAGAGCCGATCACCGTTCGGCCAGTGAAATGCTACATTTAATCTAGCTGCTGTTGCTGTTGTTGTAACTGCTGCTAATTCAACTCTAACATGTCCTCCAGGCCTAAAATGCTAAACTGATTTAGTGTTGAAGCTTAAAAAATGCAAAATCAATTTAAGCCGTTTGTTTTTCTATGGGAGATTAGTTTTTGTTGTGTCCAAACTATTGAACTGGATTTTCGGCTTATTGTGGTTGATGTTTTAAATGTTGCACTGCTGCACGTTAGATTACATTTTAAAGGGAAGTATTGCGCAATTTTATTTGCAATATATTTACGTCACTAATATTTACTAGCAGAGCCCAGCGCTCTAAATTCGAGTGCAAATTCTTAGAAAATTTACTTAGCTTAAGGGATCATTTGGTTCATACTGCAATTTTCATACAAAATAAAAATTTTATCTAATTCTTTGTACCCATTTTGGTTCAATATTTGCTAAATATTATTAATTTATCATTTAATCAACACAGTTAAATAAAAATTAGTTAAGGAATTCACCTTTATTGCATTTTTCTTTGCTCAACACTGCTTCATTCTATTTGTGTTTTACTTTCAATAGTTCGTACGTGTTTTTCTTACGAAATGACGTACTTGAACGATGATGAGATACGAAAATGAAAAAAATGGCTCGGATACTTTAGATTCGGTTATTGATTATATTTGTCATTGAAAATATTTATAAGTTCGGCAGGGTCATGTTTGGTTACGATATTGATAAAACTTGTCAATGAACGCGGAAATTTGAATCTGCGTGGTTTATTTGATGCCAAATTTGGTCGCCCCATTTTCCGATCAATTATGTCTGAAGATGATGTTTTGAGTCGACGATAAATGTGAACTGTGCGACCGTTGACAACTTCGTCCAATATCTAACAACTGTCAAGAAAATGTCACCATTGATGAGAAACTTGGTACATTTAGGGGGCGATGTTTTTTTCTCGGTTGACTCAAATTCAGGCTGAAAAACACAACCAAACCTTGGTGATCCAAGAAATGCAAAGCAAAGCTTCGTTTATCATCAGATCGAGATATTATTTCCTTGTTTAACAATGAAACAACGTACTGTCGTCTTTGATCCCAGGTCAGATCATACAAAATATAATTGATAATTTTTTCCCTCATGACTGTTGTAATTTCGCCTTTCATTTTACTTCTTTCCCAATCTTGAATGGTTCGTTGATTTTTCCGAACTAGTTTTCTTGACGATAAACCTGAGCATTCATCTAATGCTATTTTTTTAACTTGATCCGTTCCATTTTATTCTATTCTCGTATTTAAGCATTCAGAAGAATTACCAGAAGTTTGCAGCTCTTGTGAAGAAGTTGATTTGTCTAAATCCTCCACAAATAATCCTGTCGTTTCATCCAAACGCATCTATAAAATTAATAGGCAAGGCGATTTCTTGTGACCGATGTTTTGTTCAACCGTTTTATCCCGATTTTGACCAAATGTATGTTATTTTAAAGGTATTTCTTTTAAGCTGTTCACCAGATTTACAGATTTTGAAATTTTTCTTCTTTATTTTGAGTAAATTGCAATTAAATTTGCTACTAAAACATACATAGAATTATACATATGCTATGTATGTGTTTATTAATGTGTTTGTTAATCAGTTTATTATCTTCATTCACAATAATAATAAACCAAAAAAGTGTTGGTTTGTGAATTGGCTAAATTGAGAAATAAAGTTGCCTAGATATATCACTCGAATTTCGAGCGCTGGAATCTGCTAGTGTTAATAAATCCAGTTCCATAATAATAATCATCGTTTGCATTTTCAATTGATCCAGACTCAACTGACACCAGCTGACCAGTCTTTTCATCGTGAATCAATATATATGATGGATTTATATTATTATAATATTAAATCTAAACGGTTTAACTCACTCGTTAGTTAAAAGCATTGACTTGCCTTGTTCATATTGCAAAAAAATGGTACGAATTGTAGAAATATTGCAAAATGGCATATATGACAAAATATAAATATTACACTAAATGATATAAATTCTCAAAGAAATACAAAACAAAACTTCATAAGTATGTTTTCAAGTTATCAAGTATACATCCAGAGTACGTGACTGCATGACATGAGTTACGTGTTTTAAAAATTAGACGGATGAGATACGAGGTTCCATTTTTTTTTTAAATAAATAATTTACGGGTAGAGATTTTTATTTAAAATTTTACACAGTTGTGTAAAAACATATTCTAAATATGAATCCGGTTTAAACTCAAAACCTTCAAAAATTGAGTTACGAGGTTAAGTCAGAGTACCTTGGATATGTGGAAACAGTACGCAAAAATGGAACATTCCTTCGAAATTGCTGACTGTCAAAAATACTCCTTTTGTACAATTATAGATTTACATTCAATGACATTGTGACATTAGCCACAAAAACAAAGCATCGGTATAAATTAGTACAGTGACAAGACAGCTGCAGTTGATGAGAGTTCTGTTCGCCTGTCATTTTTAATGCCTCATCTCTTCTACTGCCGATCAAATGACTGGCTCCTACACAACAAAACGCAAAATAAATCGATGGCCAAACATTGTATTTGCAAATATTCTTGATAAACCCGCTTTCAATGCGTACATACTCTTTTTTGAAATCGATGGTTCATGGGCCCCAGCCGATCGGAATCGCAAGAGACCAGAGTTTTTGCGGCAACTAGCACTTTCTTTGGCTAAGACGCATATCATGAAATGTACTAGATTACCTCAACGGGTAATGCACAGTTTTATTTGTCTTCCCTTCTACTTGTATTCTATAATATTTTACGGAAGTATCTTTACATTTTGATACATCATTCCTTGGCTATTCGGGCGAGAGGCTCCTAATTCAATACTAAATAGCTAAATATTATGAGGAATAGTTTAAGCCTTAGTGGTGCAACACAGACTACCTACTGTGGACAGGAGAATATTTTCAACAGACAGACAGACAGACGGACATCGTCAGGTCGATTCATTCTTTTATAAGGATCAAGAATATATTTTTTATGGGATTATGTGAGTAACAAACAGATTGGCAATCTCATATATACCCTCTGCCCAGTGGTGTGGATTTATTAATTTCTCGGAGTCTTTAATCAGAAAAGCGAAAAAAGAGCCAGGACTAAAATTGTGTTATGTAAAAAAAGGTCGCGGAAAGAAATTACAAGAAGAATATCTAGGCAAAAGGGCGTGCTGAGAAATTTAAGCGAAATTTAGTCGTAAGGCTTGAACGGTGTATTATCAACAATGAAACATTCGTGCTTGGCGACTTCTTACTGCCACGAGGAGTGGTGTTTATGTGGCTAAGAGAAGGTCCTTGAGAAAACCATGAAAAAGATGAAGATCATATGTGACAACTGATAATAGCGAGTAATATCGATTTCTGTATTAAATAATGATTCCAAATTGACTAATGCCATTCCTATAGCACTATGAGAAATCTAGATTTTTTGGGCTGATATTGCATCATTTCATTACAATAAATTGGCTGTTGAATGGTGCAAAAAACATAATGTCAATTTCCCAGCATTTGATGTGAATCCACCTAACACGTCAGAACTAAGACTCTTAGAAAGATATTGGGGTCTTGCAAAAGGAGTGAAGCAGAGCAGAAAGAAAGTTGCCACAATCTTTCTGCTCAGAAATCGTCCGTGGCCAGCAAAAGAATTCATTGCAAGTACTATAAAAGCGCTCTGAAAAACTTAAAATTTTCATACAAAACAATTAATTTTTATTATTATTATTAATTTTTATTAATGAAAATCCTAATGTAACAAGATTTAAAATCTTATAAAACAACATTAGTCATAACAAATTAATTTTCAATAAGAAGAATGTTTGTAAGTTTAATTTATAATTAAAATTAGAAGAATAATATAAAATAAAATATAATATAAAATATATAAAAAATAAAATAAAAATGTAAAAATAAAGTGTAAAAATATCCTGCACAGCAGGTAAAAATTATATGGAAATTAAAATTAAATTAACTAAAGAAATTAAAATGAAGTATTTTAAAAATCAATTGAGAAAAAGTTTAAAAAGTTCTTTCTTAAATGATGTTGTATTTGATATTTTGTGAAGTTGATTATTTAAAGTATGTAACGAGTTCCAAAGACGTATGCCATTTACAAAAAAGTGTCTTTCGGATATTAGTCTATTGTACAATATTGGTACAAGACAGTTATTACGGTTAGATCTTGTAAATAGTAATCGCTCGAAAAGGTAAACGGGTTCTTTAGTGAAAATAATTTTATGAACCATAAGTAAAGTTCTAAATTTAAGATAGTCTTCAAATGAAATGCCATAAATTCTATTTAGAAAAGCGGAGATACTATCATATTTGCGTAAACCATAAACATATCTAACTACACTTTTAAAGACGCGTGTAAGTTTACCCATGTCTGCACTATCACAACCTGACAACAATTCACAACCATATAAAAGCGTAGGTAAGATAAACGATTTTGCAAGAACAAATCTAATTTTCTGCGGTGTGAAGTATTGAGAAGACCAAAGACTACGGAGAATACTATAAACTTTTCCAGAAGCTTTGTTAATTTGATCATTCCACGTTAGGGTATTATTAAAAATCATTCCAAGGTTTTTAGCATTCGCAACGTATGCGATATCCACTCCATTAATACTAACTTTCGGAAGACAAGTGGTATCATATATCTTTTTAAAAATAACAAGGCACTGAGATTTTTTCGGATTTAAGGTAAGACAATTCAACCTAGCCCATTCTAATACGTGGTTCAATTCAGTATTCAGGTTCTGTATACAATTTTCCACATCTCGTATGTTACATGATGTGTATAACTGAACGTCGTCAGCGTACATGTGCATTTGGCATGAATTAATTACGCGTGGTAGATCATTTATGTAAATAGAAAACAAAAGAGGGCCAAGTATAGACCCCTGCGGAACACCTCTACTTAAAGACGCAGAGGTAGACGACTTGTCTTTAGAGACAACTACTTGCTCTCTGTTCCGAAGGTAAGAGCTAATCAATTTAGAGGAGGTTTCAGAATAACCAAAAATATGTTTAATCTTTTTAACTAGAATATCATGGTCCACTGAGTCAAAAGCTTTAGAGTGGTCCAATAAAGTCAAAAAAGCCATATTACCACTGTCAACGATATAACGAAGATCTTCCGATACATCAATTAAAGTAGTGATACACCCTCTTTTCCTGCGAAAACCAGATTGCTTAGATGATAAAAGATTATTATTGGATATATGTTCATTCATTTGTTTGCTCATAATTTTTTCGAAAACTTTCGAAAGAAAAGGAAGTACAAAAATTGGCCTGTATTCTTTATTAGATTTCGTCAAGGGAATTACTTTTGCCCATTTCCACAAATCAGGGAAAATAGATTTTGTAAAAATAGTGTTAAAAATATGAGTTCCTGGTTAACGCAGGAAAAACTAAATAAAGAATCCAGATTGCAAACTGGTAGATTTGCATAAGAGTCACAACGAAGAGGAGTTGAGTCATTTGAAGTAAATTGTCTATTCAATTCATTTAGTTCAAAAGTGGAAAGATTTACCGATTCACTTTCATCTTTATAACCAATTTTCTTTATCTCTTTCCACATATTTTTAGTATCCATAGCCTCTGAAAATACACGACTATAATAGCGTTGCTTAGCTAACTTTACTTCTCTAGTAACAGATCTACGTAGTGATATAAAAATTTCATTTGACTGTGTAGTTTTATATCTTTTCCACTTATCGTAAGCATAATTTCTTTTAACTATTAAATCACAAATATTTTGATTAAACCAAGGCTTAGTAGAAGATTTAACAGTTTTCTTTCTAACCGGTACGTATTTGTCGTATAGGTATGTGGTAGCTTCATAAAAAAAGGATATCTGTTGGTTTAAATCAGGATTACTGTAGATACTGGTCCAATTGATTAAATTAATTTCATTTAAAAGAGCATCATAGTTAATATTCTTGTAATCACGGAAGGTAATATGCTGTGGTTTTTCATGTTTAAAATACGGAAGGTTAAAGGTCATATAAATGACGTCATGTTTTGAGAAATTAGGAGAAGAAAACTGGTCATGCAAAAGAACTTTTCTAATATCAGAGACAAAGAACACGTCAATAAGGGTACTACTCATTGAAGTGAAGTGAGGGGGGATAGTAGTGTTTACAGCTATAAGCCCAATCGGTTGGAAAAGTGAAATTAGATCAGAATCAATGAGCAAATTTCCATTTAGGTCTCCAGAAAGAATAATATCACTATAAGATAAACAATTTTCATCTAACATATTAACAACCGGAGAAATATCTAGTGAATCATTAGGCCTATATAAAACACCTATGAATACAAAATCATATTCTTCATCGATAGATTTGCAAACAAATCGAGAACGTAATTGTTTCTTGACATACATTGCAACGCCTCCAGCACGTTTACCAGTATTCATATCAGCTCGAAATAAATCATAGCCGTCTATTTTGACCTGAAAGTTTTTTTATCTTATTCGGATTGAACCATGTTTCAGATATACAAATTACACCAATTCCTGAGTTTTCAAAAATGTATCGAAATTCATAAAATTTACAAAAAAGACTTTGAGCATTTAAGTGACAAATTTTTAAACCTTCCTTTTGTTTACCAATTATACGAATCATAGAATGAGTGTTGTATTTGGAACTCGACCGAATATTAGAAGAAGTCAGAATAAAGTATTAAGCAAATATCAACATCAAATAAGAAATACTCAAAAAATTTAAAATAAAAAGGCATAATAAAAAGGAGAGATATAAAAAAAAATACAAAAATAAAAATAGGTTATGGAAATAATTACGACAGTTTTAAATTTTAAAATATTACTGGCGAAACCCTTCTACTACAGAAACTGGAAAGTTGTCACGTGTGTTTTTCGATGTTTCGATATTTTCCAGAAAATGCACATTCTCCACACAAAACGCACTATCGGACTTAGAGCGTTTGGCATAAATACGGCCACGGCGAGTGTAAACTGATGAGAGTAGTTTTTTCCGTTTTAACTTAATTGCTTCCTTAAGAAGATTGCGGTTAAATCTGGTTAGAGGGTAAAAACATATGAAATCAACCGAAAATATTAACATTTGTGACCTCATCACCTCCAAATTTGATAAGATTTTGTACACATGATCTATGGGTCGGCACAATAATATTTGCCAACTTTCAGACATATAGCCTTCGAACTTTCAGAATTATGGCCATTCCAAGTTGGCAAAAATCAATAAAAATGCACTCAGATGCCTTAACACAATTTTTAATATCTCGAAAAGTATTCATTGCACGTTAATAATCAAGGGCTCATTTTACAGACTAAAACATGCGCCATTCCAAAATTTTTCAAATTTTCGATCAAGGATAATGTAAATAAAAAAGGACTAAAATTTCCAAAGGATATTTCTCGAAAATCAATATTTTTAAAAATTTCAAAAAAATATATGTTAATTCTTATTATGTTTTGTACAAGTCTGTCAAATTTCAATGTGGAGTCTTTATTACAACATGAGTTATTAAGAAAAAAGCAGGCGAAGGTTTATGTATTTCATGAAATGTACCAAAATACAAAAAGGTGACAAATTACAAAAAGAAGGACAAATCAAATGTAACGGAACTTTTTCGACTTTTCTTTGCTTAAACTCTTTTTCTCCATTGCTAAACCTTTAATAAAAAGTACAACATAATGTATTATCATTATTAAACACTTTATTACAGCATATTTATTTATTTCTGAAGGATTTCAATTAAAAAATCTGCATCTGCCGCGTATCGCTTGACTTTAATTTTTTTTTTATCTACAGGTTCAATAGAATGCAGCTTTTGAGTTCCAGGAATAGTACGCAAATCTTTAAAACGAATTTGAAGGAACCGTGCTTCTTCTTCGTGGTCTTCTAGAGTTAAAAACTCGAAATTACAGTTGAAAAGATTTTGCAGGCACCATTCATATAATTGTTTTGGAGTAGTTATTTGACCTTGTAATGGACGCTGTAAACTAGCTCGACGTGCCTCTCTCTTTACGGTACCTCCAAGACCGTCACTTGGGCCTTTTCCATGGCTTGTTGCAAAAAAATGCCACTCAGCATTACATCCAAAATCTTCCATATGAACATAAATTGATAAAGTTCTTTTTATTTTTAAACTGGGCAGCACTACCGTCTGAAAAATACGTGATTTTCTTCGGGGTTGTTTTAAACTTTTTTCTCAAAAATACATTCAGGTGGCGATGGAACAGGTGAACAGCTACAGAATCGTGTACAAGACAATCAGATATTATTATGAAGTTTGTATGTTGTGTTTTTCCATCTCATTTAAAATAAATAGCAATTGGATATAAAGTGGCCTGAGAGTTGTTCCAGTGAAATCCCTGGACTGCATCCTGAATAGTAAAAGAAGCATTTTCTGAAAAATCGCAAACTGCTATATACTCATTTTCTTCCAAATTTGATTTTCTTTCGCTCAGATATGCTGCCTGCTGTTTTGCAATAAATGAATGAGGTAATAGAATTTCAAGTTTTTCACATAGGGAATCCACAAAAACGTCGGCTTGGCCAATCATGGTCTCCAAATTATCCCTATCTACACTTACCCATTGTTTATATGTTATTTCATCAATATCATTTTGCTCTAGTAATTGATTTAGTTTTGCTTTTAAATTTTCAATTCCTGGACTCTTGTTACATTTACGTAGGTGACACTTTGAAGAAGATGGAATGCATGTCATTTGTTTCAAACAATCTTTGTAACATTCAAGCTGATAATTCGGAACACCAGCAGTTAATTTTTTTAAATTTATGGCATCAATCATCAGCTTCACATTTTGATGCTTTGTACAAACACACACGTTATGAGATCCACTCGCATTTGCTAGAATTATATTCCTCGGACGAAGTTGGCAAAACTTGGAAATACCTATTTTTATTCCATCATGTCGTTCCTTGAATAAGGCGTACATTTCTCTTAAGTTTCCAAGCAAAAGTCTTTTATTTTTCCTGACTTTTGTACCATTTTCAAAAAAAGACACGAAATCTTTCTGTCCGGGCATACACCTGCTGACGTCATCGGATTCATAAAAGGATTTTACTAAATTGCTTGTCACTGGTGAAATTGGACTTCCCAGTTTTGGGTTAGGCGTACTCATCACACCCTTTGTTTCAACCAAATGCTTAACTTTTCGCGCGATATAGTTTGTAACCAGGAATTCTTCCTCAATTTTATGTATTGCCCAGCTTTTTGGTAAAATTGTTAGCAGTTGGATTTTCTCGCTATTTTTTGTTAATGTTTTAAACTTTTCTTTTAATTGTTCTATTATTTCGGATTGTGGGCACATATGCGAAGTTGATTGTGCTGAACCGTGGAAAATTTTGTCTTGAATCGAATCACTTATTTTCCTGAATTTTCCATCTCTGTACCGTTTTTGATGTAACTTCTTCTTTTTTACCGGAGATTGTTCCAGATACGGTAAAGATTGGTTTAATTTTGAAATAGCAACTTCTTCCGTGCCTGACGCAATGTCATCTTCTTCCGTGCCTGACGCAATGTCATCGAAAGTATCTACATTTTCGTTTATGTCTGAACCTTCTTCCAAATTAGATTTATTAGATTTCTTCAGATGCGAAAATTTTATTCTACATGTCCCACAAATTTTATTTGAGATCGTAATGTTTTTATCCTTAGTATACTGTAGCATCCATTCTTGGACTTGTCTTAAACTTTTATTGCACCCAGTGTGACCGGATTTTTTAAAAGGATTACAGCAAAATGTTGAATGGAATGGCATATTTTTTTTTTTAAATACCACAACCGAATGAATTGTGCACGACTTTTTTGTATTGACAATAATTATAATTTATTTAAATATTTAGTCTCTTTTTTTTGTTTTTTCAAACGATCAAGTCACTTTAACACTATAACACTTTGACGTTTAGCACTTATGAAATCTAGTATTCAACTGAAGTTTGACTTACAGTCTCTGAACGATTTATACTGTTTTTTTTTGGTACAAAAAATAGATTACAGGTAAAAAAATACACGCCTTGCTTTTCTTGAATTGGAAAATTTGCGTGAACTACGGGTCATAAAATGTTTTTTAAATAGGGACTGAATTTGCTACTGCCAATAAGCCGACCACAGGTCATAAAATATTTGTAAATTTTTTGTGTGAACAGGCAATAAATATTTCGTCTAGGTTGTAAAGTCGAAAAAGTTCCGTTACATTTGATATGTCCTTCTTTTTGTAATTTGTCACCTTTTTGTATTTTGGTACATTTCATGAAATACATAAACCTTCGCCTGCTTTTTTCTTAATAACTCATGTTGTAATAAAGCCTCCACATTGAAATTTGACAGACTTGTACAAAACATAATAAGAATTATCATATATTTTTTTGAAATTTTTAAAAATATTGATTTTCGAGAAATATCCTTTGGAAATTTTAGTCCTTTTTTATTTACATTATCCTTGATCGAAAATTTGAAAAAAAATTTTTTTTGGAATGGCGCATGTTTTAGTCTGTAAAATGAGCTCTTGATTATTAACGTACAATGAATACTTTTCGAGATATTAAAAATTGTGTTAAGGTATCTGAGTGCATTTTTATTGATTTTTGCCAACTTGGAATGGCCATAATTCTGAAAATACGAGAGCTACGACACTGAAAGTTGGCAAACGCTATTATTATGTTTAACTTTCCCTTCGTACCAAAATTCATCCAATTCAAAATCGGTGCGGTCAACTCATTGGTTGATTTCATATGTTTTTAGCCTAGAGCTTCATTTTATAGAATGACAAAGGCGCAGAAGGTCTTCAGAGTTACGACGAAAAACAGCAGCTTGCTTCAAAATATAATTTTTCTCCTGAGCTGATGACAATTTTATGGCAGTAGCAGGATCAATAACGTTATCATTTTTACTATTGTTTCGAGAGTTTTGAAGACGAGTTATTTTAATTATATTTGGAACAATTGCATTAATGGTCTCACAAATATTCATAAATGTAGTCTGTAAGTTTTCATTTTCATAGTATGGATTGCCGTGAATTCGTATCTCATTAGCGACTTTAGTATTTTCTTGCTTGTCCAAAGATCGCTTTAAGGTATCAATTTCATTTTTAAGGTCAACAATTTGCGGAATAATTTGTTCTAGCTTGCTGACCCTGTCGGAGACAGAATATATTTTTTCCTCAATGTTGACAATTTTAGTTAATATACGCTCCTCAGACTCCTTTATTTTAAATGCAATGTTATTAGATATGTCAATTGACATTCTGGAAAAACGTTCTTCCATTAATAGCATAAGTTGGGAATCAGGATTCATTTTTTGCGAAATATTATTATATTGTATGTCGAGTTAAATAAAATTCCCATTATTTACTTCTTATTTGTATTATAATCGGTTATTTCCTTTAAAAGCTGTGATTGCAATCCTTAGATATCACCAGGGCCTTGCAGAGCTGAGAGGGGGCCCAGGCCAATAAAAAATATGGGGCCTCTTGTTTGAGTAAAAAAACAAATTTACATAGTTCTTTTATTATTTTTAATTTATTTAAAAAGTATGAATTTAATAATTAAATTACAAATAAGCTTTTCGAGCTTTAGTTGTAGCAAAAACTTTTATAATAGTTGAAAAATCAATATTTCGTGCAATATCTGAATTTATATGTAAAATTGATAGCCCATTCAACCGTTCTTGGCTCATTGCAGATCTGTTAAAATTTTTAACCCTTTTCAACACACTGAAACTGCCTTCCGCTGCAGCAACGGAGGCAGGTAGACTTAAAAATATTCTTAAAGCTGTTGATATCTTTGGAAACAATCCAATTAGGTTTTTTTCTAAAATGTTTAGCAGCAACTTAGCTGGAGATGATTATATATCAAAGTTTACTTCAAAAATATTTTTTAAAAATATCATTTCATCACATATTTCATTTGAAATTTCCTTTGGATATTTTAAGTGCATATTTTTTGCTCTCGATTTTATTTCCTCATCTGATGAAGTTTGAAAAATCCAAAGGAATCCAAAAGTCTGGCAAATTTTGCGTAAAGACTCAAAGTGACGTGTCAAGCCTGAAATAATCGAATCAATAATGTATATAAAAACATTAACTCTATAATGTTCTTCAGCATCAATCTGTGACCTAATATGACGAGTTAATTGAAAATCAGTTGAAATTTTGGAAAGTACGGCAATCTCTTTTGAACTTAAGGGTAATCTGCCCCACTCTTCACGCATTATCTTCATCCTTGCAATAAGATTGTTAATATTTTCCATTTAGACGTCAAGTGTTGCATTGCGTGTTTCAATAATTAAATTAGTTTGTTACAATAACGTTAATATTTCAAGCCATATTGTTGTCATCACAATGCATTCGAATGTATACAAATATTGAAAAATTGACTGAAGTTCGGTACGTGCGTGCGGTGGAAGGTTTAGTGACATAGACTCCTCTAAAGCAGCCAGAATATTTGACTGATTATTGTAAATTGGTTTACCAGTATCAATTCGAGCAGACCATCTCCCACTTTCTAGGACTGCTGCTAAAAAAATTATACATCTGTTGAATTCTCCCGAAATATGAAACTGCTTCTTTACATGATTCAACAGAGTCAACTCCAACAAGATTAAGAGTATGATTTCCACAACTGGAAAAAAGGCAATTCGGATTACGCTCAAGCAGCACTGCTTGCACACCGTTATACTGTCCTGCCATATTAGCACCATTATCATAAGCTTGCCCAAAGCATAAATTAAAATCAAGGCCAAAATTTTCAAGAATTTCAGTAATTCGTGTAGCGATTTCGATTCTTCTTTTTTGTGTAAATGAATCAAATGTAATAAATCTTTCCTCAATTGAATACGATGCATTATTTATTATTTTTACATAACGAATTACAAGACACGTTTGTTCTTGGTGTGAGCAGTCTGGTGTCGCATCCACAATAATGGAAAAATATTTAGAATCAAGAATTTCTTCAATAATTTTTCTTTGCACAAATTTTCCACAAATCTGAATGAATTCATTTTGAATTCTTGATGATAAATAATGAACTTGAAGACGTTTGTGCTTGTCTTGTGACTGACGAACACTTTTTACATGTTCGTATAAAACTGGATCATACTTACTGAGCAATTCTATGATACCTAAAAAGTTTCCATTCTGCGAATTTCCAATATTCTCATTAGAACCAAATAATGCCAAACCACGCTCACTTAGGAAAAATATAACATCCAAAATTCTATGAAGAACTTTCTGCCAATTACTTGCCTCACAGTTTAGTTCTTTCAGTAGAGATGATCCTAATGAGGACTTTAATAATGCAGATCTACTTGCTGATTTCCAATGGACATAATTTTTTTTATAAATAATTGAATTTTCATGAGCGGGTACGCGATTTTTCAATTTCCTCCATCCTCTCAAAATATCCCATCCTGATTGGCTACCGAGAACTGATGCATCAAATTTCGTAGCCTATAGGAAGCAGGCAAAACAACATAGCCAATCTCTGTTGCAAATTTTTCCATTCGCTAAAACCTTCTTCGTCAGACGATATGGAAATTTATTGTTTTCAGCATCATTTGGGATGTTTTCAGGTATTTTAAAGTGTTCAATTTTCAAAAAATCTTCCATTTGCATTATATTTTTCTTGTTAAGTAAGGCGACGTCATCGTTGAAAACAGGTATTGAAGTTGTTGCTTCAATTCCCTGAATATTGGGTAGATTAGATGACACGTAATTTTCTTCCATGTTTGCATCATCAACAATTATCTGTAATGGTGACAAAGAATCTTCTATATGTTCTGAAGTTATATTTTCACCACCGAAATTTCAGCATCAACATCAGCAATAACATTTGCCATTTGTGAAATAGCATGAGTAGTTTCATTTTCAGGATTGACTGTTTGATTGATAACCTATTCAGTGATTTTTTTTTATTAAAGAATTTCGTTAATCGTGGCAGACTTTGCTTGGCTTTTTGTTGTTCTTTTTTCTGCCGTCTCTTGCTTGCGCCACTCAGATATGTTCTTTTCATTATATTCCTAAAATTAATTTCTTATGAATTAAATAGAACTATTTTTAATATTAACTCCATTTAAACTTACAGATTACAAATATCACTAAACAATAAAAAAAAAACACTAATTTTATAATCACTAAAATTTATAGTACGGAACCAAAAGCTATACTCAATAGGAAAATTAAAACTATACTGAATAGGAAATATAGTTAAATTTTTAATAATAAATTTTTTGAATTTTTCAAAGTTCAACATATTCTTTTTTATGCAATTGGCCTACAACGTAAAAAAGTTTTATACCTACATATAACAATAACTTGAAATTTTTACTATAACTTTTGTATCGTTATATTTTATAAATCTTTGGTTAAAATAAAAATAAATTAATACTCAAAACAATATTCCAACTTAATTTTTCCGCACTTACTGTGACCAAATTAGGAAATAAATAGAGGCCCTTTCACAACTCGGGCCCTGAGCCAAATGGCCCTCATGGCCCATCCTCTGTTATGGTCTGGATATCACTATTGAAAACCTTGTGATTTGTGGCGCTTACTTATTGCACCTTATGCCACTCTTTGGCCAGATTTTATGAGTTATTGTTTTTATTACACCGATCAATTCAGAAACATTTTCTGAGTCGATTTAGCGATAACGATCCGTCCGTCTGCTGTCTCATACTCGTACTGTGAGGGCGCCGGTGGACGCATAGTTTCCAGCCGGTGTTAAGTGCACCTTGAGGTCAGGCCATCGTGGCAGGTACTCACGTTAACTTTGTACACATCTGTCTGTCTGTCTGTTTATTAATTTTTGCGTTGGAGATGCGGAGTCTTCGCAAGACTCTTTCAGTCCGCGATGAACGAATATACGATTCACCAAAAGTCCCTATTATTTGCCTTAATCGACAAACCCGCAAAGTTGGAATTGAAAAGTCACCCTTTCTTTTATAAACAGTGTATAATCTACAATATTATAGATTTATTATGACCGGTATAAAAACTGTAGTTAATAACCGATTATGACCAAAGATACCTCATTTTAAAGGTATTTCTTTTTAGCTGTCCACCAGATATAAAGGGTTTTTCAACAGGGACCCTACAAAAGTAGAAAGACAGGGACAGCAAAAGACGCCATATTTCTTGCCGCTCTTTTGATATTTCTCTTCAGTAAGGTTTGCAATTTCATGATGGAAAGATATACGAGCCAACAGCGAGTCGAAATTATTAAAATTTACTACCGAAATTCGGAGTCAGTGGCCTCAACGTTAAGAGCGCTACGTCCAATTTATGGTCGTCATATTCATCCTAGCAGATCAACAATTGAGCGTCTAGTGGAAAAATTTGAATTCACAGGCACAGTACAAAATGTTCCCGTGCCAGTGAGACAAAGAAGTGCCCGTAGTGTCGAGAATATTGCTGCCGCTGAGGCTTCAGTTGAAGAAAGCCCAAATGTGTCTCTCACACGTCGTGACGTCATTGTGGCGAATTTTTAGAAAAGATCTTGGCCTACATCCTTACAAGATCAAATTGACGCAAGAACTGAAGCCGCTTGACCACCAGAAACTTCTTATGTTCGTGAATTGGGCTGAGCAACAACTTGAAAATGATTCGGATTTTCATCGAAAAATCATCTTCAGCGATGAGGCTTATTTCTGGCTGAATGGCTTAGTCAATAAACAAAATATGCGTTATTGGTCAGACAGCAATCCACACGTACTCCATTAGTCATCATTGCATGCCGAAAAAATTACGGTTTGGTGCGGTTTATGGGCCGGTGGCGTCATTGGGCCGTACTTCTTCCGTGATGATCAAGACCGGCACGTTATTGTGAATGTGAATCGCTACCGTTCAATGATAACCGAATATTTTTGGCCCCAAATGGATGATATGGACTTGGAGGACATGTGGTTCCAACAGGACAGCGCCACAAGCCACACAGCGAATGTCACAATCAATTTATTGGAAACTAAGTTTGGAGAACGTGTTATTTCACGAAATGGTCCAGTCGATTGGCCGCCTCGGTCGTGCGATTTGACGCCGTTGGACTATTTGCTGTAGGGTTACGTCAAGTCTATGGTCTATGCCAATAAGCCAGCGACGATTGATGAACTTCGTACGAATATCGAACGTGAAATTGCAGCAGTATCAGCCGATTTATGCTTGAAAACCGTCGAAAATTGGGTTCAGCGTATGGACTTCTGCAAGCGTGCCCGTGGTGGCGATGCAAAAGAGATCGATTTCCATACATAATGGCATCGAACGTACTTTCACAGGAATAAAGAATTTCATTGATTTACAAAACAGTTTTTGTTTTATTTAAAAAAACTTTTGTAGCGCTCTTATTGAAAAACCCTTTACATATTTGCACCGTCTAGCACATATTTTTGGAGTAATGTTCATTTGAAGTTGCTACTAACACATACTTAAAACATATTGTGTGTGTTTTTATTAAAATTATCAAAAGCCCTGTATAGAAATGTGAATTGGCTAAAATTTATTAGCATTTATTATTGGGCTACTTTAAAATTATTTATTAAATGAAAAAATAAAATTTCTTAGAATTTGCACTCGATTGGGCTCTGCTACTATCCAAGAATTGTGAGTTTTTTTATAAAAAAATTTTTAATTCAAAGTTAATTTCACTTAGCAATACTTCCCTAGTCTTAAGTAAGTTCATCTATACTATTTTATAGACTTCGTGGTGGCATTTGTTAGTTGTTGCAACACTTGTATTTTCGAAGACCTGCGTCTGTTTGTACGCTTGTCTGTGTGCGGCTTAGTTAAGAAAAAGTCCTTGTCCTAACGTTTAGTTTAAGCCAACTTGTGTTTAGTCAATTTACAACCTCCAACATGTTATGGCCTCCACCTTTTGCCCGGCTACCTCTGTACAATTACTGCCACTATTTACTACATCTAACCAAAATCAAGACTCTTGCCTTGCCTTACTAACTAAGTAGTTTTAAGTTTTAAGCTTTTTGAGATTAGCTCGTGTTATTTGTTTCCTAAAAATCCATGTAAATCGGTCCTACTCTCAGCTCCTTTCCCTTGCTCCTGTACTTTTTTCAAGCAATCTCTAATTTTTGTAGCCATGTATTTATTGTTGTTGGTCTACACACATGCAACAAATACAATTTGTGTTCTGAAGTTTTTTCTTCGATATTTTTTTCTGTAAAGAGAATGGAAAATTGTTGTTATGTTCAATTATTTTAGCATGTAAATTTGCTGTTTTAACAATGTTTTCGTTGTTTTGTGTTTTTTTTTTTATTTTTTTAATCTGTTGTTGTTGTTTTGGTTTTGTTAAGGTGACAAGAATTTTAATAACTTGTTTTCAATTAGTCACATAAAATGCAACATAAATATGTATGTTGGGTATTTGAGAGTGTGCGTGTGTGTTGTCTGTAGGGAATTGTGTTAAGAAAACAAAAGAATAGAAAACAGTGTCGTTCAATTAAGACAACAAAAGAAATGAGGTAAGAATTTTGTAATCAAATGAAGGAATTAATTGTAATTAATGCAAATAACTGACAAATATTCACTATATGCCTTACAGAGTCATTCACAGGATGTACTCTCTAATATAAACACATAATTGCCTGATTTTGACATTCTATGCTGCTGCTGCAGCAATGGCAATGATGTTTCGTTAGATTCCCATACCTAGGAATAACTTTAGATACAGCGATCGAGTCAAATTCGCTATGAGTTAGTCTGCCATTTGACTTCTACAAGTGAATTGATATATTGGTAAATTTGCATCGAAAGTTTAGATCAGTACATGTTGGGTTTATCGTTAAAAATTTTCAAATTTGTGCTACAAATTGTGGCGTCTACCTGATTTTGAGTAGTGCGTTATTGTGATATTTGAAACTATCCAGCAGAAAGAAGTGAAGTCATTGGAAAATAATCACTTCTTCATTGCTTCCAATGTAGCGATGGCAACTTTTTCCAAGCAAAAAGCGCAAAAAACTACCGCAAAAGAAGTTAAATTAGATAGAATCTAAAAGCGCTAAATAGCTTCAGATAGACAGGTCCATTTCTCGAAATCAACATATCGCCGCATGGCACGTAGCGCCATCCTGTTGAAACCACATCTGACTCAGATCAATGTCATATATATTTCAAACAAAAAATCATTGATCATGGTGCTGCAGTGATCTCTATTTATGGTAACGCGAGTTCCGGCTACATTTTTGGAGAAATAAGGTCCGATGGTGCATTTTTCTGGATATAATGGAGTCTGTAGGGTTTGTTGTGGATTGTTCGCACTCCACATGTGGGAATTTTGTTTATCAACAAACCCGCTAAGTCAAGAATGATCACGACGAAATGATAAATTTTAATCTTCTATGCTTTCGTTTACATCGGCGATATTCTCTTCAATACACGCATTCTACAGTTCGGCGGATGGCTTGGTAAGATGGACAATTATGAGCATCATAAAAACAAGAAGTCGTCTATAAGTTGCGCGAATCGATGACTGATTTTCAAAGTAAATTTAAATAATTTGGTAGCGTTGTACCAGCGCGAATCTAATGAGTTGAGATCATATATAAAGCTCGTTTGACAGCTAAACTTTTCATAAGTTCTATCTAAGTAGAAAAAACATCATTCCTAAATGCATCATATCTTCATTTTCAGGCCAAAATATTGATTCATATACAATTTTAATACTTTTATTAATTTCTGTACAAACATTTGATGGAATTAATTAATGGAATGATCAGAGTAATATTAATTTTTGTTTGAACGGAATTATAAAACATGCATTTCACTGAACACTCCTTCGTCTTCAGCATTTGGGTATGGATAAGTGAATACGTAATGAATCTTGATAATTTAAACAGATGAGAGTATTAAATTCGGCCGTGCTTAAAATGTTGTTGAAAACACTATTCAAAATATTGTTCAAGAACGTTAAAATGGAACCAAGTTAAAACATTTTATAAAGGCTAGCAGCTTCCAGCGCTCAAAATTCGAGTGCAATTTCTAGGCAGCTTTATTTTTCAACTTAGCCAATTAACAAACCAACACTTTTACGGTTTATTATTATTGTGAATGAAGATAACAAACGCATTAACAAATTTAATAAACACACACATAGCATTGTATAATTTTGTGTATGTGTTAGTAGCAACTTTAAATACAATTTACTCAAAATAAAGGAAAAAATTTAAAAATCTGTAAATCTGGTGAACAGCTAAAAAGAAATACCTTTCAAATAATAGACGTTTGGTCAAAATCGGGATAAAACGGTAGAATAAAACATCGGTCACAAGAAATCGCCTATCCTATTAACACGACTCTTTCGTTGTGTCTCACCATATTTGAGTCTTTTTGAATATATTTTATAAGGTACATTTTAAGGCTTTGAACATTTTTGGTTGTATGAAAGTTACCAGACCCGCTCATTTGATTTTACCGGTATATGATGAGGACTTATGCAGATATAATAACAGTTGGTGTTGAATTTTATGTTTTTATGTTTCAAAAAGGCAGGGAAAAAGATTTTGTATCTTTTATAAGGGAGGTCCTCTCTTCCATCTCTTTGAGCAACCCGTGCAAATCCAGGTACTGAAAAGCTTATTCCATTTAATAGTTTTTCGCATTGTGAATAGTTAGTGCACAAAATAGTTAGTTTTCGAGATATATTATCGATTTTAAGCTCCACGCCAAAATAGTGTGCAATTTAAATGAGTTGTTTCCATGAAGGGCAAATTTTCAAGCATTTTCTGCTGCGATTTTGTGTTTTCGCCGAAATTTTTTTTTCGCTTTGGTGACATTTAAAATAGTTATTCCACAATTCGAATGGACTATTTCAAAGAATGGGCAAAATTTCAACTGATTTGGTTATGCACACTTATTTTTGGTTTTCCGCTCCCAAATTTTAGTTTTTTTTAATTATTGACCAACACTCAGGGGATGGCTCCTACAGATGCAGTGCATTGCGCTGACGTCAGGAAAATAAGTTATGGGAAGGAGGAGTAGTGGTTGACTTAATTTTTTTTTAGATTGTAACTTTCAGGAAAGACCTGCACCGGGACTTTACTACACATAGCCGTATGTGATAAACAAATTTTCTCTTTAAAGTGTTGTGCGGTCAACTGAACAATAGACTACAAACAGAGTAGATCACTACTACAGAAGCAGGCACTTGGAATGAGTTCGCTAACCTCAGAAGAACATTTCCCATGGTAGTATCTATAGAACCACCACGATATTCCAACGACTCAATAGAGTTGGATACCCTACCGTCATTAACGAGCATCAACGCTCTCCTTTGCACACGCTCCAGTAGCTCCAAAATAGACTTTGAAGCTCCTGCCCATGTGTGGGAGTTGTACTCCATTTTCGGTTGGATTTAGGTGATATAGATTTTAAAGAGACCAGAAGGAATAATTTTTGCAGCATTTTGTAAAACCAAGACACTTGAATGCTTCTTTCGACACTTGGAAAACATGCTTGTTTCAACGAACATAACATTGAATTCTCATGCCCTGAACATCAAGAGTATTTGATTCCTCAATACTTATACCACCCATATATACAGATGACATTGTTGAATCCATGACCCAATGGGTCAACAGACAACATTGAGTCTTCTGCGCATTAAAATCTACCCTATTCGCTTTACCACACTCAGAGATTGAGTATGTCATTCTTTGTCCGCCTTTTGCCTTCACCCCCAAAAGGCTTGACCTACAATTGAAGGGAAATCAATGACAAATGTTGCTGATCATCTGCGAAAGAATATATAGAATTGAAAGTTTGAGAAAGAAGTTTGTCCAGAAAGATAAGGAAAAGAGAGGGAGAAGGAACATAACCTTGGGGTACCCTTGAATTAAGCTAAAACGTATTGTGCGATGTCTGAGAAAACTCGATAGTCATTGCAGACCCCGAATGCAATAAGCTTTGATATCAATGCACCGTGCCACACGCGATTGAAACCTTGGAAATATCCAGTGCAATCACTTTAGTTTCACCAAGATTGTGAATGGATCGACAACAGCGCTCAAAAGGTAGAGCTAACAGGTTTCTCGTAGAACGATTTCTGCGGAAGCCATACTGTTGACCATCGAGAGTTGGATTCTAGGTAGTTGACATGATGGTAATTGATCATGCTCTCCATCGCCTATGATTGCAATTGAACAGTAATTTTCAGGGTTATGAGGATCACCCTTTTTTGGGATTGGTAACCTTCCAGCAAGAGGGAAAGACTCCCTCATGGTACGAAGAGCTGAAATGGTTGGCCAATGGACTAGCTAGCGTCGAAGAGCACTGTTTCAGCACCAGTACTGGTATACCATCCGGCCCCGGAAACTTATTTACGTTGAGATACGAAAGGATATTTTAGCAAGTTCAGGCAGTGGTTGATCGCTATCCGGCAAAAACAATATTTTTGCAAACAGTGCAGCTAAAAGTTTTGCCTTATCAACCGGGTCAGTGAATTTTTGGTCATTCATTATAAGAGTTGGTATAACAGGACTAGCAATATTTGTTACTCTCTAAACAAATGACCAACAGTTTTTGTTGCCCAAGGAACTGAAAGAACTTTAACACGTCTTAGTTCTTTGGCACATTCAGTTCTCGCCTGTTTGCGTAGCCGTTCAGTGACGGAATTTTTATTTGCACGTCAATATTTAAATGCTTCTCTGAATCTGACTGCATCTCTACAAGTCTCGTCAAACCAAGATTTTTGATTGGGTTCAGCCCAAATGTGCTTTAATGAAGTGACTAATCGCTATTCTTCCACCATTTTCGCAGCCACATCAACATTTTTATCTAGAAAATAATGTTTCCACTTAAAGTGCTTGAGGAAATCGTTGAGCTCAGCCAAACGAACCTTTTCGTAAATAAAGACTGAGCTCTTCGTAGCTGGCGCTGAAATACTTTGAAGGGAAGGGTAACTATAGAACCTAAAATTTGGATGGGGTGTTTCAAAAATGGAGCGAAATATTAACAAACTCTTGGTCTTCTAGATGTAAACCAGTTTACGTCATCGCCACAGTTTTACTTTTAATGATATGGAAATCATTTTTATGATCGTCCAGAATTTGGATGAGGTGTGTTAGCTTAGTTATCAATTTTATGTTCCCCTCCAAAATTAAAAAATAGACGTATAAGTGATAATTAATCATAAGTACACGCACAGCGTTACTTAGTTTTTTAGTTTTTTTTTAGTTTAGTTTAGTTTATTAAATTTGAATTTCTAATACAACAAGAATGGAATGGAATGTGTGTTTGTTTATTTGTTTGTTTGTTTGTTTGTACCTTATAGGAGACCAAACCTCTAGACCGATCTTCCTGAAATTTTTACAGCGTGTTACTGTGGCTCTGGAAGGATTAATAGACTATATAAATTTTTGATTGGACAAAGGGGCGGTGCCACGCCCAAATAACACAAAACTTTAGATCGTCATATCTCTGGAATTTTTGACTTACAGCGGTCATATTTGATACATATGGTATTGGCATGAATAGAAATACATACCAGAAGAAAAGTGAGCGGGACCACGCCCCTTTTTAGGAAAATAAAAAATCGTAATATCTTCTAAACTACTGGAAGGATCGTCGTGAAATTTTAACAAAAGAATATTTTTGCGAAATACTAAGTCCTTAACTATATAAAGTTGTTAGTGGGCAAAGAGGCGTAGTCCCGCCCATATAACCCAAAATTTAAAATCGTCATATCTCGGCCATTTTTTAACCTACGGCGATGATATTTGGTATATATCGTATTGAAATTAATTGAAATAGTACTACAAAAAAACTGGGCGGGACCGCGCCCTTTTTAGAAAAATTAAAATCCATAATAACTTTTATTAAGCCCTTGATTATATAAAGTTGTTAGTGGACAAAGGGGCGAGGCCCCGCCTATATAACTCAATATTTGGCATGGATTGATTTGCTTAATAAGGAGTTTTCTTAAATAGGTATACATTCCATGCGAAAGTCGGCGGGCCACGTCCCTTTGTTTCCGATTTGTAGGAAGCCAGACCTGTACACCATTCTTCCTTAAACTTTCACAGTGTGAAACTTTCACTCACTATACCCAATTTTTTATGTTCGATTATTGATGTGCCAGGCTTTTCACCACATGTGCTACAACTCAAAATTGGAGTGCCCATTATTTTACTGCGCAATATCGATCCACCACGGCTTTGCAATGGCACTCGACTTGCAGTAAAAAAATGCTAATTAATTTAATAGAAGCGACCATTATAGCAGGAAAATATAAAGGAACAGACGTACTTTTGCCACGCATTCCAATGATCCCAACTGATTTACCATTCGACTTCAAACGATTACAGTTTCCTGTTCGATTAGCGTTTGCGATGACTGTTAAAAAAGCTCAAGGTCAATCTCTACAAGTTTGCGGTTTAAATTTAGCAAATCCATGTTTCTCGCACGGACAGCTTTATGTTGCATGCTCACGTGTAGGGAAACCCACCGACTTATATGTTTATGCCCCAGATGGACAAATTAAAAATATTGTGCATTCTAAAACATTGCAATAATTAATTCTAAATTTAATATTTTGTTAATGTATAAATATATTTTTTTTATTTTGTTTTATTTTATAACGATGAGGGGTAGCGAAGTACACCGGGTTCAGCTAGTATCTTATAAATTACAGTATTAGAATCAGACAAGTTAAACAGACATTGTATATAAATATAATTCTACTTAAAATAAAATTTCATATATAACAAAATCTTAAACAATATTAAAAACATACTACATATTATGATGAATTAAATTACTTTAAGATATCGGCATTTAATAAAAATTAAGACAAAAAATTACGAAAAATGTTGAAACAATAATTTCCTAAAATGTATTACGCTGCTAGTGCGTTGAATATTCCAGGGTAGTTGGTTCCAGAGACGAATAGTTAAAATAAAGAATTGACACTCAGGAGCATGGTCACGGTGTCGGAATTGTATTATGGAGTTTCCTCTAGTCGATCTTGCAAACTGTAAACGTTGAAAGAGATAATTTGGTTCCCTAGTCATAATAATCTTGTGTAGAAATATGAGATCTTTTAACTTAAGGTAATTACAAAAGGAGATGTTCAATACACGACATGAATACTGGGACACATGATCAAATTTTCTAAGGCGGAAAATGTAGCGTATGATGTTATTGAAAGTTGTACATAGCTTTCCATAATCTTTCAAGTTACATCCGAAAAAAAGCTCAGATGCGTATAATAGAGTCGGCAATAGATATGTTTTCGCCAAAAGTAGTCTTACTCGTGGTGGAGTGAAGTATTGATTGGCCCACAAACTCCGTAGCATGCTATATATTCTCCCACACGATTGGTTAATATGATTCGACCAGGTAAGATATTTGTTAAAAGTAACACCGAGATTCCTTACTGCATCAACAATATCAATTTTTCCCCGCCAAGGAAAATATTTATGTCATTTTCTATTATCATCGACTTTTTCAAAATAATTATACACTTTGATTTCTTCGGATTCAGCCTCAAACCATTCGCAAAAACGCAAGTAAAAATTTTCCCTAGGTCACAGTTCAGTTCTTGAACTTTAGAAGCAATGGTATCCGTAGAACTAGTGAGATACAACTGTACATCATCAGCATACATCTGAATATTCGAAAAGTTTATTTGAAGTGGAAGATCATTGACATATAAAGATTATAACAGGGGACCAAGGATGGATCCCTGTGGGACACCTCTTGAGACAAGCAAAGGTCGTGAAATTGATCCATCATTGGCAACAGATTGAAATCTGTTAGACAGATAGGACGACATTAATTTAACAGAGGGCGAAGAGAAATTAAAAAATTTTGCTAGCTTGAGGCAAAGAATTGTATGGTGCACTGTGTCAAATGCTTTTGAATGGTCTAATAAGACCAGAAACGATAATTCACCACCATCCAGTTTGCCTCGAATATCCTCTACTATGTCAGATAAGACTGTAACACAGCTACGTCGAGGCCAAAATCCAGATTGACGATCAGTCAGAAGGTTGTTATCATTAACATATTGATAAATTTGTTTGTTAACAAGGTGTTCGAAAACGTTGGATAAGTAAGGCAGAATTGCAATTGGATGGAAATCATTATCTGATTTAGGTACCGGGACAATTTTAGCGCATTTCCAGTCTGTTGGATAAGTGCTGGTAGTAATGATAGTGTTAAACAGATGTGTGACAGTTTGAATTATCCAAGGTAAAACTATTTTCACGAACCTGGGATTTATGTCATCTAAGCCGACTGCATTAGACCTAACTGCATTAAAACCTGCGGCTACGTCCAACACATTAAAGCATTGGAAATTAAATTGATTATTCATTGCGTTTAAAGGAGGGTTTTGATCATAGAAGTCAAACTGTACGGAAGGAAGAGGAATATTAAAAGTTTTTATTCAGCAAGTCAACGTCAGCATCTACTGCATTGGAATTTGATCTGCCAATACCAATATCATGTATCTATTTCCATGTCTTTTTACTGTCAGTTGCTGCGTTAAATTTATCAGTGTAATAAGAAGATTTGTCACTTCTTATTTTCGAAACAACAGCTTTTCTTGCTGTACGATATTCATGTTTGAGCTCTGGAGTCCTGTAACGCTTCCACCTGTTATAGAAACTATCACAATGAGCAATTAACAATTTAGTTTCATGCGTAAACTATGACCGTACCCTGCCTCTGATAACCTTGGTCCTGATGGGAAAATGTTTGTTATAAATCTGTAAAGCATGTTGATTAATAAAGGCTAATTGTTCATCTACCGATGGTAAAAAGTAGATATGGTCCCGGGCAATATTATCAAGGTCATGTTTTAAAGCCAAGAAATTAATATTCTTAAAGTCCCGAAAAGTAAACTTTTTGGGCTGATATTCATTAGCAAACTCATAGGATATAAAAATAAGATCGTGCTTAGAGAAAGCGGATGCAGCCAGTTGTTCATAACATAAAACTTTCCTCCGATTACTAACAAAAAATAGGTCCAGCATGGTACTGTTGGAGGTTGTGAAGTGTGTGGGTCTAGAAGTATTGACCGTAGATAAATTAAATATAGACATGGCGTTAGTTAATCAGTGTAAATTATCATTATAATATACTTTTTTGTGTATATCCCTACAAATTACAGAATGTTATGACACTATACTAACCACTATTTTGTTATAAACATAATTTGGTTTATTGAAAATTTAAACCAAAATTTAACAAAATATTTTTGTTGGATTTTTCTGCCAAAGCACACTCACTACCGGTTAAGGAACACTTGCTGTGACACATGCCAATCAATGGCTAGCAATATACAATATTTTGAAAACTGTTCGACCAATTTGAAAGTAATATCCAATTGTCATGTTAAAGTAACTATAAAAACAACAGTGTGGACTGACAGTTAATTAAAATAACAAATGTTTAGTCTTAAGCGATTTTCACGCTGCAATCAAAACAACTTAAATTAAAATAAATTAAAATGATAATAAGCAATAATTCTGGTAGCAAGCAGTATGGCACAAAATTAAAATTTATAGAAAATTAGGAAAAATTTTTAGATAAGAAATCTTATTTTCTATCAAGAGACCGACAGCCATTACATTTTACACTAGCGGAGAAGAAGAGACAATAACTTTAAAAACCTTGTTAACCTCATGCTGACTTTTAACCAATATAAATATATATAAATATATATGTATTTTTTTTTTAGAATTTTTAGAAATGTCATTGCTAAAAAAAAAAACAACTAGACATCTGTCTTTAGAGGCCTCTTAAACAATGGATGAGTTAATTTTTCATTAAAAAAATGCTGCATGTCGCCTTTCAATTAATTGTTGAAGAGCATCTCGATAGGCGTAACACGACACAGTAAGGGGCTACCGTGTTTTTAATGACAACAGTCAGTCTTTGATGGCTATTTCAGTTACTAGTTTGGTTTCTTTTTTATTTCTTTGAGTTTCTTAAACAAAAGTCTATTTATTGTTAATAAATCAATGAATGCTTTTCCATAAACGAAATATTCGATTGTATGTTTAATTTTATCATGCAGCCAACTTTAATGATTATTTTAACGCCCATTGGCGGCCAAATATGTTACAGCTATTAAAATTTTTACCATATACATAACATTGGCTCGAGTAGGATCCATTAAAGAGATATGCATAATTATGGCTTTTTATTTGTAATTATTTACATACTCTTGTTTTATTGTTACTATATTTTGTACCTTAATGAGCCAAAGCTTGTTTTGGAGGAGTTGCTGGTTTTAAACGCTTAAATTAAATAAAAATTATTTAAATATTAAAAATGTTAAAGTTTATCTAAATAATGGCGCTTTGCCATTATTAAAAGTATGTCTTATGTCTTTAACTTAACATAAATAACGGGTTGTTTTCAAAATACAAACAAAATATTACTAGATCGCATTCGTGATCGAGTAAACTTGATCGAAATTTTTCACTTTGAAATAACGGCATTCATTATCGTGTAAGTAGTATCGAAATTTGAGATGATGGCATTTGTGCGATCGATTGAATATCTTCTTTTAGAACATCACCGTAAACAAATGCGTTAAATTTCTTTTGAGAAAAGCAATCGAAAAAATAAAAGTGGAAATTATGAAATAATAACTATGAGGTCTGAAAATGTAAATAATATGAATCAATTAAAATTAAAGATACGATCAGATAAACTAAACTCTAAAAAACTAATTGAAAATTTTCAAGAAAAGGTATTTCAAACAATTAGCAAACTAAAGGAACTCATTTTTTTTTTTTTTTTTTTTTTGTAACTCATCTTTATTTATTAAATCTTCACATAGGTTTGTGAACTAACAATAAGTTATTCAAATCTTAAAACTAAAACTTAAATATTAAATCCAGCCAGTGCCACACAAAATTTCTTTTATTCTATATACATATGTAATCTAATGATGCAAAAAAAAAATTGTATCAATCCATTTTTCATCCAATGAGATCAGCAGTCTCCCTTCTTCTTAAGCGTTGCACAGTGGACCATATTTTGAGAAGGCGGCCAAAAATATTTTTTTTTTTTGTTACCGATTTTAAAGTTATGTTATTCATTTGCAAGAAAATAATAGTAAACCTCGGGAGCCAAAAAATTGCGACTCTGTCTCAACTATATCACAGCGAACAGGGTCTTCGAAAATGGACACTCTCAGTATTTTGCTAAAATTAAAAATTTCTTTGTACATTTTTATTTTTGAATGACTATAACTTTTTCGATTTAAAAGATTTTGAAGTGAAATAAATTTTGTATAATTTTGTGGCTTCCATACTATTAATGTTAAAAATGTAAAATCACTGAGTCATTCCAAAATTTAAAAAAAAAAAAATTTAAAAAGGTAAAAATTTTCCGAAAATCTTCTACTTAATAGAGCATAACTCCTGCCAGTCAAAAGCAGTCAGAAAAAGTCTTGCACTCTTCTATAGTCCGAACCCTCTCCTATACTTCTATACCGCTTTATACATCCGCCGGTTTCCGCCCGTGTACACCAGAACAATTTTTCTGACCCAAGGTAAGATATTTTCTGCAAAATTTATGAATACAAAAGTTGTCCACTATGTGGTTAGAATATATTAAGTTAGAGGTGATGTTTGTAACTGCCAAAACTATTGGACCTTTATCCATCTTTTATTATACGGATCGATTCAGAAACACTTTATGCGTCGATTAAACGACGTCCGTCCGTCCGTCTGAGTGTTATGAATACAAAAGTTGGTCGTACCGGTGCACCGCGGTGTATTTTTTTGCGTGTCGGTAGAGTTGTCAGGAGTTGTTATATACTTATAAAAAAGGGTTGAGATATAATGCGCTAAATTGTTACAGGTACATTTACGTAGGTATCTTTCAAAAACATTAATAGTCTGAATTAGAGTTATATAGTTTAAATACCTGACAAAATGGGAAACAATTTAGATAACAGGTACATGGTAAAGAAAAAACTATTGCGACATAGCCCTTTAAGATATGAGCAGTTACGCTTCACCTTTTAAAAGGGGTTAGATAAAAAATTTTATTTTACATAATTGCAAGAAAGAGTATTAATAATAATGTTTCCACAATTATTATTCATTACAATTTGTGCAATGGCTACGTACTGTTACAGAGATCTGGCAGATATTTATTTTCAACGAAATGATGTTTACGATGTAATTTTGCACATAGTGAGCAACGACTTATTTAAGAATTGTAACCTAGAAGACATTGAAATGCACAGATTAAAAGTTACTAATTTTGCATCGAATTTGAAAAGACGGTACATTGAATGCTCTCATAGCAAGGCAAAGATGTACAAGCGTTACCAAGACTGGTTGATAAAGGAACTTATTTTTTAGAGTGCATCTACAACTGCCAACGAAAGTGGAAAAAAGGGTCGACCAGCAAAACCAATTGATGGATCTAGTGAAAGATCTCGAAGGCGTAAACTGGAGAATATCAATGAAGAAATTTCTCAAAGAGTTATTAAGGATTCATTTTTGCACCAAATTCAACCAACCCAAAATAAAACAAGTAAGAAAATTATAGTCGGTCTAGACCGACTATACGATACCCTATACCATGCGTTTAGAAACCCTATCACTTAGGCCCAACTAACTGGACATAGAAAATAAGCAAAAACCAACTTTGAGTCGGATTTTTATTAATTTATTTGGCTGCAGATATGAAAAATTCATATCGGATGCTATATCTCTATGGGGACTAGGTCCAAAAATGGACCGATCCTGATCATGTTTGGTAAAGTCTCTTGTATTTTTCAGAAATATATACAAACAAAATTTGAGAAGGATCAGTGCATTATTTTTGTTTTTTAATAGATTTAAGTGAAAATCGGGAAGCAGCTCTATATGGGGCCAAAGGGATAATTTTTGGACTACTCATTAATTGATGTAATGAACGCATATAAACCCAATTTGAGTAAGATCTATATGACAATTTGGATCTTATGACAATTTATGTCGATTTCATAGGGGTAATTTGTATGGGGGCTAAGTCTGAACATGGACCGATTCTCACCAATTTCAATAGCGTTCATCCCATGGCTGATAAAAGCTTATATACCAAATTTCATCAAAATATATTCATATTTGCGACCTGCACTTTGATTACAAAGTTTACATGGACACACAGACGGACGGACGGACGGACGGACATTGTTAAATCAACTCAGAAAGTGATTCTGATTCGATCGGTATAATTAAAGATGGGTCTAGGTCAAATATTTTTGGTTGTTACAGCAGCACAAAGTCATTATACCCAAACCACATAGTGGTATAGGGTATAAAAAGTTAAAAAAGTGAATATATTAAAGCAAAAAAAAGTATAATTAAATATTATAAAATAATTATATTTCTTTCTATATTCAAGATAATTATTATTATTTATATTAATTACGTGATAAATTTAACTATTATTTTCTTAAAATTTTAACGATTTTAGTACGGGTTTAAAAATGGATAAGTGGCTAATAAAAATACCTAAAGAGCGAGAAAATTATGAAAGTGTACATGAATTAATAGAAATTACATCTGAACATCTACAAGAACCAGTAGAATTATCATCTTTACCAGGAACTTCTACTTCAACATCGAGATTAACAACTGGTAATAAGAGAAAAGTCGCCGCAGATAATACACCTCAAGTGAAAAATCGTAAATATAATACTGATTATTTGAAATATGGATTTATTTCGTCAACATTTAATAATCAAGAAAGACCTATGTGGGTGTAATTTGTTTCACCCAACTATCAAACGATAGTATGAGGCCCGGAAAACTACTGCGTCATTTAACTACTTTGCACCCAGAATATCAAAGTAAGCCACTCGAATTTTTTCAAAGAAAGGCAGCAGATAAAAAGGAACAAACTGGTTCTCTTACAAAATATACAAAACTTAATGATGACCTGCTAAAAGCATCTTTCGAAGTTGCCCTATTAATTGCAAAAAACAAAAAACCTTATACGATAGGAGAAGATCTTATATTACCAGCAGCAATTAAAATTTGTGAAACTATATACAGTGAAAAAATTGCTAATCCTTTGAAGTCTATTCCTATCTCAAACGATACTATGTAAAGAAGAATTGATAGCATGGGATATAATATTAAAACCCAATTAATATCTCGTATTAAACAGAGCAACTTCTTCGCGATACAAATTGATGAATCTACTGATATAACAAATTACGCGCAGTTAATGGCTTTTGTAAGATATCGGTATAACTTCCAAATTCATGACGATTTACTTTTTTGTCGGGAGCTATTAACTTCAACAAGAGGTATTGATATTTTTGTAAAAGTAGATGAGTTCTTTTCAGAGAATAAACTTGAATGGGTAAAATGTGTAGGAGTGTTTACAGATGGTGCAGCAGCGATGACTGGGAGAATTTCTGGATTCAAAGCAGAAGTACAAAAAGTATCACCAGATGCGCAACATATTCACTCCGTAATACACAGAGAACATTTAGTTTTTCGACGAATGTGTTCCGAACTCAGTGAAATTTTGAGTGACATTACAACTATTGTTAAGTTTGTAAAAAATCGTGCTGTAAACTCGAGATTGTTTAATATTTTATGTAAGGAGATGGTATCAGTGCATGAGGTTTTGTTATATCATACTGAAGTCAGGTGGCTTTCACGTGGAAAAGTTTTAAATAGAATTTTAGAACTTAAAGATGAGTTACGATTATTTCTTTTGGATAAAAAACCAGATCTTGCTACGCACTTTAGTGATGAAAGTTGGATGTATTTAGCATCATATTTAGCAGATTTTTTGCTAAAATAAATGAATTAAATCTTTCTCTGCAGGGAAAAGAAACCAATATTTTAGTTTTGAATACAAAACTTATTGCTTTTCAACAAAAACTTTGTTCATGGTCAAACTCTATTAACGAAGGAAATATGGAAATGTTCCCATGTCTGAATGAGTTTGTTTGCACCAATGAAATATCAATATCAAATTCAATTAAAAAAACAATACTGAATCATATTGATGAATCTAAAAGATTTTTTGCTAAATATTTCCCAAACATGAACGAGGAACGAAAATACGACTCGATAAGGATGCCATTTGCTAAAACAATGAAATATGATCATATTTCTTGGGTAGCTCAAGAAGAATTGATTGAAATTAGAATTAGAGTTTAACGAAAAAAGTTGTACAGAATTTTGGACAAGGCGACAGCAAGAATATCTGACTATCGCAAAAGTGGCATTGCTAAAATTAATACCTTTTGCGACAACGTATCTTTGTGAAACAGCTTTTTCTTCATTACTAGTACTTAACAAGTAAGAAAATTACAGTCGGTCTAGACCGACTATACGATACCCTATACCATGCGTTTAGAAACCCTATCTCTTAGGCCCAACTAACTGGACATAGAAAATAAGCAAAAACCAAATTTGAGTGGAATTTTTATTAATTTTTTTGGCTGCAGATATGAAAAAGTTCATATCGGATGCTATATCTATATAGGGACTAGGTCCAAAAATGGACCGATCCTGATCATGTTTGGTAAAGTCTCTTGTATTTTGCAGAAATATATACAAACAAAATTTGAGAAGAATCAGTGCAATATTTTTGTTTTTTAATAGATTTAGGTGAAGATCGGGAAGCAACTCTATATGGGGCCAAAGGGATCATTTTTGGACTACTCATTAATGGATATAATGAACGCATGCAAATCCAATTTGAGTAAGATCTATATGACAATTTGGATCTTATGGCAATTTATGTCGATTTCATAGGGGTAATTTGTATGGGGGCTAGGTCTGAACATGGACCGATTCTCACCAATTTCAATAGCGTTCATCTCATGGCCGATAAAAGCTTATATACCAAATTTCATCAAAATATATTCATATTTGCGACCTGCAGTTTGATTACAAGGTTTACATGGACACACAGACGGATGGACGGACGGACGGACGGACGGACATTGTTAAATCAATTCAGAAAGTGATTCTGATTCGATCGGTATAATTAAAGATGGGTCTAGGTCAAATATTTTTGGTTGTTACAAACAGCAGCACAAAGTCATTATACCCAAACCACATAGTGGTATAGGGTATAAAAATAAACATAGATCGTGCCTTTCAACGACCTCTTTGGAACAAAACCTTCGAATTAGTATTTCTGAAATTTCACCCGATATTGATTATTTGTGTAAAACTCTGCAATCACATCCTTCTCATTAAATTATTATATCGTAAAAATTACATATTCTTTTTGTAAAAGTTATTTTTATATAATATTATTTTTGAGTTTATTTTAAAAAGTTTTTGTTTAAAAAAATTGCTTTCAATGGATTTATTATTTCTAATAAAAATATTACTTAAACAAAATTAATGATAAATAGTGTTTATGATGGGGAGGGGGGGGGGGGGGGAATAAAACTTTTGTTTCGGAATTTAGGGAGCCGCAAATTGAAAAATTTTGAGAAGCACTGGTTTAAGAGATATAACCATTTACACTTTACCGCTCATGTTTTTTTTTTACCAAATTATATATTAAGATAAGTAATACCTTTAAAATGCTTAGTTTTTTCTGAGTTTAGTATAGTATTAACATGCTTTAAATAAAAAGGTATTTGGGTATTTAATAGAACAACTGACTCGTTAACATTGCATTTTATGGCTTCTTTGGACGCGACTTTCACGTGGTATGTTAAGCCTTTAGCACCCTTTCGGTCAATTGTTTTCTGATACCACTTATGGGAAAAAATCGTTTCTAAATCCTTTTATTGCAAACTTTGCATTCTCTATACATACACGATTTCGAATCTAATGCCGTTTTCTTTTCTGACAAAAAATGTCGGCCTTTTTTGCCCTTTTTTGGAAAAGTGTATTTTTTTATATATTCTGAATTAAGAGCAACCTTATATTATATATCAATCGAAAGGTCTCAAAGTGCTTTGTTCATAAATACAAAAAAATTTGGATTATTATCTCTTGGAAGTCATAGGGTGAAAATATTCAAAAAAGGGGAACAATGGGGTAATATTCTCATACTATGACCTGAAGGAAGTCAATGGCTGGAATTTTTTGTGATTTACGAGGGCCCGACTTTGAGACCTTTCGATTGATGTATAAGATAAGTTTGCTCTTAATTCAAAATATATAAAAAAATACACTTTTCGAAAAAAGGGCAAAAAAGGGCGACATTTTTTGTCAGAAAAGAAAACGGCATAAGTTACATACTACCATTGAAATATAGTTATGTGAGCTAGATGAAAATAAACCTTTAATCGGTACAATTTTTGCAGCATTAAGTCAAAGTTAATGTGTGTTTTACACAAACATGTATTTCGAGCAGACATTTTACTTTTAATTATACAAAATTTCTTGTATTTAGCAAAAGCATTAAAGTTTATTTTGAGTTTAGTTTCTTTGCAAAACTTTTGGTGCAGATTAGTAAGAGTATCTTGAAGAAATCGTTTTCGAAATACTTTACCATTTTTCCTTATAATATCCCTTTTTCCTGAACATATACTAGAGATTTGATCTTTTTGTAAAAACTGTTCAATTTAATGTCTTATTGTGTTCTCCTTACAACCTCTATTTTCTTGGGGAGATTTAAAATTTTTATTTTTATTTTGTTGATAACGATTAACTATTTGATATAAAATTTTACGGCTGTTATATTTCTTTAACACTTTTTTAGAAACGATTTTGGAGTACATAAATTTTTCTTTATGAGTTACTATATTTTGTTTATTTTTAACCAATTGTTTTTCTACAACCTCACAAAACATTAGTCGCTTTTTCACAGCACTGTGTCCTGGTTTCATAAAGCAAAGGCTACTGTGATCATAGAGTTTTTATAATAAAGCAAGTTCTTTAAGATGTCATTGCATTGGCGGTTTTCGCGGTAGTTATTATACCCTATACCACTATGTGGTTTGGGTATAATGACTTTGTGCTGCTGTTTGTAACAACCAAAAATATTTGACCTAGACCCATCTTTAATTATACCGATCGAATCAGAATCACTTTTTGGGTTGATTTAACAATGTCCGTCCGTCCGTCCGTCCGTCTGTCTGTGTGTCCATGTAAACCTTGTAATCAAACTGCAGGTCGCAAATATGAATATATTTTGACGAAGTTTGGTATATAAGCTTTTATCGGCCATGGGATGAATGCTATTGAAATACCCCTATGAAATCGACATAAATTGCCATAAGATCCAAATTTTCATATAGATCTTACTCAAATTGGGTTTGTATGCGTTCATTACATCTATTAATGGGTAGTCCAAAAATGATCCCTTTGGCCCCATATAGAGCTGCTTCCCGATCTTCACTTAAATCTATTGAAAAACAAAAATATTGCACTGATTCTTCTCAAATTTTGTTTGTATATATTTTTGCAAAATACAAGAGACTTTACCAAACATGATCAGGATCGGTCCATTTTTGGACCTAGTCCCCATATAGATATAGCATCCGATATTTACTTTTTCATATCTGAAGCCAAAAAATTAATAAAAATCCCACTCAAATGTGGTTTTTGCTTATTTTCTATGTCCAGTTAGTTGGGCCTAAGAGATAGGGTTTCTAAACGCATGGTATAGGGTATCGTATAGTCGGTCTAGACCGACTATAATTTTCTTACTTGTTTCAATTGTTTTGTTGAAATTTGTTAAGGTGGCCCTCGTGAATATTATTTAAAAATATAGTCTCACTTTCTAGGGGTTAAAAAAACGCTTTTTTTTTGCAAATATTAATATTGGACCGATAATAAAATGCTTGTTGGGATTCTGGGTTACTTATTAACCCGAATTCAAAAATATTTCTTTTAAATGTTCAAAATCAAATATTTCATACTAGGATTATTTTTGAGGTTAGAAACATTTTGTTTCCTCCATAAAATTTTAAATCCTTAAAATTTTTTGCTGCGTTTTCGATTTTAGTATCAAGCTCAGTAAAGTCTTCCACTCGATGTACGCTTGAGCGGAATTGATACAGCGCTTTATTTGTCATAAAGCGAAATGTGTTTGGAAAAAACTGCCGCTGCACGCGCCAGGATTGAAAAAAATTATTTTTTTTTTTTGCACTTTATTAGTTTAGTCCGTCGCGAAGAATCTATTTAGATACCTAAATATGTTCCCATGCCATGTTTTGATATAAAAAAAGCTTACAAAAAAATTGTTTTTTTGCAAAAATTTTTAAAAGTTCATAAAAATTTTTGCGTTTAAAAATTTTAAAGTGCGTTTTCGCCTCGGAGGTGCAATTTACGAAGTTACTCACATCGCGCAATACACTAGCCAACTTAAAAGACAATTCAGATTGTCAGACGCAAAAAAGATACATCTTCAAAAAATTTACGCTAATTTCTTTTAAGTTTGTGGTGTCCGTGATACGTTATTTGTGCGCTGACACCAACTTGATATACCTCAAACTTTATAAAATTACGCCATTTTTATTAAACGGCACAAAAACCCTACGTAAAATCTTCAAAAAGTTCAAAATTCGGAAAATTTTGGTTTCACTTGTAAACCACCATGCAAATTTTCATCCAGCAGCGATATCAAAAATTTTTTTTTAGTGGATATATCCTCCAAGTCTAGTGACTATATTTTGTATAGGCTCGGATCTGAAAGCTAAAAACTGTTACAAAGAAAACGGAATGAATGAAAAAACTCTTGCAAGTTTCAAGTAGTTTTTTTAATTTTTCGAATTTTAGATGACCACCAATTCTTAAGGTGAAGACTTTTCAACGTAAAACTTTGCACATCAGAACCATCCCCTGTACAACGTTTTTTTTTTTTTCAATTCATAAAACTTAACGAAATAAGAGCCATAGTATGTCGGTTTCAGCAGGTGCTCAAAAAATTTGAAATCTTTTTTTCAAATTAATGCTTAATGGAAAATTTGTTTCTCTAAAAAGTTTTGTTAATTATTTCAAATATTCACCTCAAAAATCTTATTTATTTATCAACAACATCTTGGTGGATATATAGAGAAGCGGGAAAGCTGAATTTAACACTCTTATTTGGTTGCTTTATCTTTAAACTTAAATTTGATAAACGCAAATCAGTAATAATGTGAATAATCTTAAAATTTTATTAATCAAATTTTATTTTATTTTATTTAATCAAAATTGAATTCAATTTTCTATAGAGTATCATTGAACTTTATTGATTCTGAAGAAAATGACTTATCTAAATTTGTATAAACGCCATTCAACAACTCGCATTGTGTTATAAAGATTAGAAAACCATAAAATTCAAGTAAAAATACATTTAAGTGCAATGATTTGATTAAATAGACTTTTATTTTTTTACGAGACTCTTTAAAAGAAAAATCAAATTCATATCTCCATTTTACTCATAAAGATTATAGAAACGATGAAGTTTTGTAACAAATTGTTATGGTCTTCATCCCGTTTCACTTAAACTAAGACAATTCATTAAAAGCTCGTATAAAATACGATATATATATATATATATTTTTTGCGATACAATCAGTAGATGGTAAGACATAAAATTGATCCAGTTTATTGGATCAATATAAAATTTTTGTTTTATGTTATCATCCACTAATTAATTGGAAAAGTGTGTCGTTTGGAAATTTAAATAAATTATTAAATTTTATGATTTAAATTAAAATAGTAAAAGCGGTTTTTTTTATTGTTTATAAATCGACTTTGGCTTAAGCTTGTTAGAAAAGTAAGCAATATGAGTTTTGTTATAATATGAAAAATCTTTATTTGTTCTTCCAAATTCATTTCATCGCCCCCAGTCTCTCTTTTGCGTATTCCGTTATTCTATTTCAAAATTTTTTATATCAACATTAAACGTACTAGCGGCAAAGAAACTTCTGCCTCTCAGAGGCACAATGAAATGGGTAAAAAATTTAAAACGACTATCTCTGCGAATGGAGGAGCATCTCAAAATTATTATCAACCTATGCAGACAATAGCTGAAGCAGATGGCATTCTAAACATTTCCGATAACGCAACTAAAGTTATTATACCACCGATTACTATACATGATCTATTTAAAAATCCAAAATATTTGATTACTTCATCAGGAAGATATCATGTCTTAAACCCATAATGATATGATGCACGTGATTGGTAAAAAATTTGCATTTTTTTATATGTAAAGCCATCTTAAAAACTCCCTTATTGAAAAACACTTACATTGTCTTGACATTTCCTCAACGATAATATCGATGCCACTGCGAAAATGGTAGAAAATGTGGTATTGCTTGCAATGGATACATTTATTTTCCCAAAACTAATTTCGGCTCAGCTAAAGCCTTGGTTTAATCAGACGTGGAAAAATGCAGTCAGATCCAGAGAGGAAGCATTCAGTATTTGGCGTATGAATAAAAACTAGCAGATTCCAGCGCTCGAAATTCGAGTGCAATTTCTAGGCAGCTTTAATTTTCAGCTTAGCCAATTCACAAACCAACAATTTTATGGTTTATTATTATTGGGAATGAAGATAACAAACTCATTAGCAAATTTAGTAAAACACACATAGCATATGTATTATTTTATGTATGTGTTAGTAGCAAGTTTAAATGCAATTTACTCAAAATAAAGAAAAAAATTTTAAAATCTGTAAATCTGAAAAACGGTTAAAAAGAAATACCTTTCAAATAGTATACTTTCAGTCAAAATCGGAATAAAACGGTAGAACAAAACATCGGTCACAAGAAATCGCCTAGCCTATTAATATTATAGATACAAATGCTGATCTCCTACGCAAACAGGCAAGAGACAAATGTACCAAAGCGCTTAGACGCGAAAAGTTTCTTTACGAACAGAATTAGAATTAAAGTTCTTTCTGCTTCTATGGGCAATAAAACCTTCTGGCCATTCGTTAAAAGAGTAAAGGACAATGCTAGATCTTATATTCCAACTGTTATAAAAATGACCCACCAGGTTGATAAAGCTAGTCCTTTAGCTTAACAAGTCGGGGAAAGCTATCAGTCACTGCCCGAACTTGAAAGAGTACCTCATATTATGCCCTAGATATTCTTTTCAGCTTTTGCTGTTAAGAGGGTCCTTGCAGAGCTCAATGTAAACAAGTTACCGGGACCGGATCTCATATCAGCACTAGTACTGAAACAGTATTCCTCGACGCTATCGCGTCCATTGGCAAACCTTTTCAATGCTTCGTACTGTATGGGTACCTTTCCCTCGTGCTGAAAGATTGCCAATGTTCAGCCAAGCCCAAAAATGGCTGCAGCTGACAACCTTGAAAATTACCGCCCAATTGCTATTTGCTCCGCCCTTTCAAAGGCAGTGAAGGGCATGGTGAATTACCATCTAGGTAGAGACCACTTATCGCATAACGACAGACAGTATGGATTTCGTAGAAGTCGTTCTGATGGTTCTTCTTTCGGAATTTTGGAGTCAGTCCATTCACCGATTCGGTGAAAGTATGGTTGTTGCTCTGGATATTTTCAAGTCTTTCGATCGGTTGTCGCACAGCGCACTCTCATCCAAACTAATTGCTTTTGGTGTGGGCAACGATTTCTCTCAATTTATATCGAGTTTTCTCAGGGATCGTACTATACGTGTTGTTTTAGTTGGGGTCTCATTCAAAGAGTTTCAGTTATATGCAGGGGTACCGCAAGATTCTGTGCTTTCTGCTTTTCTTTTTCTTATTTATCTCAATGACCTTCTAAGTCAAACTTCCAATCCTATCTATTCTTTTGCAGACGACAGCAATATTTATCATTCATATTCATTCGATCATTTGCATGAGGCAATATATGAATGACACACTCAAGTACGATATATAATTCATACTTAGACTACAAAAATGGAAATTGGTTCAAATATGGTCAGTCCTTTACAAGAAACTTTCCATTATGTAATCTTAACACAGTTAAATCCAAAGAGTAAATAGACGAAATGAATAAGCTATAAACTATAGTGTGCCTAGAAAAGCATTGCAAGTTTCTGAAAAATCCTTACCAGCATACCTAAAGCTAATTATCCAACTCCGAAATGGATATAGACGGAACTGAAAAAGGTACCGAAATTCTCTAGACAATTATTAATTAAAAAAAGTAAGAAAATTACAGTCGGTCCAGACAGCCGACACCAGCGAGCCGAACTCTAATCGGCTTCTTATGTATATAATCTGAACGAAAACAAAAATACTCACCAAAGAGTAAAAGTAAACAACAATTTCATTCAGTCTTATGAAAGCTTTTGAACAAAGCAGATCTGTGTCGCATTGCCGTTTGAAATTCTTACATTGTATTTTTAATAGGTACACAGAGAATATTTATAGCAACGCACAATTTTTTGTTTTATTAAAGCTAATATTTTATAAATAGATTTTTAATCAAAATAAAGCAATCATGTGGGATGAAGAATGGGAAAGTAGTTTTTTCTTATGTTCAAACGCGCTAAATGAAGCGGAGTGCCTGATGTGTACCATGTATTAAAAATAGTAATTTTTGATTACATCCAACTCATTAACGTTTGAAATTTCTTCTTAAATTTTTTATACATTTTTTTTTTTGTTTTTTAAAGATATGAATTACTTACTTATTTCATTTAACACATTGAGTGCCATGCCTACACGTTTTCGTGCGACACCTAATCCTACCTGGGGTGCCACGTCTTACGAAAACGTGCGACAGGCATTGTCTGGCCTTAGATATTGTCGTGCGTTTCTGTTTGACTCTAATGTGTTTCTAGTACCCTAATGTTGGCCCTAAATTTTGGTCCAAGTTTCATAGAGATATCTTCATTTTTGCGGTTTTTATGATAAAAACTCGGAGGTTCTTTTTAATTTTGAAAATTTATTGGAATTCATTTGATATTTCGGAAAAAAAAGTTTAAAGAAGATACAAAAATATTAAAATGAGGATATGATAATTTCAATTTACATTAATTTTTTAGATGTTCATATTTTGGAAAGCAATCAATGCACAATTGGGGAGTGTTGGAGCATTGCGGACAGTACGTAGTTGTCCTTTTGATATTCTTTCTTGCTTCCTTTCGACTAAATTTTCTTTTTGCTTCATCGTAGCATAAAACACAAGCACGTCGGATGGTTTTATTATTTTCATCTACTCTTTTTGTGATAATATGTTCTGATTGCGATACAGGCTGCGGGGATGTGAGATTTAGTAGGTCCTTAGCAACGCGTTCACGGAATGTTCGTATATTAATGTTTTTATTCGTAGCTGCTTTATACATAGTAAAGGCATTTACCACGGAAAGTCCGAGTAAAAGTTCAATTCCCAGCTTTCGATACCATTTTAACCCTTTGCGAAGGGTATTTGAGTAAGAAGCCATTTGATCGGAAATATCAATGCCTGATTTCCCCTTATTATATTCTACCACAGCCAATGGCTTTTCTGTTGCTTGTCTTTTACGTCTCACTCCTCGACTAGTTGAAGGCTCTTCAGGATAACGTGCTCCATCTGTTATGGATACCATTATCGGGGCATGTTTCGTAGATAGCATTCTAACGTCGCGTTTATCTTTCCACTTCAGAACAACTATACCATTGGGATCTTCTCTAGCCACTACTTTGCCTTTCTTTATAGGAGCAACCATAACTTCTTTTGGGAAATGTTTCTTGTTGGCACGGAGTGTACCGACAACATGTGTTTTTTGATATAGCATTGAATGAGCCAATTCATAGCTTGAGTAAAAGTTGTCTACATATAAAGTTCGACCTTGACCTTTCAAATCAATGATCAGATCCTCGCAAACACTTTTTGCCAAACCGACTTCTCTCAATCCACATGATGACTTTCCGGAGTATATTTTCACTGACCAGGTGAATCCTTCCGTAGAGCAGAGCTTAAAAAGCTTTATACCATAAGGAAGAGCTTTATTTGAAACACCCGACCTTCACCAAACCCATCCACAAAAGAAGGCCAAGGAACTTCTTCATTTCAAGATCTGTTGTTGGTATCCAATTTTTTTTTCGAGAAAATCTGGTAACAGCACCTTTATTTACATATTCCTCCGCATACTTATTTGTTTCTGATACAATTAATTCAATAACGTCCTTGTCAACAAATAGGAGAAATGCATCCAAACAGGAAATATCTGTTGCAATAGACTGTTGCAAGCCTGATCGCCCAGTGAATGTAAAAGTTTTCTGACGAGAACTAAATTCAGTCCAAATGTTTGTTTCGGAAGAACCGACTACGTTTGACAATGCTGTTGGCTCGCCCTCATCCATGTCCTCATCCATGTCCCAGTCGTCTTCAGTATCGCTGTTATAAATGTTATCAATTTTATTAGTATCATTGTTATTATCAGAGTCAGTATCCGAATCATCTGGTAGCCAGTTCTCATCAATCAAGTCATCGCAAGAAAAATCATCATCATCACTTTCTTCCAACACTTCACGTATTTCGCGATCTCTAAGGTTTCGCTTCGCCATTTTTCTAATTCAAATCTACAAAAATAAAAGAAAATAAAGAAAAATAAAAATAAAAAACAAAGAAAATAAAGAAAACAAAAAAAGAAGACAAATAAAAATAAAACATAGCACAAAATAAAAATAAAAACAGATATAATAAAAAAAATTTAAATAAATGTAAAGAAAAATGCGTAAAAAGAAAAAAAAATTAAGAAATAGCAAAAAAAAATCGCGTCGCACATTTTCGTACGACAGCGATTTTTACGATTGCAATTCCGTCGTGCAGTGCCATGTCGTACGGAAACGTGCGACATAAAAAAACCGTTATAAAATCCAAAATTAACCACAAAATCATCCGGGATTGGCGCAGAACTGAATATTTTCTACTTTTACACCGGTTTATAGCAAAAAATGTGCTTGGCACCGGGGAAGGTTTTTGTCAAAACCCCTTGGCACTCAATGTGTTAATAAACTTCAAACTCTGGATAAAGAATGTTAAATTTTCTTTATGTTTTGTTTTACATTTTCAGAATGTAATATTTAAAATTTTGAAACAACAAAACATATATAAAATTTTCCCATATTCATCATGAATTCAACTATTTTCCAATTTAGTCGTTCATATAAACATTCATGCAAAACCTACACAAACCAATTCAATATCGGCATTGTATTACGTCCATGCATTTCGATTAGTGTAATACAACTAACAAATGCTCATAAACACAACTAGTAACTTATTTCTCTCGGTGGTCACCTCATCTCTTAGGTCCGACTAATTACATATAGAAAATAAGCATAAAACAAATTTGAGTGGCATCTATAATATAAATATGCAAGGCAATTTCTTGTGACCGAAATAAAAATTGTAGTTAATAACCGATTCTAACCAAACATACCTCATTTGAAAGGTATTTCTATTTAGCTGTCCACCAGATTTACAGATTTGCACCATCTGAAATGTTTTTTGGAGTACTGATCATTTAAATTTACTACTAATTCACTATAAATATCATACCTTTCGCTTTTTTTAAATTATTTATTAACAAACCCATTTATATATCTTGTGTGGATTCGACAATTATTTATAATGAAATTTAATGAATTTTATTTAAAAACTGTTGAATTGTAAATTGAATTGATTACCACATCTTTAGGCTCTTATAAAATTATTTATTTAATGAAAAAAAAAAAATTTCCTAGTTGTAATTAATTTTTTTTGCCTTCGGATATTAAAAAGTTCATATCAGATTCTATATTTATATAAGTCAAAAAATGGACCGAACCTGAACCACATTTGATAAGGTCACTTATATTTTCGCAAAAACAGATACAAACCAAATTTGAGGAAAAATGTGTGGAATATTTTTGTTTTTTTGATAGATTTAAGTGAAGATTGAGTATGAGCTTCATATGGGGGTTATGACTAAGAATTGTCGAATAGCGTTTGTTTTTGGATTACTGATAAAAGGATGTAATAAACATACATAAACCCAATTTCACCGAGATCTATATGATAATTTGGATATGTAATCAATATCCTAGGGGTTATTTGTATGGGGACTAGGCCTGAACAACCACCGATTTTCACCAATTTCAACAGCTTTGATCATATAGGAGGCAGAAGCTTATAGGCTAAATTTTATTAATATAGATTCATATTTGCGTCCTGTAGTTTGATTACAAAGTGTACATGGACACACAGACGGACGGACGGACAGACAGACGATTTATATAACAAAAGATTCGTCTTGGTCAAATATTTTTGGTAGTTGCAAACATCAGCACAAATTCATCATATCCTGACCACACAGTGTTAAAGGGTATACCAATTAACCAGATTAATTACCATAAATATTAAAAATTATCGAAACTTTTCGTGGAATAATATGTTACATACATTAGATAAAGGATCTGTATCTTTCTGGAAAGTTCCTAAAATTATAAAAAAAGTAATATAATACCATCCCTTCTGTAAAGTTTAACAATAATATATATAATATAGCCAGCATGAAATATATGAAGTTCTTGCCGAAGCCTATAAGGCAAATCACAGATTTTCTCAAAATCTTAGCGACCCAAGAACCATTGATGATGTTGAAGAGCCTGTACTTAATTTGAACAGTGTAGTACCAAATACACAAAATAATAATTAGGTATACACAAACAATACTAAAAATATAATTAAAAAGTTGAAACCGAAAAAATAGCCTGGTATTGATAATTTAAACAATAGATGTTTAAAATTTCTTCCTGAATGAGGTATTCAATTTCTTACTGACATAATAAATTCCTGCTTCAAACTATGCTATTTACAAAAATCCTGGAAGAAATCTGAAACTATACAATTTAAAAAACCTTATAAGTCGGATTTGCCCAAATAGAGAAATCATCGAATTTTAAATGGAGAGTCTCCATTTTAATTGGACCCAATATTATGTCGCGCTTGCTTTAATTCAAAAATCTTTATTACTTAAATGTGATTTGAAATACACTTTTAGTACAACTTTGGAAGTAATCTTCGACTTCAGCCGGCATTGTCGGACGAATATGTCTAAAAATTTTTCCAAGGTTCCTCAAATTTTTTTAACTCTTCTATCCGTGAAAGCTACACATGCCATCTCTTAGAATTTGAATAGACATTTCAGCTTATACCATGTTCAGGCGGCAAAATGAACCACTTGGTTCGCTTCTAAACCGCGATTGCGAACATTGGTGTGCAGACGATTGTTCTTATTTGATTTTGATGTTGATATTTTTTTTTTGCAAATAATTGGACCGGCTTTTTTTTGTTTGTTTGTTTTTTATTTAAATATGATGATTTTATTTAATTTATTGCACTCATTAATTTTTCGTTTTTTCTTTGTTTATTTTTTTTTGACAGTTAGTTCAGATTAACTTGCGATGATAGTAAATTCTTCGTGGTTCGCAACAAGATTCAATATGAACCACGATGGTACGCTCTCAAAATTTTTTAGGGCGAAACATGTTGATTCAATCGTGATTGTGGCGCGAACCGTGAATGAGAGAGCGAAACTCGAATTTTGCTGAACATAGCATTACTCTCGTTGCAAACAACAAAATCAACATATTATCGCTGTTTCACTTTTCTGCTTATATTTCGTATTTGATTAAAGTAGACCTTTAAAGTTTTGGCAAGTTATTTTTATGATACAGCTACCACGATTGATAGAAATTTTCTTCTTTTAAAAGTTTAGAACTTTATTAAAGTGTAGTGTAAATGTCTTATAGCAGAGTTCAGAAGAAAACACACATTGAATAAAAAACTCGTACATATATGTAAACAAACATTGCTCAGACCAACAAACAAATATTTTAATTTTCATATCAATTATGTGTATTTCTAAATTTTGTACTTTGCCGAACACAATCATGAATTTTTTTTCGTTTTAATACTGGATTGTGAACACGAACATATTTCTATCACGTATTGTTTTATTCGAACACACATAAACCACACAGTTTCAAGTGTAGCTATATTATAATTTCGGGTTCTGTTCGGGTCTCAAAAAAAAAAAAAAAGAAAAGCACATAAACGATACAGAAGTTCGAGTGTAGCTTTATTTTAAGTTCGTCTTCCTGAACGCGTACAGCTAAAAATTAAAACATTATCCACTCGCGATCGAAAAAATCCGATACACCCCGATAAAAATGACGACAATAGGTTCAAACAAATTTTTTTTAAATATCTAAAATAATTTATTAGCAGGTATAAAAAGATAAAAATAAAAATATAATAATAAAAATGAAGCAATTAAGAAAATTATAGTCGGTCTAGCCCGACTATACGATACCCTATACAATGGTTTAGAGACCATATCTCTTCGGTCCAACTAATTAGATATAGCAAATAAGCATAAACCAAATTTCAGTGGCATTTTTATTAATTTTTTTCGCTGCAGATATGAAAAAGTTCATATCGGATACTATATTTATATTGGGACTAGGTCGAAAAATGGACCGATCCTGACCATATTTGGTAAAGTCACTTATGCTTTGAAAAAATATATAAGAACCAAATTTGAGAAAAATCTGTGCAATATTTTTTTTTTTGATAGATTTAAGTGAAGATCGGGAAGCAGCTCTATATGGGGCCTATGACTAAGAATTTTCCTATAGGGAATATTTTTGAACTATACTGATTAATGGATGTAATAAACACATACAAACCCAATTTGACTGAGATCTATATTATAATTTGGAACTTATGGCAATTTATGTCGATTTCATAGGGATCATTTGTATGGGGGCTAGGTCTGAACATGGACCGATTCTCACCAGTTTCAATAGCGTTCATTCCATAGCCGATAAAAGGTTAAGTACCAAATTTCATCAAAATATATTCATATTTGCGGCCTGCAGTTTGATTACAATCTTTACACAGACGGACGCACGGACGGACATCGTTAAATCGAATCAGATAGTGATTCTTTTTCGATCGTTATAATTAAAGATGGGTGTAGGTCAAATATTTTTGAGCAGCACAAAGTCATTATACCCAAACCACATAGTGGTGTAGGGTATAAAAACGAAAACAATTCATAAACAATATATAACAAGTAAGAAAATTATAGTCGGTCTAGACCGACTATATGATACCCTATACCATGCGTTTAGAGACCCTATCTCTTAAGCCCAACTAATTGGATTTAGAAAATAAGCGTAAACCAAATTTGAGTGGCATTTTTATTAAGTTTTGTTGTCTGCAGATATGAAAAAGTTCATATCGGAGGCTATGTCTATATGGGGACTAGGTCCAAAAATGGACCGATCCTGACCATGGTTGGTAAAGTCTCTTGTATTTTGCGAAAATATATACAAACAAAATTTGAGATGAATCAGTGCAATATTTTTGTTTTTTGATAGATATAAGCGAAGATGGGGAAGCAGCTCTATATGGGGCCTACGACTAAGAGTTGTCCCATAGGTATCGTTTTTGGACTACTCATTAATGGATGTAATAAACACATACAAACCCAATTCGACTAAGATCTATACGACAATTTGGATCTTATGGCAATTTATGTCGATTTCATAGGGGTCATTTGTATGGGGGCTAGGTCTGACCATGGACCGATTCTCACCAATTTCAATAGCGTTCATCCCATGGCCGATAAAAGATCAAATACCAAATTTCATCAAAATATATTCATATTTGCGACCTGCAGTTTGATTACAAGCTTTACATGGACACACAGACGGACGGACGGACGGACGGACGGACGGACGGACGGACGGACATCGTTAAATCGAATCACATAGTGATTCTGATTCGATCGGTATAATTAAAGATGGGTGTAGGTCAAATATTTTTGGTTGTTACAAACAGCAGCACAAAGTCATTATACCCAAACCACATAGTGGTATAGGGTATAAAAATTTCTCTATGTAGTAAAAATTAAACTGTTGTTATTCACTGAACTCGAACCTGTTTATTATTCATGATCTGTTTTTCCGCAGTACACGTGCCAGAACACGAACTTAGAATAAACCTACAATCGAACTTGTGTATTGTTCATGTTCTGTTTTTTTTTTTTTTTTTGAGAACACGAACAGAACACGATCTTAAAATATAGCTACACTCGAAACTGTCTGGTTTATATGTGTTCGAATAAAACAATACGTAATAGAAACATGTTCGTGTTCACAATCAAGTATTAAAGTGAAACACATTCATGATTGTGTTCGGCAAACTACAAAATTTAGAAACACATATAATTGACATGAAATTAAAAATATGTGTTGGTTGTTTTAGAACAAAACATTCTGTGTTTGATGTGTGCATTTTCTGAACCTTGCCTTATAGTAATTTTTTCAAAATATAAAACAAAATTGTATAACAAATTAAGATTAGAAAATATTGATTAAACATTGTTTTATGTTTCATTTTCATCACAATACTATACTGAGCTTCCGATAACTATCTTAACCAACGTGTAATTAAGAGAGTTTACATTTCAGTCCATATAAATTAAGATTCGTTTTTTAAGTGTTCGTAAAGACTTTTTTTTATTAACATTTACTTCTTAAGTTTTGTTTTTGTTTAAAGTCTAAAAGACAGTTCTACATATTGATCTCATAAAACGTAAAACTTAATTGCTTTTGATTTGAATTCAAACCATAAAAACATTGTCATGCCATATGGGCATCTACATACATACATATAACAGTACAACATTTACGATTATCTTTGTATTTGTAATCTTTAATATCAATACAAAATCAAAACACACATACACACTTATAGATACATATGTAAAAAGTGCCATTAACATTTGCTTATGATTATAGCTTAACTATTCATAGAACTGCAGTTATCTGAAGGAATGACGAAAAAAAAGTCTAGTGTAAATGATATCATTTTATTGTTAGTTTTTGTTAAGTAAAGTTATACTCGTAAAAACTTTATGTTATAATCCACTTTAGAACAAAAAACTCATATACAATAAATATTTTCCATAGTGAAAATGGTCACATATTGTTAAAGTATTTACTTGAAAAGTAGATAATCTTCGATTATGACTTGAGATATATTTAAAATAATTATGTTTTTTGTTTTCAAGGTTTTTAGTTTTTTAGTAAAAGAAAAAATATATAATAATTTTCCCCTAAAGTCTGGAATAGACTCCGTGTAATTTACTTTTGAACCAAACAGAGACATAAATTAGAATTTATTGCGATTGTAATATTTATGGCATAATTACTCAGTCAGAAAGAACAAAGCACTGGCAAAGCACTAATTTCCAATGGTACAACAACTGAGGTGGTAGCAATACACTGTAATGCTTAAATGAAGTGTTTGGCCAGCACTTGTTCTATAGAAATTTAAAACTGTTTTTGAGCTAAGCTTTATCTTTAATATGAATAGGTAAGGCGATTTCTTGTGACCGATGATTTGTTCCACAGTTTTCTTACGATTTTGAACAAACGTATCTTATTTGAAATGTATTTCTTTTTAGGTGTCCATCAAATTTACAGATTTTAAAATTTTTACATTTTTTTTTTTTTTTGGAGTAAAATTCATGTAAAATTGCTACTAACACATACATAAAATTATACAAAGCTATATGTGTGTTTATTAAATTTGTTAATGTGTTTATGGGTTTAATTTCTTCATTCACAATAATAATTGATTTGAAAAATAATTTGGACATAAACCATTCACAATAGTAATTGTGTTGAATTTAAACCAATAATGTAATCGATATTTAACAAGTAAGAAAATTATAGTCGGTCTAGACCGACTATATGATACCCTATACCATGCCCAACTAACTGGACATAGAAAATAAGCATAAATCAAATTTGAGTGGGATTTTTATAAATTTTTTTGTCTGCAGATCTGAAAAAGTTCATATCGGATGCAATATCTATATGAGGACTAGGCCCAAAAATGGACCGATCCTGATCATGTTTGGTAAGGACTCTTGTATTTTGCAAAAATATAAACAAACAAAATTTGAGAAGAATCAGTGTATTATTTTTGTTTTTTGATAGATTTAAGTGAAGATCGGGAAGCAGCTCTATATGGGGCCTATGACTAAGAGTTGGCCCATAGCGACCATTTTTGGACTACTGATTAATGGATGTAATAAACACATACAAACCCAATTTGACTAAGATATATATGATAATTTGGATCTTATGGCAATTTAAGTCGATTTCATAGGGGACATTTGTATGGGGGCTAGGTCTGAACATGGACCGATTCTCACCGATTTCAATAGCGTTCATCCTATGGCCGATAAAAGCTTACGTACCAAATTTCATCAAAATATATTCATATTTGCGACCTGCAGTTTGATTACAAGCTTTACATGGACACACAGACGGACGGACGGACGGACGGACATCGTTAAATCGAATCAGATAGTGATTCTGATTCGATCGGTATAATTAAAGATGGGTCTAGGTCAAATATTTTTGGTAGTTACAAACAGCAGCACAAAGTCATTATACCCAAACCACATAGTGGTATAGGGCATAAAAAGTGTTGAATTGTGAATTGGCAAAAAGTGATTAGCGTATCTTTAGGTTTTTATAAAATAATTTATTAAATGAAAACATAAAATTTTCAGAATTTGCACTCGAATTTCGAAGGCTGGGATCTTTTAGTAATATAAAAAGCACTACCAGCGCATAAAATATAATATTAAGGAAACCATTTAACATATATTTTATATTTTTTTTATATAACTGAAATTTTATTAGAGCTTATAGAAATGATAACTTTTTTAGTCCTAATCACTACTCATCAACTTACGGATGTTTTCCGAAAACCCTTCCAATAGGTATTTTGTAGAGGTTCCTGACATTTTTTTGGAATAGGAAGTCCACCTCCGCTTCAAATCTTCAACAATTTGCAACGTCATTTGTACTCTATAACTCCCTTTTCGCAAGACTCAATTTTCTCCCCACTGGCCTAAGCTCCAGACAGTTTTGAAAATTGGCCTCCCACGTTATTGTTCTTGTACTACTAAAGAGCTTTCTTACCTTAATAAGAGGATGCAAAGTTGGATAAAAGTAACATCTGGGCTGAAAAGTTCGTAAGCTGACACATAGATGGCATTACTTAAATAAATCCATCTGATTTTTAGTTAGTATGAATCTTCAAAATACTCGTGTATAAATTCGACAGCATTCGGACAATTGGTTCGTGACATATAGCATGTGAGTGAAGCAAGTTTTGTTATTGTGAGAAAATTTATAAAAATTTATTTCATGTGTTAGGGAAATTTTTTTTTTTGGCAAAAACAAAATACTGCTGAAGCCAAGGCTTGGCTTCATTAACACTATTCGGACTCTACACCAGGAAAGTCAACCATTGCAATGTGGTCTTCTAAATTTAAATGACGCGAAATGGGCATCGAAGACCATTTATCGTCTTCGTTGGACACCCAAAAGGGCCTGTTGTCGAAAAAAACTTCAAAAAATTCCACAAAATAATTTTTAATGTTCGTAAAGTGAAGTTTATCGGGATAACTGAGGCTCTAAAGATATCGAAGAAACGTGTTGTACATATTGTGCACGAATATTACATGCGAAAACTGTGTGCAAAGTGGGTGCCACGTGTGCTTACAAACAATCAAAAGCAATGACGTTTTGATAATTCGCAACAATGTGTTCGAAATTTTCAACCTTAATAAAAACGAATTTTTTTAAAAATTAAATATTAAAAATTAAAAATTAAAAACTAAAAATTAAAAATTAAAAATTTAAAATTAAAAATTAAAAATTAAAAATTAAAAATTAAAAATTAAAAATTAAAAATTAAAAATTAAAAATTAAAAATTAAAAATTAAAAACTAAAATTAAAAATTAAAAATTAAAAATTAAAAATTAAAAATTAAAAATTAAAAATTAAAAATTAAAAATTAAAAATTAATAATTAAAAATTAAAAATTAAAAATTAAAAATTAAAAATTAAAAATTAAAAATTAAAAATTAAAAATTAAAAATTAAAAATTAAAAATTAAAAATTAAAAATTAAAAATTAAAAATTAAAAATTAAAAATTAAAAATTAAAAATTAAAAATTAAAAATTAAAAATTAAAAATTAAAAATTAAAAATTAAAAATTAAAGATTAAAAATTAAAATTAAAAATTAAAAATTAAAAATTAAAAATTAAAAATTAAAAATTAAAAATTAAAAATTAAAAATTAAAAATTAAAAATTAAAAATTAAAAATTAAAAATTAAAAATTAAAAATTAAAAATTAAAAATTAAAAATTAAAAATTAAAAATTAAAAATTAAAAATTAAAAATTAAAAATTAAAAATTAAAAATTAAAAATTAAAAATTAAAAATTAAAAATTAAAAATTAAAATTAAAAATTAAAATTAAAAATTAAAAATTAAAAATTAAAAATTAAAAATTAAAAATTAAAAATCAAAAATTAAAAATTAAAAATTAAAAATTAAAAATTAAAAATTAAAAATTAAAAATTAAAAATTAAAAATTAAAAATTAAAAATTAAAAATTAAAAATTAAAAATAAAAAATTAAAAATAAAAAATTAAAATTAAAAATTAAAAATTAAAAATTAAAAATTAAAAATTAAAAATTAAAAATTAAAAATTAAAAATTAAAAATTAAAAATTAAAAATTAAAATTAAAAATTAAAAATTAAAAATTAAAAATTAAAAATTAAAAATTAAAAATTAAAAATTAAAATTAAAAATTAAAAATTAAAAATTAAAAATTAAAAATTAAAAATTAAAAATTAAAAATTAAAAATTAAAAATTAAAAATTAAAAATTAAAAATTAAAAATTAAAAATTAAAAATTAAAAATTAAAAATTAAAAATTAAAAATTAAAAATTAAAAATTAAAAATTAAAAATTAAAAATTAAAAATTTTAAAAATTAAAAATTAAAAATTAAAAATTAAAAATTAAAAATTAAAATTAAAAATTAAAAATTAAAATTAAAAATTAAAAATTAAAAATTAAAAATTAAAAATTAAAAATTAAAAATTAAAAATTAAAAATTAAAAATTAAAAATTAAAAATTAAAAATTAAAAATTAAAAATTAAAAATTAAAAATTAAAAATTAAAAATTAAAAATTAAAAATTAAAAATTAAAAATTAAAAATTAAAAATTAAAAATTAAAAATTAAAAATTAAAAATTAAAAATTAAAAATTAAAAATTAAAAATTAAAAATTAAAAATTAAAAATTAAAAATTAAAAATTAAAAATTAAAAATTAAAAATTAAAAATTAAAAATTAAAAATTAAAAATTAAAAATTAAAAATTAAAAATTAAAAATTAAAAATTAAAAATTAAAAATTAAAAATTAAAAATTAAAAAAATTAAAAATTAAAAATTAAAAATTAAAAATTAAAATTAAAAATTAAAAATTAAAAATTAAAAATTAAAAATTAAAAATTAAAAATTAAAAATTAAAAATTAAAAATTAAAAATTAAAAATTAAAAATTAAAAATTAAAAATTAAAAATTAAAAATTAAAAATTAAAAATTAAAAATTAAAAATTAAAAATTAAAAATTAAAAATTAAAAATTAAAAATTAAAAATTAAAAATTAAAAATTAAAAATTAAAATTAAAAATTAAAAATTAAAAATTAAAAATTAAAAATTAAAAATTAAAAATTAAAAATTAAAAATTAAAAATTAAAAATTAAAATTAAAAATTAAAAATTAAAAATTAAAAATTAAAAATTAAAAATTAAAAATTAAAAATTAAAAATTAAAAATTAAAAATTAAAAATTAAAAATTAAAAATTAAAAATTAAAAATTAAAAATTAAAAATTAAAAATTAAAAATTAAAAATTAAAAATTAAAAATTAAAAATTAAAAATTAAAAATTAAAAATTAAAAATTAAAAATTAAAAATTAAAAATTAAAAATTAAAAATTAAAAATTAAAAATTAAAAATTAAAAATTAAAATTAAAAATTAAAAATTAAAAATTAAAAATTAAAAATTAAAAATTAAAAATTAAAAATTAAAAATTAAAAATTAAAAATTAAAAATTAAAAATTAAAAATTAAAAATTAAAAATTAAAAATTAAAAATTAAAAATTAAAAATTAAAAATTAAAAATTAAAAATTAAAAATTAAAAATTAAAAATTAAAAATTAAAAATTAAAAATTAAAAATTAAAAATTAAAAATTAAAAATTAAAAATTAAAAATTAAAAATTAAAAATTAAAAATTAAAAATTAAAAAATTAAAAATTAAAAATTAAAAATTAAAAATTAAAAATTAAAATTAAAAATTAAAAATTAAAAATTAAAAATTAAAAATTAAAAATTAAAAATTAAAAATTAAAAATTAAAAATTAAAAATTAAAAATTAAAAATTAAAAATTAAAAATTAAAAATTAAAAATTAAAAAATTAAAAATTAAAAATTAAAAATTAAAAATTAAAAATTAAAAATTAAAAATTAAAAATTAAAAATTAAAAATTAAAAATTAAAAATTAAAAATTAAAAATTAAAAATTAAAAATTAAAAATTAAAAATTAAAAATTAAAAATTAAAAATTAAAAATTAAAAATTAAAAATTAAAAATTAAAAATTAAAAATTAAAAATTAAAAATTAAAAATTAAAAATTAAAAATTAAAAATTAAAAATTAAAAATTAAAAATTAAAAATTAAAAATTAAAAATTAAAAATTAAAAATTAAAAATTAAAAATTAAAAATTAAAAATTAAAAATTAAAAATTAAAAATTAAAAATTAAAAATTAAAAATTAAAAATTAAAAATTAAAAATTAAAAATTAAAAATTAAAAATTAAAAATTAAAAATTAAAAATTAAAAATTAAAAATTAAAAATTAAAAATTAAAAATTAAAAATTAAAAATTAAAAATTAAAAATTAAAAATTAAAATTAAAAATTAAAAATTAAAAATTAAAAATTAAAAATTAAAAATTAAAAATTAAAAATTAAAATTAAAAATTAAAAATTAAAAATTAAAAATTAAAAATTAAAAATTAAAAATTAAAAATTAAAAATTAAAAATTAAAAATTAAAAATTAAAAATTAAAAATTAAAAATTAAAAATTAAAAATTAAAAATTAAAAATTAAAAATTAAAATTAAAAATTAAAAATTAAAAATTAAAAATTAAAAATTAAAAATTAAAAATTAAAAATTAAAAATTAAAAATTAAAAATTAAAAATTAAAAATTAAAAATTAAAAATTAAAAATTAAAAATTAAAAATTAAAAATTAAAAATTAAAAATTAAAAATTAAAAATTAAAAATTAAAAATTAAAAATTAAAAATTAAAAATTAAAAATTAAAAATTAAAAATTAAAAATTAAAAATTAAAAATTAAAAATTAAAAATTAAAAATTAAAAATTAAAAATTAAAAATTAAAAATTAAAAATTAAAAATTAAAAATTAAAAATTAAAAATTAAAAATTAAAAATTAAAAATTAAAAATTAAAAATTAAAATTAAAAATTAAAAATTAAAAATTAAAAATTAAAAATTAAAAATTAAAAATTAAAAATTAAAAATTAAAAATTAAAAATTAAAAATTAAAAATTAAAAATTAAAAAATTAAAAATTAAAAATTAAAAATTAAAAATTAAAAATTAAAAATTAAAAATTAAAAATTAAAAATTAAAATTAAAAATTAAAAATTAAAAATTAAAAATTAAAAATTAAAAATTAAAAATTAAAAATTAAAAATTAAAAATTAAAAATTAAAAATTAAAATTAAAAATTAAAAATTAAAAATTAAAAATTAAAAATTAAAAATTAAAAATTAAAAATTAAAAATTAAAAATTAAAAATTAAAAATTAAAAATTAAAAATTAAAAATTAAAAATTAAAAATTAAAAATTAAAAATTAAAAATTAAAAATTAAAAATTAAAAATAAAAATTAAAAATTAAAAATTAAAAATTAAAAATTAAAAATTAAAAATTAAAAATTAAAATTAAAAATTAAAAATTAAAAATTAAAAATTAAAAATTAAAAATTAAAAATTAAAAATTAAAAATTAAAAATTAAAAATTAAAAATTAAAAATTAAAAATTAAAAATTAAAAATTAAAAATTAAAAATTAAAAATTAAAAATTAAAAATTAAAAATTAAAAATTAAAAATTAAAAATTAAAAATTAAAAATTAAAAATTAAAAATTAAAAATTAAAAATTAAAAATTAAAAATTAAAAATTAAAAATTAAAAATTAAAAATTAAAAATTAAAAATTAAAAATTAAAAATTAAAAATTAAAAATTAAAAATTAAAAATTAAAAATTAAAACTTAAAACTTAAAACTTAAAAATTAAAAATTAAAAATTAAAAATTAAAAATTAAAAATTAAAAATTAAAAATTAAAAATTAAAAATTAAAAATTAAAAATTAAAAATTAAAAATTAAAAATTAAAAATTAAAAATTAAAAATTAAAAATTAAAAATTAAAAATTAAAAATTAAAAATTAAAAATTAAAAATTAAAAATTAAAAATTAAAAATTAAAAATTAAAAATTAAAAATTAAAAATTAAAAATTAAAAATTAAAAATTAAAAATTAAAAATTAAAAATTAAAAATTAAAAATTAAAAATTAAAAATTAAAAATTAAAAAATAAAAATTAAAAATTAAAAATTAAAAATTAAAAATTAAAAATTAAAAATTAAAAATTAAAAATTAAAAATTAAAAATTAAAAATTAAAAATTAAAAATTAAAAATTAAAAATTAAAAATTAAAAATTAAAAATTAAAAATTAAAAATTAAAAATTAAAAATTAAAAATTAAAAATTAAAAATTAAAAATTAAAAATTAAAAATTAAAAATTAAAAATTAAAAATTAAAAATTAAAACTTAAAACTTAAAAATTAAAAATTAAAAATTAAAAATTAAAAATTATAAATTAAAAATTAAAAATTACTAGATGTTTATACATCTCCCCTGTGATCGGACTCACATGAATTTTTTAAAATATTATCGCGTTTAGTCCTAAAATTATATATTTTTTGCGAAATCACTCTTTGGTGTGTTTTCCATTGCAAGATAACAAATTTGTTACAAAAAATACAATAAAAGAATTGATAGATTCTGACGTTTTGTTTCAATTATTATAAAATAATGACAAAAATAAAGTTTTATGAAGAGTTAAAAACCAGAATAATAGATAAGGTAAGCAATGCAATATTTGTCATATTTGCACAATGTTATTGTATAATAAAGGTTTCCATTGTTTTGTCAACAGCATACAACTGAATACTTTTAAGTTTTACTATTTTTTTTTTTTAAGTTAATATTTCTTCTTTTTTAAATAAATAAAACATACAAATGTTTAAATTAATAAAAGAGTCGTTAAAAATATATTTTGTTAAGAGTTTCCATCGTATTGTCACTCACAATATATTTCTTATTATTTTTATACCCTATACCACTATGTGGTTTGGGTATAATGACTTTGTGCTGCTGTTTGTAACTACCAAAAATATTTGACCTAGACCCATCTTTTATTATACCGACCGACTCCGAGTCACTTTCTGAGTCGATTTATTGATGTCCGTCTGTCTGTGTGTCCATGTAAACTTGTAATCAAACTACAGGTCGCAAATATGAATATATTTTGATGAAATTTGACATATAAGCCTCTATCGACCATGGGATGAACGCTGTTGAAATTGGTGAAAATCGGTCCATGTTCAGACCTAGTCCCCATACAAATGACCCCTATGGAAATCAACATAAATTGCCATAAGATCCAAACTATCACAAAGATCTTAATCAAATTGGGTTTGTATGTGTTTATTGTATCCATTAATCAGTAGTCCAAAAAAATCCCCATAGGACAATTCTTAGTCATAGGCCCAATATAGAGCTGCTTCCCGATCTTCACTTAAATCTATCAAAAAACAAAAATATTGCACAGATTTTTTTCAAATTTGGTTTGTGTATATTTTTTCAAAATATAAGTGACTTTACCAAGTATGGTCAGGATCGGTCCATTTTTCGACCTAGTAAATATAGCACGCGATATGAACTTTTTCATATCTGCAGCCAAAAAAATTAATAACAATGTCACTCAAATTTGGTTTATGCTTATTTTCTATATCCAATTAGTTGGACCGAAGAGATAGGGTCTCTAAACTATGGCAAAGGGGATCGTATAGTCGGTCTAGACCGAATATAATTTCTTACTTGTTAAATATTATTATGGTTTAAATAATTAACAAAATAATTGGCTACGCAGACGGTTATTTATCGATAAATTCGCTAAGTGATTCTGGGACTAGTGTTCTTATAAAGTTGGATCAATTATAAATGTAGAGTAGTCAGTTAGTGTTGTTGCTCTTAAAATTGGTTAATTGGATTGTGAAACCCTAAACAATTTTAAAATATTAATTCCATAATCGTTTTAACCCTGTAAAATTAAAGCCTTTAAAAACAAATATTTCAAGAGGATACTTAACAGTTTTATAGACGTTCTTTCAAAGCTAAATAATATAAAATCCAATTTTATAATCGATCTAAAACGACTCTATTAATGCCCTAAATTAACAAATGTTTAGACATCTATGTAAGATAAGCCTTTAGGTTATGTCAAGCATAAATTTGATAGAATTTTAGAACGTAAAACTTATTGTAGCAATGCTCATAACAGATATGGCGTAAATTAAGAATTACCTGCCCATGTGATGCAAGTGTTCAAATTATATGGCCTAGACTAATATTGAAAGCATTCTGTCAAAAGTTTTTTTTATGTGATTCTAAATATCATTTTATGTGTTACATACAACCAGCACTCATTCAATATACCATATTCTTGTGGTTAGTTGGAGTGCATACGCAGGCTGATGCCTCAACCGAAAGGAATTAAACGATTTTAAAAGTGTGACATTAAATATTTTTATGGTCGTAAAATAACATCATACAAGCATAACTATAACAACAATCCTTTAATCTTATTCATTTACATGAGTGTGTGTGTGTGTGTGTTTAGTATGGTCAAGTTCAGAATGGTTGTTACGTTGTGTGCACTACTCTAAAGAGTGGGTATTTTAAGAAAATTAGAGGATAATGTAACATTTATGACGTGTGAATTGTAACAGTCTTATTTTAATACAAAGAGACCCAGCTATTCTGGGTTTAACGAACAATAAAATAACGCCCCCAGAAAAACTGGATTGGACATATCTAAAGAAAAGAAGACAGTGTTTGGGGTTATGCTGCACTCCAGAGCTTCCGATATAAGATAATGGCTACAGCTCTTACGAATTTGTTTTATCCTATACCACTTTGTACTGATATTTGCAACTACCAAAAACATTTGACCTAGACCCATGTTTTATTATACCGATCATCTCATAACCACTTTCTGAGTCGATTTAGCTAAATCAAATCACAAGTCGCAAATATGAATATAATTAAATGAAATTTGGTATATAAGCTTCTATCGACCACAGAATGAAGGCTATTGTAATTGGTGATAATCGGTTCAGGTTCAGAATTATTCCCTATTCAAATGACCCCTATGAGATCGACTTAAATTGCCATAAGATCCAAAGTAGCATGTAGATCTCATTCAAATTGGGTTTGTGTGTTTGTTATATTCATTAATCGGTGATACAAAAATAAAACCTATGTGACCATTCTTAGTCTTAGACCCCATAGAAACTTGCTTCCCGACCTTAACTTAAACCTCCGAAAAGCAGAAATATTGCACAGATTTAACTCAAATTTTCGTTTCTATATGGTTTTGCATCAAATAAATTACTTTTTCGAATATCGTCAGATGCGGTCCATTTTTACCCATAAAATATAGCATCCGATATGAACTTTTTCAAAACTGCAGAGAAAAAGATAATAAAAATTCCACTCAGATTTATATATATGGGGGTTTCATGTCAAGTGCACCAACTTTTGAAACCGATGTCTTCCGATCGGGATGAAATCTGCACCAAGGTTAGTCCTATTGGATAGTAGTTTAGATACAATTTTTCAAGAAGATCCGTCCAGATCTCTCTGAGTTAGAGGGGATCAAAATTTGACATTTTGGCCACACAGGTGTTTTTTCTCATCCATGAAACTTATTACCTATCGTTCTTAGAAAATTTTCTCCCAAATAGTTTAGAAAGCTATTTCTTCAATATTTCGGAAGAAAATACTTCAAAAAAAAAATAAATTTTTTTGACTTTTTTTTGCTAAATCAAAGATTTTTTGCCTTTTTTCAAAAAGGGCATTTTTTTTTTCAAAAGAAAGCTTAGGATTTTTCCTTTAAGAGCTTTTTTGTCGCTTAGTGGGATGGGCGTGGGATATCTATCAAAATAAATGTTTTGTAACTCAAGACAACGGTTTTTCAATTTTTCACAAATGCACTATTTTGAAGTTTTTCCTATTAGTGTGTAAGTGTTTCCAAAACCTTAAAAATAAAGCGTACACTGAGAAACTAGACAAATTGACCTTTCGAACGGTTTATAACATACCTAACTAAAATTTCATACCCTCGATGCTGTAATACCCAGAATATGTTAACCTCAGGAAAAAAATCACTTGTTTTCTATAGAAATGTTGTAAAATTATTAATTTTTATTTATTTGTAATAATAATTAAATTAATATATAACAATAATAACAATATTACAAATAAAGAGATAAATAATTTAATAAAATTTAGTCTTAATTACATTACATCCATTTATATCATAACTATTTTTATACTTAATTTATTGTAGCTGATGAAGTATTTAAGTATTGTAAATTTTTAAATACCCAGTCTTTCATCCAGCTTTTTTGTCGCCTTTATTTACTGCGTTTTTTTTTGTCAATCCTTTCTTGGCGTTACTAGGTTCAGCTGTTGATGTCGCTGATGGTTTATTTGTTGGCTTTGGAAATAAATCGCATTCAATAGAGTCAGAAAACTTTTTCAACTTGAGTCTTCCATCGACAAGCGGTATAAAAGCATGGTATTGGGCGGTGCCATCGATTGTTACCGCAACATCGAATCTGCTCTTCAGTGTTTTCAATGTTTCCTGATGATCCCCTTTGCTACTAAAAAATATTTTAGTTTCTTTACAATAATTCTTTGCCCAATGGATGAGATGAGAGCACTGGAGGCTATACTTCGCTGCATTTCTTTTAAGGTTTGCTCCAATACCATCACATGCTCCTTTACCATGAGCATTAGGATGAAAATGCCACTCAGCTGGCATTCCAAAACCTTTTTCATGGGCCATAAGATTTGCCAAGCTACTTTCCGTCCGAAACGTAGTATACCTTCTTTACTGTAAATTTAGATTTTAGAAATTTTAGTATTCTCTTCTGGTACTCACAAACTGTAACGGTATCATGTTTTAAGTCGTCGGATATGATTGCCATACTTTTGTGTTCCAGTTTTTCATCTTTCATGTAGTAAATAACTACTGTGAATGTAGTTGCTTGGTCGTTATTGAAGTGGAATACTTGTATGACATCCTAAAACACATATTTATAGTTTTCTGCGAAATCGTATGAAATAACGAATTCACCAGACTTCAAATGTATCTTCAAATCCTTGAATAATGACCATTGCTCTTTAAATAAAAAGTCATGGTTTCTCAAGTTTAGCAATCCTGTATACATTTCTTCCACAAAATCATCCACATTTAAAATGATTGTTTTCAATGTGCATCTGTCAGTCTGAATCCAAGAATCAAATTTGAACTCCTCTATATATTCTCGATTTAAAGAGTTGATTAAATTTTCTTTGATGAATGTGGTTTTCGGGCAATTGGTACATTCACCTAAGTGGCAAGAAGTTGTTGCATTAGGACACATAGTCAATTTAAGGCAATCGCGGTAATCGTGTAAATCTTCTGCCGAATCATCTGTTAAATACTTTAAGTTGATTTCCTTCAACATCAGTTTAACATTTTCATGGCAAATGCAAACGCATACTGTGTGAGTTCCGCTGCTTCCTGCCAAAACGCAATGTTTTGGCCTCATTTGGGTAAATTTCGTGAAGCCAATTTTAAATCCTCGTGTTCAGATTGAAATGTTGCAAATAACTCTTTCAGGTTACAGATAACCACTCTCTTCTGTTATGTTATGAAGGTATGTTATATACCTTCGGAAAGGTTAATTTGTCTAGTTTCTCAGTATAAGTTTTATTTGTAAGGTTTTTCACACAAATACGAAAAATTCAAAATAGCGCATTTGTGAAAAATTGAAAAACCGTTGTCTTGAGTTACAAAACATTTATTTTAATAGCTATCGCACTCCCATCTCACTAAGCGACAAAAAAGCTCTTAAAGGAAAAATCCTAAACTTTCTTATGAAAAAAAAAAAAAAAAAAATGCCCTCTTGGAAAAAAAGGAAAAAAATGCTTTGATTTAGCAAAAAAAAAAAAGTCTACAAAAAAATTTTTTTTAAGTATTTTTTTCCGAAATATTGAAGAAATAGCTATCTAAACTATTAGGGAGAAAATTTTCTAAGAACAATAGGTAATAAGTCACATGGATGAGAAAAAACACCTGTGTGGCCAAAATGTCAAATTTTGATCCGCTCTAACTCAGAGAGATCTGGACCGATTTTGTTGAAAAATTGTGTCCAATAGGACTAACCTTGGTGCAAATTTCATCCCGATCGGAAGACATCGGTTTCAAAATTTGGTGCACTTGACATGAAACCCCCCATATATACATATATATATATATATATATAAATTTATTCCTATAATTCCAAGTTGGAACAAAGGGCCGTAACGAAATTCTTCCATCGGGATCTGGCATATGCCATTAGTCTTATCTCAGACCAAGTTTTTCCTGTTTTGTTAATTTCGGACTCTAGTTGCCTTCTCCAGGTGTTAGCGGGTCTACCTCTTCTTCTGCTGCCTTGAGTATTCCAGTCAATTGCCATCTTTGATATATCATCATGGGGTCTTCTCAAAATATGGCCAACCCAGCTCCATTTGCTCTTTGCAATTTCCACGAGAATTGGTGTTTTGCCTGTTCTTTGGCAGAGGTCTCGGTTGAAAGCTGCATTCGGCCAGAATATTCGCAATATTTTCCGCAAAGGATTGTATGTCAGTTGCAATAGAGTTCCAGGACTCACATCCATATAACAGGGTAGAGGGAACATTTGAGGACAAAAGGCGGAGCTTAGTTTTTGTGTGTAGTTGTGGTGACTTCCATACTCTTTGTAATGCACCAACTGACTGTTTTGCCTTTCTTATACGGTATGCAATATCATCACGTGAGCAGCCTGTAGTGGATATGATATTTCCTAAGTAGCAAAACGATTGGACATCCTCGAGCTCTATGTTGTTGACTCTGAACTTGAAGAGATTAGTTGTATTGATACCACTCAGGTTTGGTTTATGTTTATTTGCTATACCCAATTAGTTGGACATAAGACCAGTTCTCTAAACGTATGGTATAGGGTATCGCAGATTCAGTGTAGACGCACTATAATTTTTTTAATTGTTTTAAGTAATTTAAATGATCGAACCTATAACTGTGGTTAAATAATATTATCTGGAGCGTTATAATAGCAATAGCGCTGAAACTTAAGAAATAAAACCAATAAAATGGGCGGGATCAGATCAGCACGTTTGGCTGATCCTATATCTGGATTACTATGTTAATAATAGTGTTGAAACTTTGTGGTTAGTTATTAATGGCGTAGCAATGCACGACAGGTATTACGAGAGGTTTTTTGAGTAAACGACATTTTTTCGGTTTTATTTCTCAACACACATTTTCTTTTAAATTTTTATCCTTCCAAATAATAAGTTTTCTCATGATCGTTAATATGGGCGTTTGTTTCAGATACGATCTCTTTATACAACCCACATCTTATAGCTTAGTAATTTTTTCAGATACGGAAATAGGCAAATGTCCCAAGAGACTAAGTTTGGAGAATAGCCTGGATGGAGTAACGCATTTCGTAGCTCACGTGTGCGCCGGTGCACCGTCGTGGTGGACAATATTTTTTCATTTTTGGTCTTGCTTCTAATAAATATCGAATCTGTTCAATCGCTGTGAATAATACTCGGCGGTGATCTTTTACCCTTTTTATGGTAAACTTTTTGAAGGGCAGCGCATTCAAAAACTAATGCCGCATTCAAAAACGGTTGCCATGACTTTGTTGGCCGTCAGACCCACCTTGATTTTCTTTGGAGGACCTGTTTCTGGCATATTGGAATGGAAGCAATGCCAAATACTCCCTCAAATTTGCTCACACGCTTGAGCTCATGATAGAATCAAGGTACTCTCTTCGAAGTGTGATGTGCGCACTTAGTTGAGATGCCCGCAGCCTCAGCCACCTCACGCACTTTCATTCTCCGATCTTTCAATGGATATTATAGACGATTTCTGGCGACCTGAACATTCGTCCTTACATGCGCCGCTACCATTAAAACGAAATTCTGTTAAGTACTTCTAAACCATTAAAGTTGATGGTGCAGAGTCTCCTTAGTATTTATCCTTTCTTTGGTTTCGGTCATGGATTTTTCCGCAAAAAATAATGTTCTATGAGCACTTGAAGTTCGCTTTTTCCATATTTGAAAAAATTTTCGAGGTTGTCTGATTTCAATAGCTGTCAAACACAAACTAAATGATGCAGTTTGCTAAAAATTTTACATTAGTCTACTAGCAGATGGTACTAGACAAGGGCGAAGTTTAAAAAATCACGCACTTGTCCAACTGCCCTTTTTCTTGAACTACGTAATTGGTCTTCCCGACAAAAGCTACAGCAAAAATATTTTTTTTTTCAATTCGCTACAATTCCTAGTTAATCAGTTATTAACTTTTGTCGCTCACTGTACTTACAAAATAAGCATCGTGACCTTTTTGATGCAGTTAATTCAATGGTTGTCTTGTTGACTGTTACGGTGGTGCATCATGTTCCAGCCGGGAAGAATTAATAATGTGAGCATTCTAAAAAAAAACGGCACACTGTTCGAATTAAAAAGAATTTTTTTTTATATACGCAAACTTACCTGCACGAACCTCAACAAATATTTAGCGTTCTTATTCCTTTATTTTTATTTTTTTATTTATTTTTTTTGTTAATTTAAGAATCTTGTTTGTTGGTTGTGATTACTTTAACAACCTTCTTAAAATGTCATTGTGTGAAACACCATGTTAAACAGTGTCTTTTTTTTTTTGTTTCGTGTTCTTTTTTTTGGTCTCTCTTAACAACATGAGTGCCAATTTTATTGTCAATTTAATAATGACAAGTAAGCACCAAAAAAACGAAACGAAACGAAACCAAAAAAAAAAAAAAAAACTTAAGAACACATCTAAAGGGCTTAAAGAAAAAGAAAAAAAACCCAACACCAGTTGTGTAGATACTGAAATAATATGACTGTAAATAAATAATAGAGTAAAAATGTGTGAATAAAAATCACTTTAATTTAAAGATTTTAATTTAAACATCTTTAATAAAATGCTCATATGTTTACCTTAAAACAAGCTAAATATATTTAGAATTAGTGTTGGTTAGGACGGTCACTATTTAATGCTCTATGCTTTTTATTTGGTACTGTAATCAACTTTTTTATTTTTTTAATTTTAATTTATAAGTAGCGGAAACCTTGGCCATACCCTACACTACATTGTGGCCAGAGGTTTATAACTGATCGTTCTAGTTATGATTTTATCTATTTCTCCAGTAGCCGCATTTTCATAACCTATTTTTACACATATATGTAATTTGTGTTATGTCAAATAATTTTTGCATTCATAGTGATGATAAAATTAGTCATCAAAAATTTACGTATGGTAAAATTTGCAAAAAAAAATGTTATTTTTATATCCTCCACCCCACTGTACAGAGGGAATATATCAGTGTGTGATTCCATTGGCAATATATCGAAATATATATTTACGGTCCCAAAAAACATATGTATATACTTTTGATTCTTATAACAACTCGAGTCAATATAGCGATGTCCGTCTGTCTGTCTGTCGAAATCACGCTCGTTCACAAAATAAACCATTTACTTGGGTTAAGTTAATACAGTATAATTTGCCATTATTTTGAGCAATGCGCTATTAAAAATGGGATAAATCGCGCATCACTGTGCTAACATATGGCCTCACAGGTGGAGACACCTACAAAATGCTTTAACTTTTCATATAATAAACTGAAAATTGTGACAAATGTTTATGCGTAGCAGAACATGTGCATATATATATGTATCAGTGATACATACACATACATTACTGCTTGCTTGTTGTTTTTCTTTTTCTTTTTTTTATAACCCTTTCAGAGCTAGCTGTATCGATTGTGAGATCTAGTTTAAGGTGCTTAAAATATAAATAAATTCATTTTTTCAAATTTTTTTTACCGGTATCCAGCGATTGTGAGTTCTCTTGCGTGCTCACACAATAGAAAATTAAAAAAAAGAAAAGTAGACTTTTCGAAAAAGAATTTTTATATTGATGGTTTAACATTTACTACAATCGTTTTACCACTCAGGTTTGAGAGGGGTTAAATGAGTTTCTTTTAGAGTTACAGAACTTTTAAGGAAAATGAAGCAAAGAAAATTATTTTAAAATCAATTGAACGGGCTTTGTTGAAGACATAATTTTATGGCATTAATATTTATACATGATTTGAGTCATGTTGCTGCCAAGGCTGGAGCGTATTTGGTGCAATTTTAAACTCTAATTTTGACATAATTATTACAGCATTTGCGGCCTTATTTAGAATGTTGATTTACAGGTGTGCAACTGCCTCTGGTTTATCGGCATAGACGATAACCGCATAACCGCAAAGAATACAAGTAAGAAAATTATAGTCCGTATAGATCCACTATACGATACCCTCCCCATAGTGGCATTGTTATTAATTCTTTTGCCTTCGGATATGAAAAAGTTCATATCGGATGCTATATTTATATTTATATGCCATATTTTTTAATATACAAACCAAATTTGAGAAATCTGCTCAATATTTTTATGTTTTGATAAATTTAAGTGAAAATCGCTAATTAGCTTTATATGGGGGCTATATCTAAGAATTGTCATAAAGGGTTTATTTTAGAATTACTAATTAATGGATGTAATAAACATACAAAAAGCCAATTTGACCGAGATCTATATAATAATTTGGATATTATGACAATTTAAGTCGATCTCATACGGGTCATTTGTATGGGGTCTAGGTCTGAACGTACACTGATTTTCACCAATTTCGGAAGCTTATACACTAAATTTCATCAAAAATTCTTATTTGCGACCTGTAGTTTGATTTCAAAGTTTACATGTACACACATACGGACAGACGGACGAACGGACATCGCTAAATCGACACACAAAATAATCAATCGGTATAATGAAAGATGGGTCTAATTCAAATATTTTTGGTAGTTACAAAGATTATCACAAAGCCATTATTCCCTGATAACATAGTGTTATAGGGTATAATAATCCAATGCAGTTAAATCACACAATTTTGGACCATTACAATTAACAGGACCATTACGTGAAATTATTCTTCTATCAAAGTTTACTTGACTACATTAATTGTATCGTGCCGGTGTGTGGCATCTGGCTCCGACCTGTTGGAACCATATGCCAACTAATTGAGGCACGAAACAACTTGTAATCGGTCCTCTATAGCGTTCACCGTTAAATGTAACATTCTGCTCATCATCGTTTTTGAATATATATGGGCCAGTGACCAAGCCGGACCATAAACCGCAATAAACAGTAATTATCTGTGGTGATTGGGTAAATGTTTGTAGATTATCTTCACTCCAAATGCAACATTTTTGCTTATTTACGTACCCACTCAACCAACTAAATTTTGTATGGAAAATCAAACCAATATGAATTTGTGCTTCAGCTCGTAAGCCTAGATTTTTTTTGTAAAATCTTCCGTAAAGTGGTTGAACACATACCCATTAACTAAGTACGGGCCCGCCTTGGTCGACGTGGATCTTCTTCAATGCTTTGCTCTACAGCTGCTAGAGCTTGTTCGGTGCGTACTGTTTGGCGTCTTACTTGGTACAAAAAGGAGTCATAGTTATTCGAATTTGCCGCTCTGATGAACGCTTACGACTACCATAAAATGGACCAAGTGCAAAAAAAGTTTGACGAACAGAATGATTTGTTTAAAATGGCAAACCAAACTAAACAAAAGGCGAGTATCAGCTGATAAACCAGTTTGTCACAGAAAGCAGTATTACCAACCCAAATTGTGGATCTATAAAAAGAGCACCCTTCACATGTGAACGAATTCTTTATCGATAAGTAATATGATTGTGTGCATGTATTTACATTTATACTAATTGCAAAAAAAGCACGAAAATATATAAAACTTTTGTTAATTAACTTATTAATGTTAAACATCATTTCAAAACATCGAACCATTATAATGGCTCTCTTAGTGTTCACAACCTGGGTAATAATATGGTTAGAATACGGGAGGAGGGCATTTACGATTACGATTTACGATGTCTCCGGGTTGAGTGTTATTTCTTCCTGCACTGCGACCAAGTAGATTTAATGTGCACCCTCTTTCAGTTTTGTGTTCTTTCCTGTTTTATTAATCCATTACAGCGTTTAGGAACTTGATGATATCCTTCACCGCAAATGTTTTTTATGTCTACTCCCTTATTTCAGAATCGCCAAATAGTTTGTGAATTAGTTATGTAAACGCTGGACGTTTTGCCAGTATATGTTCTGCACGTTTTATCTTCAGCCAAATACAGTTTGTGTAGAATGTAATTGCACGCATAGTGCTATGTGAGTGCCCCACATAGAAGTCTTAGATTGGATCTGTTCAATATTAGGGCATCCCTGCTCCTCTTTTCGCTTCAATGCAAGAATTTTTGCGAGTGATGAAGTAGTATTTGCCTATTCCAATACTCGTCTGACTCATTTCCTTTCTCATTTCCTTCATAACCATTGTGACCTGGTACCCATATAAGCGTCACCTTATTGTGTTCAGCTAGTTTATTTTGGATCCCATCGCTTTCGAGCACGGATTTATGGTGATAGATTGATTTGTCCAGTGCTTTTAGAACAGCGTAGCTATCTGACATAAGATTTATGCTCGTCCTTGTCATGTATCTTTCCATTAGTTTAGCAGTAGCTGTAGTATGTGCGTATAATTTAGCTGTAAATATTCTGGATTCAATTCATAGGGAGATGCGGAGTTTACATCTTGGTCCATAAAAAACCCGCTCCTTCTGATGTTTTGGATCCGTTAATGCATGCATGTTAGATTCAAAAATGAATCTGCTCGGGTTATGAACAGTGTAGTTCTTTTCAAGTTCCAATACAGGATCAATCTGATCTGAACTGATTTGGCGTTATCAGGGATCTTCAGGTGTTCTATATGATGGCTTTCCTCAAAATTTGTAAAGTCTGTCAAGGTCATTAGCTTGTTTAAAAGTTTCTCCTTGAACTGATAAATGCAGCGGTGTGAGATTTAGGATAACCTCCATAGCTGCCGTAGAAGTGGTTCCCATTGCTCCTATCTAAGATTCGGCATAGTCAATCTTAACACTCTTACTTTTTAAATGTCCATTGATGGTAAATTTTTTATTTTGATTGTGTTTCTGCGGCCTTCGAATTTTTTTTTCAACCGCACGATATGATTTTCTAATATGGACCATGGTTTCAGTTTTCGATTCTTGTAACCGCAGTTCCCCACCCGAACAGTTTGTATACCCTATACCACTATGTGGTCATGGTATAATGACTTTGAGCTGATTTTTATACCCTATACCACTATGTGGTTTGGGTAAAATGACTTTGTGCTGCTGTTTGTAACAACCAAAAATATTTGACCTAGACCCATCTTTAATTATACCGATCGAATCAGAATCACTTTCTGAGTTGATTTAACAATGTCCGTCCTTCCGTCCGTCCGTCCGTCCATCCGTCCGTCCGTCCGTCTGTCTGTGTGTCCATGTAAAGTTTGTAATCAAACTGCAGGTCGCAAATATGAATATATTTTGATGAAATTTGGTATATGAGCTTCTATCGGCCATGGGATGAACGCTATTGAAATTGGTGAGAATCGGTCCATGTTCAGACCTAGCCCCCATACAAATTACCCCTATGAAATCGACATAAATTGCCATAAGATCCAAATTGTCATATAGATCTTACTCAAATTGATCCCTTTGGCCCCATATAGAGCTGCTTCCCGATCTTCACTTAAATCTATTAAAAAACAAAAATATTGCATTGATTCTTCTCAGATTTTGTTTGTATATATTTTTGCAAAATACAAGAGACTTTACCAGACATGATCAGGATCGGTCCATTTTTGGACCTAGTCCCCATATAGATGTAGCATCCGATATGAACTTTTTCATATCTGCAGCCAAAAAAATTAATAAAAATCTCACTCAAATTTGGTTTTTGCTTATTTTCTATGTCCAGTTAGTTGGGCCTAAGAGATAGGGCATGGTATAGGGTATCGTATAGTCTGTCTAGACCGACTATAATCTTCTTACTTGTTTATAACTAACTTTTTGTAAATATTTGACCTAGACCATTCTATTGTTATACTTATCAACTCTGAATCACTTTCAGAGTCGTTTTAGCGATGTCCGTTTGTCTGTCTGCGTGTCCATTAGGGTGGCCCTTCATTATATGGAGGAAAACAGTGTTCGAATTTAAAGTCTCACCCCCTAGAAATAAGCAAAAAAACTGAGAAATACAAAGTTCTGGGGCAATCAAAAAAATTTAGAGGTGCCTCAACACGACTGAAAATTTCAAGTGTGTTTATATGGGAAAATATGACTTTTTTCATATTTTACGAAAATTTCGTTTTATATTTTAATTTTTTTGATAAGTTGTTATATGAATCGATTTCAGTGCTAAATTATCTCTTAAAAATGCTATATAACTTCAAAATCGATTAAAAACTCGCCAAGAAATAGGAAATGCCCCAGACCACTTTTGTGCCAAAAAAACTAGGTCGTGAAATTTGACGGAAATTTTTTCACCTCTAAGAAATAAATTAAATCCATTATCCATTATCTTTTTTGGTCCCTATACCTATGAGCACTCAGAAATGAAGTATTGTTTTATTACCACGTTCTTAACCTATTGCTCAATGAGACTAAAGATGGAAAATTTTTTTGATAAAATATTTAAAACTCCTTTTCCAATTTTTAAAAAATTTCCTTAAACAAAATTTCAAAAAGTGGATCTGGCTCGTAAATGTTTTATTAAATATATATATTTTTATTTTTAAGTAAATTCCTGTGCTAGAAGATTTTTACAAGGGATTTTTTTTTTGCGGGTTCCGAGAAAAATTATTTAGTAAATGTACTCTTTCTATATACTTTGTATCAAAATTTATCATTTTTCTATTTCTATATATTATATTTTATCTTAATAGCCTAGGGTTTCGGAAAAAAATTATATCATCCTATTATTCCTTTTTGACTTGGGGTCATATATGACCCCAAGCTAATAAAAGGCAATATATTCAAAAACTTCACATATTTTGTAAGTGCTGTTGAATTTTGAGCTGTGACGCTTAAAATATAATGATCAAGTGTGCAGGTCTTCAATATTAACAATTTGGAGTAAATCGAACAACGGTAACCCATTCTTTGCCGATGCCAAACTTTGAATTTTGACATATTTAAAAAAATTAATTGTTCTAGTAAACTTGATGAAACACTTAATATGGGTTGGGAAATAAAATAGCACCAAAAGGGCTAATGGGGTCATATAAAATTTTTCCGAAACCCTAGGCTATTAGGATAAAACCTAACATTTGAAAGTAGAAAACTGATAAATTTTTGATATAAAATATTTAGAAAGAGTACATTTACTGAATATTTCGCAAAAAACTAATTTTTCTCGAAATCCGAAAACAAAATTACTTATAAAAAAAATTCTGACAGAGGAATTTACTTTGAAATTCACATAGTTAATCTCTAACATATATTTAGTAAAACTCTAAGTTGTCAGATCTTTGTTTTTAAATTTTGTTTAAGGAAATTTTTTAAATGTTAAAAAAGGAGTTTTCAAAATTTTATCAAAAAATTTTTCCATATTTGGTCTCATCGCGCAGTAGGTTAGCGACGTGGTAATAAAACAATACTTCATGTCTGAGTACATATGGGTACAGAGACAAAAACAAAATGATGTCTTTAATTAATTTCTTAATATTGAAAAAATGTCCGTCAAATTTCACGACCTTGTTTTTTTTTTTGCACAAAAGTGGTCTGGGGCATTTGCTATTTTTTAGCGCGTTTTTATTCGGTTTTGAAGTTATATAGCATTTTAAAGAGATAATTTAGCTTTGAAATCGATTCATATAACAACTTGTCGAAAAAATTAAAATATAGAACGAAATTTTCGTAAAATCTGAAAAAAGTCATATATTCCCTTATATAAACACACTTGAAATTTTCAGTCGCCTTGTGGCAGCTCCAAATTTTTTTTAATTGACCCAAAACTTTGTATTTTTCAGTTTTTTTTGCTATTCGCATATTTCTAGCGGGTGAGACCGAGAGTTTGAACACCACCCTAGTGACCATGTAAACCTATTAATCAAACTACAATTCACAACTATGATTATACTTTGTTAAAATTCAGTATATGTATTTCTATCGATCATGGTATGAATACTGTTGAAAGTGGGAAAAATAAATTTCTTACCATATAAGTTTCTTACTATAAGTTTCAAAATATGTAGCATCAGTCCAAATCCCCATATACAGAAACCTCCTGATATTCATATTATTTTGCATAACGACCGGATATTTGCCTCTCACAAATCTGTAATTTTTCTCCGTTTGTCTTTCTGCATGGAGTTATGAGTACACAGCACAACGATATAGAAAAAGTTAATATGACTGATCATTAGCGAGATGACATTCGGAAGCTTGTTGCCTATTTTGTATATCATCATTATGCCGAATTCATGATGTTTTCCATGAATGTTTGGTCCGCAGTTGCTCGTTCCAACATGTCCTTAGTTACCTGTTCTATTTGAAGAAAATCGCAGAGCTCACCGATCTCAACTGAGGAAAGCAGCTGATTTATGAAGTAGAAACAAACCGACCGATCACACTCAAACTCTTCAATATAATACAGGACAGTGCGGACACCTACAGGATTATTTTAATTTCATTATCTTTAACGAACGGAGTTTTATTGACATTTTTTGCAAAGTATATAAGTTATATTTTACTTAAATTTATTTTGGTATTGGCCTGGACTGCCTAAGCTCTGTAACTATATATGTAGATATATATATATTTTTTAATTTTAGATTATAATTCATCGTAATTAAAAATCACCCTTAACATTCCTTTTTGTATTAAAAGTGTCTAGTTTGTAAAGAACTACAAACATTCAAGACACAAAAATAATTTCTCATTTTTATTGTGAACGAAGTATGAGCATCTTAATTTAATACAATCTAAAGAAAAACAAATGACAATTTGTCAAATCAATTGTATAACTTTGAATATACGAGTAGGTATTATGTCATTGAAATTGAAAATAATACTTTGCTATTATAGTCTTGATCTAATGAATTGTTGTCTATTTAAATGACGCAAAGTCATTATTTATATATACATATATATAAAAAAAAAATCAACAAAAACAATAACAATACAAAACAAAAGAAAACATTATTAAAATGGTATGATTATATTGTAGACTTTCCATATGGTTAAAACCAACAATAAGTTATCATATTAAGAAAACTGCGGAATAGAACAAAAATATAAATAATAATAACTCTTAACTTATTAATAATTCCTTTTACAGACATCTTCATATTGTACTGCCTCATATTACCAAAATTTATTGTTGGAAATTATTTTATTATAAATTTTCTTTTAAAATTTTGGGACCACCCATGCAGTATGGAAAGAAAACACTTCCATTTATACACCTTAGATTGGATTGAAACGAGAGAAAATAAACAGTTCTGTCGAACATGATCATTAACGTATTTTAACACACTTTTTTTTTCTGTTCTTATCTGCCTGCAACAAACAAAACTATGTTATTTAAGTGTTGACTACGTATTCATTCAATACTTTTACTTCAGCGATGGTGATTGAAAACCACCAACATCGAAAAAATGTCATAAAATTTCATTTCATTTCAATCGTTAAGATAAGAAACGAAAAATGTCCATTATACGAGTTGTTGTTGTTACTGTCTTCTCAGTTGTATATCAAATTTATCCAATTTAGAGCACTTATTGACAACTTTTAACTGGCCCATCAACACATCAAAATGTTCAAATTTTATTTTTCTTTCAAATATATTTTGCTGGTACTACATACATTCTCGTACCAGCATATTTTTTTTTTTTTTTTTAGAAATTTTTTAACCTTTACGATCTATATGCATATATGTATTACACATACAGTGCATTTATATTTTACAAAAAAAAAAAAACAAACAACAAAATATATGTAGAGTGTGTCACAGTGAAAATGTTCCACCTTTGGAAAATTTATAATACCCTCCACGCCAGTAAGCAGAGGTTATATATAGGTTTGTCATTCCGTTTGTAATAACTAAAAAAAATCTGCACCAATACAAATATATTTATTCTGAACTATTACCAGATCAGATATGTTGCTTATTTTTAGCTAAAATAATTCACAAAAATTCTGCATATATCGTTGTTTAAAATCGTCAAAGTTGGTTCAATAGGTCCCGATATTTTAATGGAAAAGAAATATGATTATTCTATCTTGTTCTTGTTATTTTTGTTATTCTAAATTTTGTAATTTGTGTGTTGTAGCTGTAATTGTTATAAATTTATTTGCCTGCAGATCTGAAAAAGTTCATATTGGATGCTATGTTTATATGGGGACCAGGTCGAAAAGTAAACCGATCCTGACCATATTTGGTAGAGTCACTTCTTTTTTCATAAATATTTATATACCAAGCAAATTGGAGAAAAATCGGTGCAATATTTTTAAAATCTCCTGCCTTTGAAAAGTGGAAGGATCATTTTTAAGATAGCGTTTTTCCTCAATTTAATGCATTGATTCTGAATGCCTTCTTGGAAAAATATGTACAAATTTTCCTAACAGACAACTTCGATGTGAACAGATGGAAGACTTATTTGAATTCTACGATTATGTTTATAACTGTATTTTAGAGTTCGTATTATCGTTATAAAATGTCTTATATATTTTACCCAGCTTCTCCCATATTCTACTGATTTAGATAAATAACTCATACTAAATAGAGTCATGGGTAAACTCGAAAATTGCTGTTTTGATAAGATGGAAATTGGTTCTGATTTAGACGAACTTATCGAGGAACCGCATAAAGCTTTCTGAGGTGGTCAGATTTCCGACACTCTGAAGCTGTACGTAACTTTAAGCTGAGAAGATAACGAGAAAAGAATGTACAAAATAACAATTGAAAATCAATAAATTGTACTTTAGATTTTCTAGAGAAAAAAAATCATTTTCTTCATTCTTACATCCAGAAAGTGGACCCAATGCGTCTACCGAATTAGTTGCTAACCGGATTGCGATAATGGTAATAAGCGAATTTGTAGCTGTTGATACAATCGAAAAAGATAACATATAGAACAATTCGATTGGCGATACTCTCATATAGTTGGGCGCTTTATTTTAAAGCTGTATAAAATTGGATAAAATCAGCACAAATGTAACACTGAGCTAATTTGTTTACTTAGATTTGCTCTATGAAAGCTCAGGGTACTTTCAACAAGATACTTTTGTAACAAAAGATACTTCTTTAACTATAGGTACTTTTCTAACAAAAGGTACTTTTTTAACAAAAGGTACTTTTTTTAACAAAAGGTACTTTTTTAACAAAAGGTACTTTTTTAACAAAAGATACTTTTTTAACAAAAGGTACTTTTTTATCAAAAGGCACTTTTAGCAAAAGGTGCTTTTTCACGAAAGGTACTTTTTTGTAATAAAAGGCATTTTAGCGAAAGGTGCTTTTTCACGAAAGGTACTTATTAACAAAAGGTACTTTTTAAAAAAAATTATTTTTTTAAGAAAAGGTACTTTTTTAAGAAAATATACTTTATTAAGAAAAGGTCACTTTTTTAATGAAAGGCATTTCTTTAATAAATGGTACTTTTTTAACAAAAGGTGCTTTTTTTAAAAAAAAAGTTACTTCTCTAGGAAAAAATACAATGGGTACTTTTTAAGCAAAAGGTACTTTTATAAAAAAGTACTTTTTTAACGACATGTATTTTTTTAACAAAGGGTACTTTTTTAACAAAATTTACTTTTTTTAACAAAATGTATTTTTTTAATAGATGAACTTTTTTTTAGAAAAGAAACTCTTTTTTTAAGTCAAGTTACTTTGGAAACAAAAGGTACTTTTTAAGAAAGTCTCTTTTTGGGAAAATTTTCTTTTTATGAAAATTTCGTTTCTTAAAAGTTAGAAAAAGCCTATTTTCATAAGGTGTCCAAACTACGTTGGATCAATTACTATTTATTTGCCTATTTTTTTATTATAAAATTTAATACAAATAAAAATTTTCTTATCGATAACATGAATGAAATGTAATATCTAAAAATATTAGTACTCGTTGAATTTGAGTAACTTTTTAATATAACAAAATGAATTAAATTTAGCTAAAAATCACTTTTTTGTATGTTGAACCGATGCTTTTTGAAGCCTAAAATAATTTTGTAAACTTATTTGGATTTTATCACTCAAATCGTGAGGAACTTACAATAATAAAACATTGTTGAATTCAAACTAACTATAACGTTTTATTTCTTATACCTCCAACGCTAATTTCCTTCTAATTATTAATTATAATTTCTTAATTTACGAGAAATTATAAAAATTTTTCTTAGCACTGCCAATTGCAGTCTAATACATTTTATTGGAGCAGCTAGAACCCATATTTACAAATCCAACCACCCTAGAACTATGCGGTTTTCATCGCCCTAATTGAAAATAGCTGCACTCATAAAATACATAAGGAACAAGTAAGAAAATTATAGTCGGTCTAGACCGACTATATGATACCCTATACCATGCGTTTAGAGACCCTATCTCATTGGCCCAACTAACTGGACATTGAAAACGGGCATAAACCAAATTTGAGTGGGATTTTTATAAATTTTTTTGGCTGCAGATATGAAAAAGTTCATATCGGCTACTATATCTATATGGGGACTTGGCCCAAATTGGAAAATAAAGAATGAAAAATGAAAAAAAAAATTTTAAATGAAAAATGAAAAATGAAAAAAAAAAAATTAAAAATGAAAAATAAAAAATGAAAAATTAAAAATGAAAAATTAAAAATGAAAAATTAAAAATGAAAAATGTAAAATAAACAAGTAAGAAAATTATAGTCGGTCTAGACCGACTATACGATACCCTATACCATGCCTTTAGAGACCCTATCCCTCAGGCCCAACTAACTGCATATAAAAAATAAGCATAAACCAAATTTGAGTGGGATTTTTATTAATTTTTCTGGCTGCAGATATGAGAAACTTCATATCGGATGCTATATCTATATGGGGACTAGGCCCAAAAATGGACCGATCCTGACCATGTGTGGTAAGGTCTCTTGTATTTTGCAAATCGAATCAGATAGTGATTCTGATTCGATCGGTATAATTAATGATGGGTCTAGGTCAAATATTTTTGGTAGTTACAAACAGCAGCACAAAGTCATAATACCCAAACCACATAGTGGTAAGGGTATAAGAAATACTTCTTGAAGAAGAGCTGCTTTTCTAACAAAAGATACTTCGTTATCAAAAGGCTCTTTTTAACAAAAGGTAGATCTTTAAGAAAGGGTACTATTTTACAAAAGATACTTTTTAACAAAATGTACTTTTTTAAAAAATGTATTTTTTTTTAACAAAAGTCACTTTTTTAACAAAAGTTACTTTTTTTAACAAAATACACTTTTCAATATAAGGTACGTTTAACTTTAAATTTAATTTTTAACAAAGTATACTTTTTTTGAACAAAAGGCACTTTTTAGCAAAAGGTACTTTTTGACAATATATAAATTTTTTTAACAAAATGTACTCTTTTTAACAAAAGGCACTTTTTTTAAACAAAGTTTACTTTTTTGAACTTTCTTAAAAAAAAAGATACTCTTTTTTTCACAAGGAACTTTTGAAGCAAAAGATACTTTTTTGCGAAATATTCTTTTTAAAAAAATTTACTTTTTATGAAAAGATACCTTCTTAAAAGTTACCCGTTAAAAAAATAGACTTTTTAGGGAAAAGTACTCTCTTGTAGAAGACCTACTTTTTAAAAAAAAGGTACTTTTAATATTTATTAAGAAAAAATACTTTTTTAAAAAAAAATTTTAAGTATTTCGAGCTGACAGTCTTAGAAACTGTTAGCACATTTGGGTTCTAAGAGGATCAAGATTCCAAGCATTATGCTCTACGGCCCTTAATTTGCATTCTTATGTTCCCCACCAAAAGTAATGTGAGGATGATGTACGAGTGTTAATCTAATTAATTAATATTAATCATACAGCGTTTTACAGAATCTACAGATCAGTGAGTCAGTGCTGAAAGTATTGATGTTGTCAATTTATAGTTTTTCCTGTTTGGGCTTTCTTACCGGTATTGCTGAGTACGCTTTAAACTTGTTTCAATTTAAATTTCTTTAGAATTAAAAAACAAATTATATAAATACATGTTTATATTTAAACTAATAATAATTCTTCTTCTCTTTTCAGGCAAGTCAATAATTTTAATAAAATTGTTTTACTTACCTTCATTTCTGGGTAAGCCATAATAGTATGATGATTGTATATTATTTAGATTTATTATTTGTTTTAAAAATATAAAATCTGCCACCAATCCCTTTCAGCAGGGAATCCAAAATATGCTCTTAATATTGTGTTAAAGAACCAAAAAAACAAAAAAAAAAAATACTGTGAATACAGAGAAATAGGATTTTAAAATTAAATATACTTTTAAACATAATATCGTCTTTATATCATTTTTTAAACATAATAAATTTCAAACTAACAATAAAACTAAAAACTTCGAATATGTTTGTGCATTCGAAAATTTCTAGCAAAATTTCAATAATTGTTGAAAATACGCTAGACATCGATGTTTTACTTTGAAGGTTTTTCTTTCAAATAAAGAATGGTTTGTTGCCCCGCGACTCTATTTCAGGTTTAAGCATCTAATTCACGTAACCTTGAAACAAGAATTATTTTAAGCTTCTTATATTTTTGTTCTGTCGAGTCCACGGGAAATAACATTTTATTAACTTTTCTTAAGCTTTTTTAAATTTCAGGTAATTTCATAGGACAAATATTAAATTTTGACAAATATTTAAGAACAACATTTAAGCTTCTAATAGGAGAATTTTTTTTTAAAACAAATATCCTGAATTCATCAAAAAAAAATTAAATCGGCAATTGGAAAATTGGAAGTGTTTTCAAATGAAGAAATATGTAATATGTACTATAAGTTTAAATTTGGAGTTCTTAAAAGAAAAACTGCTTACCTCGAAAGTGTTGCAAAAAAAAAATTATGAAAATGTGATTAATTTTTATTTTTATTAAAATCTATAAATAGTTATTTCATATTTTGTAAGTAATTAGGAACTCTTTTAGGAAAATGTTCTTATTTTTCATTTTGGCGATTTTTTGTATATATTTCTGGATAACGTTAAAGAAAAAGTATATTAATACCAGAGATGGGAAAAAGCTGTTAGTATTTTAATCTGAATATATATAGAGAATATGTTTTCAAATTTTCAAAGTATTTCGACAAAAATGTTGGCGTGAGGGAACAACTACTCGAAAAACATCGGTAATTTTGCAAAAAAAAGTAAAAAAATTAAAAAATTTGTTTTTAATGATTGAGTTTGAAATTGTTCAGGCTCAAGATCAAATGTTTTTACTTTAAATAAAGTAAAAGCATTAGCACATTTGTTTCAAAAATTGATCTATGTATATTCTGCATGACAGGTTATACAGCTGTTTCGGGAAGAGTCACCAACCCTCATCAGTAACCAAAAGATCGAAAATAAGATTTTTTATTTTTATAAAAAATAATAAAATTAATTTGTTTTTAATTTTTCCACTGTCTGTAATTGACAATATTCATAGATTACTCATAAAAAATTTTAAGCCATTCTGACCAAAATTGTGGAATCGGTATAGCACTACTGGACTGATATTGGTCACTTTCTATACAAAAATGTGAAAATATGCTCTTATTTGAAGTTTGATGATATTTTCCAGAAAATCTTTCACAATGATGTAACAAAAAATTATATTCGTTAGAGCTGTGTATATGTACAAAAAGAACACTTCCTTTAACTTTCAAAGCATTCCGCCAAAAATTGAAGCTTTGAGGAACTACTGCAGGACAAACAAGTAAGAAAATTATAGTCGGTCTAGACCGACTATACGATATCCTATACCATGCGTTTAGAGACCCTATTTCTCAGGCCCAACTGACTGGATATAGAAAATAAGCTTAAACCAAATTTGAGTGGGATTTTTATTAATTTTTTCGGCTGCAGATATGAAAAAGTTCATATCGGATGCTATATCTATATGGGGACTAGGCCCAAAAATGTACCGATCTTGACCATGTTTGGTAAAGTCTCTTGTATTTTGCAAAAATATATACAAGCAAAATTTAAGAAGAATCAGTGCAATATTTTTGTTTTTTGATAGATTTAAGTGAAGATCGGGAAGCAGCTCTATATGGGGCCTATGAGTAAGAGTTGTCCAATAGGGATCATTTTTGGACTACTGATTAATGGATGTAATATATACTTACATACAAACCCAATCCGACTAAGATTTGTATGATAATTTGGAACTTATGGCAATATATGTTGATTTCATGGGGGTCATTTGTATGGGGGCTAGGTCTGAACATCGACCGATTCTCACCAGTTTCAACAGCGTTCATCCCATGGCCGATAAAAGATCAAATACCAAATTTCGTCAAAATATATTCATATTTGCGACCTGCAGTTTGATTACAAGCTTTACATGGACACACAGACGGCCGGACGGACGGACGGACGGACGGACGGATGGACGGACATCGTTAAATCGAATCAGATGGTGATTCTGATTCGATCGGTATAATTAAAGATGGGTGTAGGTCAAATATTTTTGGTTGTTACAAACAGCAGCACAAAGTCATTATACCCAAACCACATAGTGGTATAGGGTATAAAAACAGAAACTAAACAAAAATTTTTTTCAAAAAAAAAATTTTTTTTTTCCTTTTTACTGCCCGTAACTGACCTTATTCACAGACGACTCACAAAAAAGTAAGTCATTCCGAATAAAATTGTGACCTAGGCGAACAACTACTCGAAAAAGATCAGCCACTTTCTATACAAATGTGTGAAAATTTGCTGTTATTTCAAGTTTGATGTAAGTTAAAAAAAATTTTCCATCACGACTATCTAAAATTGTTTACCATTTGTAGTTGCAATTATATTAGTATTGCAACAATAATTGTGCTGTTGGCGAACTACTACTTGAAATAGCTCGACCACCTTCCATACAAATATATGAACAAATTAACTTCATGCAAGTTTGACATCGATTTACAAAAAATATTTTAGGCACACATGGTAGAAATTTGTGCTTTTCAAAGTTGGAGATATGAGTACATTACGTACACCAAATTTCAAAGTAATCGGGCCATAATTGTGGCTCGCACGAACTACTACTCGAAAAAGATCAGACTTCCCATACAAAAGAGTGAAAATTTGCCCTTATTTCATGTTTGACATAATTTTACAGAAAATTTTTCATAATGACAAGTGTTATATTTTTTAAAGTTGAAAATGTAAGGAGAGTATTTCTTTTAAATTTCAAACGTTTCCGAAAATAATTGTGGGGTGGACGAACTACTACTCGAAGAAGCTCGACCACTTTTCATAAAAATGTATGAAAACATTCGCTCCATGGAAGTTTGACATAATTTTAAAAGATATTTTCCAAAAATACATGGTAAAAATTAATACATGTCGTAGTCCCTCAGATTATTTTCCTAAAATATTTGAGCACTCGGATGAAAGATGTGTGGGGTGGGCAAACTACTACTCGAAAAAGATCAGCAATGAAAAAAACAAAAATTTAAAAAAAAAACATTATGTTTTTTTCAACAATTGCAACAAACTATATCCTTAGATGACCCATTTAAATTTTTAAGCCATTCAGACTAATTATGTGATATTGGCAACCTACTATTCGAAAAATATCAGTCAACAAATATATACAAATATATGAAAAAATGCACTTCATGCAAGTTTGAGATCGATTTACAAAAAATATTTAAGGCACAAATGGTACAAATTTATTCACCATAAAACTGTAAATAAGAGGACATTACGTCCTTAAAAGTGCAAAGATTTTCGGTAGTAATTGTGTTGTTTACGAATTACTACTCGAAAAAGTTCAGCCCGTTTCCATACAAATATACGAAAAAGTACACTCCAACCAAGTTTGACATCCATTTACAAAAAATATTCAAAGAACACATGGTATATATTTATACATTCTAAAATTTTAAATACAAGGACATTACGTCCTTAAAATTTCAAAGCATTCCGACAATAATTGAGCTGCTGGCGAACTACTAATTGACAAAGATCAGCCACTTTCTATACAAATGTGTGAAAATTTGCTCTTATTTTAAGTTTAATGTAATTTTATTGCAAATCTTCCTTCGCGAATTTTTAAAAATTTATATGCTCCAAAGTAATAGATTTAGGACATTATATCTTTAAAATTTCAAACTATTCCAGGGAAAGTTGTGGAGGCGGTGAACTTAAACTCAAAAAAAAATCAACTACTTTCAAATCTTTTCACCGAAAAAGATCATTTCATTTTCGATACAAATGTACGAAAATTGGCCTCTCTGAATTTTTATCAATTAACTAGTTTAAGAGCGGTACCTGTGTAAGTTGAATATTCTTTATATTATTTTCTGATTTCTTTTTAGGTATATTCTTAATTTTAAAACCCAGTAAAAAAAGAACTTCCAAAGAAGTAATAAAAAAACCGCATCTAATGAATCCGAAGTGGTTCAAAGTTAGGTGAATAACCAATGATTTTAACATTGGCGTGTCCTAGGAAAGAAGTTGTTCATATATAGCTACTTTCCACTTAATATAATAGGGTTTTTAGATGTAACTAAGATTCGATGATTGGATGTTCTTCTTAATAATTGTAAAATAATCTATTCTTTTGCGTATTTAAGATGCGATGAAAAAAGATTTCTTATGAATTGGTTCAATTTCGGATTTTAGAAGTAATTTTTGTCCTATTATTAGAAACACATCCGAAGCATTTCAAAAAATTAAAAATAGAAGAAAATGCGGCAAATATTTTTTTTTATGATTTATTAAAATCTATTATTTTTGTCAAAAAAACAATTCATTTTTTTAATGGAGATCAATATTAAATTAAAAGTATGTATTATAAAGAAATACAATATTTTTGTCAATAAACAATTCATTTGTTTTAAAGGAGATCAATATTAAATTAAAAATGTATTATAAAGAAATAAAATTTTTAGAAACTATCTTCTAACAAATTTGATAGTAAACTGTTAACTTCATTAACAGAAGCATCTTGTTGCGGCATATTTTCCTTTGGAATTATATTTTTTTTCTTCAAAATATGCTTTTCTTTGAAGTGGCGATTTTTTCCGAGTTTCAAAGCAGATCTTAAATCACTTTTAAAAGATTTTTCGGAATTATTTTCGTAACAAGTTCCACCTATAAATACAAATAAAATAATATTTAGTATTTAATTTCCCATTAAAATATGTATAACAAGTAAGAAAATTATAGTCGGCCAAGACCGACTATACGATACCCTCTACCATGGCTTAGAGACCCTATTTCTTCGGTCCAACTAATTGGATATAGAAAATAAATAAAAGTCATTATACCCAAACCACTAGGGTACAAAAATTACAGTTGATATATTACTTACCCAATAATATTTTTATAAATTTAGGGTAGTTCAAAAGACGTTTTTTATTGTGGCTTCCGTCTACATTGAATTCCACTAATACTTCCGGTGAAACAATATCACATAGTCCCTTTTTTAACCCACGGGGTCCTGTAATTGCTCTAATTGAAGCAATCTAAATGAGAAATTAAATTAATTTTAGTTGAAATTAAATGTTAAAATATGTAATAATAAAACTTAAAAATTTATTATTTGATCAACAAAAGTTTATGAATATATTATGACTTATACTTACATATTCCTTTTCATTGTCCTCGTTTATATTCTCTTCTAACTTTTTAAATTCTTCCAATGTTGTAATTGGAAACATTGTGGTATATTTTGGTATATTTGTCGGGAAATTTTGTTTTGTATGTAAAGCCGTTTAAAGTTATTGATTTCACTTCTTCATTTTTATGTTTTTTAATTTTTTTATTTACTGGATTCAAAATTATAGGGCTGTACAAAAATTTATTAAAAATTTGTTTGTCGATATGTCTGGGCATTTTAACACTCCGCTTTAATTGTTGGAGAAAATTTTCGAAATCGTATGCAGATACATTCATTAAGTTCCCATAATCTTTGTAGCATTCGGCAACGTGAGGAATGTTGTGTATGTTATATGATAAATTTTCGTTCCCATAAAAAATGGAGTAATTTTTTACAAAAAGTGTTAACATATCTTCAGCATTTCTGTGAGATATAGTTGGGTTAAATATTTTTGATCCAACAAATATCCTATACGCTACCGCAAACAAACAAAAATGTTGGAAGAAATCGGAATCCACATAGTCTTTTAGCAACACTATTCCTGAGTACAAAGCTATTTGCCTGTACTCAACGGCCTTCCACCTTTTCATTTCGTCGAGTGTTCTTGGTTTTCTTGAAAATTCAATTGATATAAAGGGGGCAAAAGAAATAAGATGACTTGAGATTATGGCTTTGGTGGAAGGCCGAATTTGTTGGTTACTTTTATTGTTGAACAAAAGGTGTAAAATTTTTTTCGTAACTCCTAAATCCAATAAATGCATGCAGTCTAAAGGAAACTGCTTGATCATTTCTATACCCAATGATTCTAAATTTGAACCCATTTCTACATACAACCATTTGTGATAAGTAATGTCCGTTCTATTTTTAAAGCCAATGTCTGTTCGTTTTGGGCCAACAGAATCAGAAAAGACCGTTCTGTGTCCAATCCGGAATCCTGCTTGAAGACACTTATGGCAGCCGTTCAAGGCATTGTGACCTTTTGTACCGCATATGAACGACCTTGCCGGGGTGTCACAAATAAAAGCCCGAATTTGAATTTTGAAAATCCTTTGTCCTATTTTTAATCCTTCTGCTAATGATTTTAATTCTTCCACAAAATCGTGCAGAAAGTTATCAACGATTAAGGGTTTGTTTTTGCCTATATAGGTTCCTACCAAGAAAACATCGACGAGTGGTTCGTTAACAATTTTAGCTAAAATTGGCCACAACCCCACGGCGGAACTCTTATAAAGTGGTACCCCATCAATGCCTATATCCAACAATATTTTATTGTCAGAATGCTGCAACAATACCTCCTTAGCTTTTTGCAACTGAGTTGCTAAACCTGTATGGATGTACTCCCCAGGAGCGACGGTTCTCACTGCACATCTTTTTCCCCTTTTCATGAGACCGCCAACACTAGTGGGTACATCCATATTTTCTGATTTTAATATTCTAAGGAGATTGTTGCAACATTTTACTGATGGACTGAATTGGTGAAACCACTTTTGCAGCTTCTGTTGCAAAGGTTGTGGCGAATCTTCACAAAAATTAATTTCTGGCTCGTCAATATCTTGTGGAGCCGCAACTACCACTTTTGGGCACTGCGGTAATTGTTCTGGTTCAATCAGCATCTCCTGGCCGGTCCTACGAGTGTTCAAAATAGTGGCCAGTCGATCTCGCTCGTACTTAACTTTTCTACGGAAAGATCTTTGACTAGACATACTTATACTTACCTGTGCAGACAATTTATTTTTTAATTTATTTATTATATATTATTTTTTTACCACTTTATAATTAAAATTTCGACTTATGCGCGCGCTTTTTTCTTTTTGTTTTGCTAGTGAGTTTTTGTATTGAAAAGCCAATTACTTGTTTTACGCTAAAAACCGAATAAGTATTCGATATAGTGAACAAAATCAACTTATAAATATTTCCTTATTAAATGACGAATCATGAGGTTTATTTATTAATTTTTTTTCTCAAATATTCGTGAAAATAAGCTTGAAATCAAGTAAATCAGTTTATTGTTCAATTACCATAAAAAAAAAAACAATATGTTAATTACTCATACGAGTACCGAGATAATAATACTCATGTGATACGATAACACTATTGTCATTTATTCAATAAAAATACAACACTGAAAAAATACAAAAACAGCTGTTTACCACACAGACTTTTTTCGTTTTGCTGTGAAAAATTACAATGAAAATATACAATATTAAAATGGAACAAAACAGTGAAATAATATCAATGTAACATTATACCCCGACACAAATCAAGGCTTAAGTCTAGTTTACCGGCGACACCCCGATCAGTTCCAAATTTTTACTTGTTCCCAAATCAATATATGATACATTGTTTGTTGTACTATTCGCTGCAGCAAAAACAACAAACTTTGGAATATCTACATAAATTTATAATAAATTTGCTTCAGCAAAAACAACAGGATTTTGAACATATGTAAAAACTATTGGAAATATTCTAACGAAGGACAAATTCGCACTCATTACTTCAATAAGCAATCTATAAAGGTCCAGACGATTATTTACGTATTTATCACAAAAATGGCATAGTATATTTTATATTTGAACTTAACAATTTTATTATTATTTATCATATAGATATAGCACGTTGTAGATTTATAAGAATTCTAACATCTCCCTCATCTATAGATCCACAAGTTTTGAATTCCTTAAACCAAACCCGCTTTTGATGAATGTCCCTGGATAAAGACTATATTTGGGTGGTGCTACTTATATTCCAAAAGAGTTATCCATAATACAAGAATTAATTATTGAAAAACAATTACGAATTTATACTTTACCCGAGGATTTGGAAAAATTAAAAGAGCGTTGATTTTTATATGTATATTTTTTATGTGTACAAAACATAATATATTATGTTTAAAAAAATAATGAAATAAGTCTGTAGGGAATAAAAAGGGATAATTAAAATGTTAGAAAACTATCAGAAGGACTTTTTTAATGGGTATCTATAAATTTGTATGAAAAGCACATAAATATTTTTTCTATATACTCTTATTTACTTTCTTCAAGTATCTACTTTTGAATGCATTCGACACACAAAAAAGAATTTAATATAATAATTTTATCTAATCATTTTTTTAAACCTTTTGTACAAGAGGGATATAAATTAACCACATTTTTATTTTTTGTTATCACTTTACAGCTACTAGTAGTAGAATTACACATCTTCATTAAATTAATATATTAGGAATCGGATATAGTTTTATATTTTTTAAATCCACAACCTTTTAAATATGGAATTAAATATCCTACAGTAACATTACAACCTAACAAATGGCACTTTGAAAAGTAGGTTAATTTTTATGTTTACGGGTTTAAAAACGGAAAATGGGGATACAAACTTTAGTTTTTGTATGTAGTACTTTAAATATAGCTCGTAAAGGCCACTACAGTAAAAAACCGGTCCAAATTTGTAAAATTGGAATTGGTTAATAATGACATTTTTAGTATTGTTTAGAATAACTTCTTACAATGCTAAAATAAAGCAATATGTGACAATTTGGAAGTAATGAAAAAATGGCATCGTGAAGAATGACTTTCATTTTTTTTTGCTGGGGTATTAATTTTTACCATGTTTATCTGAAACATACTTATCTTTTAAAATGAAGTCAAACATCTATGAAATGAATAGTTTCATACATTTGTATGGAAAGGTGTTGAGCTTTTTCGAGTAGTAGTTTGCCTACGCCAGTAGGACAGTCCGATTCAAGTGAAATTTAAGAATGATATTCTTGGTACTTGTACGATTCCAAATAGTATAGAGTTGTTATACTAACTACTTATCTTTATCGTTGTACATGATTTCAAACATGAAAAATGTTAATTTCTACTACTCGAGCTACTCGTTGAACTCGTGTAGCTCGTTAACTCGAAGCTTGAGTAATTGAAGAACAACAATAACTAGAACAATGTAGAAAAATCAAATTTTTTCAAGAATTTTTTTATATTTTCATTGAAATTTCATTGTATTGAATTATCTGCTTGTTATTATTTTAAACAAGAAACCTGTTCAAGATGTCAATGAATCCTTTTCACTTAAAATCAGCAAACCATTTGATCCATCGAGGGCGTGATCGTGACGGACAGACGGACAGATGGTAGTCGCTATGTAAAGATCACGAATATATATATTCTGGGATCGACATTTTTTTTACAATTACTGCCAGCGGAATGGCAAACTTGTAAATAGTGTCCCAAAATCTATACAAGATTTGAATTAAACAGAAAACCCCATATGTTTCCTTACATTGATAATTATACCACTATGTGGTCCGGTTATACTGATTTATTTTCAGAATCACTTTCTGAGTCGATTTAGCGTCCGTCCATCTGTCCGTCCATCTGACGGAAGCAACAAAATTAATAACAATGCCACCCAAATTTGGTTTATGTTTACTTTTTATAACTAATTAGTTGGACCTAAGAGAAAGGATTTCTAAACGCATGGTATGGGGTATCGTATCGTATCGGTCTAGATCAACTATAATTTCTTTACTTGTTTTTTATTGAATCATAAAGTACACTGGATAGGGTTGTATATGGAACAACACGTCGAGCAAATGGCTTAGACATTTGACTTATATAACCACATAAACAGAAATCCAATGGTATTAATTCACACGATCTCGACGCACAATTCCGATCAAAGAAACGAGAGAATGCACAAACAGAAAATATTTGATGCAGAAATTGAATCATTTTACGGGTTGTATGGCATCCGGTACTATCTTGTTGAAACCACATGTCGTCCGCATTAATATAATCTAATTTAGGTAGAAAGATTTCTGTTATCATTTCGCAAAATCGAGCACCAATAATAGGCCCCATTTTAGAAGAAATATGGTACAATGATGCCTTCAGTCCAAAGTTGGCACCAAAAATATTTGACCTAAATCCAACCTTTAGTGTATCGATCGACTCAGATTATCTCTCTGAATTTGCTTTAGCGATATCCGTCTATCCGCCCGTCTGTCTGCCTGTCTGTCCGTCCGTCCATCTGTTTGCCCATGTTATTCTTGTAACCAAACTATAGCTTGCAAATATGAATATATTTTGATGAAATGTAGTACGATTTAAACTTTTGTTGACCACAGGACAAACTCTACTGAAATTGATGAAAATCGGCGCATGTTCAGACACGTCAGACCGACTACAATGATCGTAAGATCCGGAGTCTCACATATACAACGATAAAATTTGGTTTATGTGTGTCCACAAATAAGTCATGTCGGCCCATTTTTAATTATATAAACTGATTTCCGATCCTCATTTATATCTAAACGCCTTAGCAAAATATAATCCAAAAAACTCTCTCCCCAAATTTTCTCTACCTTGGCGGCGTTGTCCTTGAGGGTTCCAATCTAGGGCTATTCTGGCAATTTCTGTTTGTGGTCTTCGCAATATATGACCTATCCACGTCCACTTTCGTTTGCGAATCTCTATGTGAACTGGCAAGGAGCTTGCCCTTTGGAGCAGGGCATCGTTTGAAATTCTGTTTGGCCAGTGGATGTGAAAAATTTGTCTCAGACATTTGTTAATAAATGTTTGAATTTTTTTAATGGTATCTTGCGTTAAGCTCCATGTAGTGCAGCCATAAAGCAACACAGACTTTACACTACAGTTAAAAATACGTACTTTTGTTTTACGAGAAATATTATTTCTTCTCCAAATTTTGGTTAAGGAAAAGAAAGCCACTCGTGCTTTATTTATGCGATCGGCTACGTCAGCATTTGACCCACCGTCCTTAGTTATCTTGCTACCAAGGTAGCAGAAAGCATCTACATCTTCAATGGTCTGACCGTTAATAACTAACGGTGTGGCGATATATGTGCCTATGCGCATGAGCTTTGTTTTGTTTATATTAATACTTAAACCAACTTTTTTTTTAGCGTTTTCGGATAGTCTGGAAAGTTTTGCTTCGATATCCGAAAAACGATGTGCCATTGAACATATACCATCGGCATAGTCTATGTCATATAGAAATTCGGATAAAGTCCATCTGATACCGAAAGGTGCATCTCTGTTGGTTTTTTCCATTACGCAATCAAGAAGTAGCAAAAACAACGTTGGAGAGAGGATGCATCCTTGTCGCACACCAGTGGTGGTAACGAATGGCCGACTCTCATTTCCATTAAAACGTATCCTACATTGTGCATCCCTATATAGTTCACGTATCATGTTAACTATTTTTTCAGGAATTCCTTTGTAGGTTAGCGCCGACCACATGGAGTTTCGGGATATAGTATCAAATGCCCGTTCAAAGTCGACAAAAAGTAAATAAAGAGGAGTATTATATTCAGCAGATTGTTCGATAATTATGCGCAAAGTATTGATGTGATCAGCACAGGATCGACCTTGTCTAAATCCTGCCTGCTCAGTACGCAAATTCTGATCCACAACAGGAGAAATTCTTTGCAGTATAAGGGTGGCCATAACCTTGCCTATGGCGTTAAGAACAGTTATGCCACGCCAATTTTTACATTGGGTCAAATCTCCTTTCTTGGGTAGTGTAACCACTATGTGGTTAGATGTCCATGCTTCATGGATAACAGGGGTAAGAAACTGAGCTAGAGTACCAGCGCCATATTTCAAAAGTTCAGCAGAAATGTTGTCTGGACCTGATGCTTTATTGTTTTTAATTCTATTTAACGCATCTTCAATTTCTGAGCATGACGGTGGACCTGTAGATATGTCCCTCCTGAGATTGCGACGAGTTGTAAAAAATCGATCGTCGTCTTGAGTCTCGCTACTAGTTGATGAAGCTTGCAGTGAAAAGAAAGCGCGCCATCGCTCAAGTTGTTGTTCGGGTGCTGTTATTTCAGATCCATCGACTGCTTTTACAATCGCGGTGCCTCTTATATTATTTCCAAGTTACCTGTATTTGCGGCTTGCTCCGCCTGTTCAGCAATGCCGTTATAATATTTTTCGCGATCAGAACGAACCAAGTTACGAACTCGACGTGCAGACTGCCGATATTGGGATCTAGATTGCTGTTTTTGTGCGTGAGTTTTAGCATTTATGCGATCATTGTGAAGTTTTTTACGGTTTTGTATCTCCATCCAAGATTCATCGCTAATCCATGGCTTAATCTTGCTACTTTTTAATCCAAGCACTGATCTAGCCGTTTCTTTACAAACTGACGATACGTCTGCCCATGTGTTTTGATGTTGGTCCTTAAGTTGTTGTTGTATAACTTTGCAATATTACGGGCAAGGAGCCGTGCTGTATTGTATTTATCGGGCCTTTCCCAAGTTTTGATTGCAGCTGGTCGCAAACAAAGCGTAGCTACAAGTAATCGGTGATCACTGTCGATATCCGCTCTTCGTCGGGTCTTTACATCCATTAAGGTTCCCAAAAATAGCTTACTCATCAGGACATGATCGATTTGGTTACGTGTACGGCCAGCAGGACAAACCCACGTATACTTGTGTATGTCCTTATGTGGGAACTTTGTACCACCGATAAATGATCGGTTTCGAGCACAAAAGTCAATCAGTCTGTCTCCATTGTTGTTTCTCACCATACCAAGACCATGTATACCCATGACTGACTGTAAGTTATTATTGTTGTTGCCTACTTTCGCATTAAAGTCTCCGATAAATACCTTTATATCGCCAGAAGGTATCTTGCTGACAACAGCATCTAGTTGATCATAAAAAACATCCTTAACACTATCGTCGTCGGGTTCCGTTGGGGCGTAGCATTGAATGATCGAAATCCTGCGAAACTTTGAGTTTATTCTCGCAATGATAATGCGATCGGAGATAGCATTATGTTCCAACAAAGCGCGACTAGCTTTCGGCGAAAGTAGTATTCCAAATCCATTCTTTCTATGCGTATCGTTACCCGAGTATATGAAATGAAAGCCATTTGGTAAGTAAGTGGAACCATTGCTAAGCCATCGTACCTCGCTAAGTCCTAAGACATCCAAACTATGTGCAGCCATTTCCCTACGAACTTGCTCGATTCGAGATGTTTTCGAAAGAGTTCTAACGTTCCAAGTACCAATCATAAACCGTTGTTTAAAGCCATAAGTCATCAACGAGGGGGGATCGTTATTTAAATTTATTGACGTTTCTGTAATCGAAGTTATTTAGGAGTGAGGGCTGATTAGACCACTGCACTCCGATCCTATTGTTGGGGCTGCCAACTACCTCTAGGCAGGTTAAAATACAGCAGAGTTTCAGTGGTATTCTGCATTCTGGATTACCACCTACTTACCTGAGACGCACCGGTGTTCGCATGCCATTCAGTAAATTGCATTTAAAGTTGCTGCTAACACATACATAAAATTATACAATGCTATGTGTGTGTTTATTAAATTTGTTAATGTGTTTGTAACAAAAATGAGTTTGTTTTTTGTGTTGATTTGTGAATTGGCTATAATTGATTAGCATACTTTTAAGGTCTTCATTTAATGAAAAAATTAAATTTCCTAGAATTTGCGCTCGAATTTCGAAGGCTGGAATCAGTTAGTATTACTATGTGGAAAGGAGTTAACAAATTTGTGTTGATGTTTTGTAACTACCAAAAATATTTGACCTAGACTCATCTTTAATTACACCGATTTACTAATTTTTTGAGTCAGACTGACTTTCTATGTAAGACTGATTTCTGAGTTGATTTAGCGATGTCAGCCCGTACTTCTGTCCGTTCATCCGTCCGTTTGTCCGTCCGTCCGCCTTGTGTGTACATGTAAACTTTCTCATCAAACTACATGTCGCAAATATGAATATGCTTTAACGAAATTTGATATATAACCTTCCATCGATCATAGGACCAACAGTATTTAAAATGGTGAAAATCGGTGCTTGTTCAGACGTAGTCCTCATACAAATGACTCCCATTAAATTGACATAAATTGTCACATGATCCAAATTATCATATTGAGCTCTTTCAAATTGGGTTTGTTAGTGTTCATTACATCCATTAATCAGAAGTCTAAAAATAAATGCCTTAGGACTGTTCTTAGTTGTAGCCCCCATACAAATCTGCATCCCGATCTTAAACTAAATCTATCAAAAAACAGAAATATTGCAAATTTGGTTTGTATATGTTTTGTATATAAGTAAATTTACCAAATATTCCCACAATCGGTTCAGTTTCTACCTGGTGCCCATATAAATATAGCAGCCAATATGAACTTTTTCATGCAAATTTTCTATATCCAATTAGTTACACCTAAGAGAAAGGGTTTCTAAAGGCATGGTATAAGGTATCGTGTAGTCGATCTAAACCGACCTAATTTTCTTTTTTGTTCTTTTTGAAAATTTGGAACTTTTCGATTCATTTACCCTGCTATTTCACATCACACTGCAACTGTGAAATCATTGTGTACGATGAATCCATCGCCATTAACTTTTGTGTTCACACATCTGACTGCAATCTCATTTTTAAAATGTTGTCGAAGCGTAAACTTGAAAAAATTTGTTCACTTCTCTCTCTTATTTTTTTTTAATAGAGTTACCGAGTTTATTATACAGGCACATGTTTGAGGGAAAATGTTTACATTTATTATTATTAGTATTATTTAAATAATAGTTAATAATATTTATGTTCTATAATTAACAAACTTGCGTTTTTATATGCGCATTTCAAGGAATAAATCATAATAATAGATTTAACAAGTAAAAACTTTAATTACAATTTTGCACAATCCAGTAAATTTGCATTAAAATTAGAACAGGGTAACATTAATCATCTTTAGTGGCAGCCATTACTCGCACGAAAAACTTGGTGCCATCCCAATAAACCATTCCATAAGTGAAATGTAACTGAATTGGAGAATAAGCTTACTATAACAATATTTCTATAACTTTTCATAAGCATTGTTATGATATGTTTATTTAATTGCAAAATATGAACTCGTTTTAAATGATGTTTTAGAAACGCTTTACATAGCAATAGCATTTACAATAACACTTGATATACACTTATGCCGATTTTCTCAATGTATCGTCAAACTGCCTGTTACTTAACCAGGACATAAATTTATTGGACCGATAAACTGCCGGTTAACAATTTTGATTTCTCAATGTACCGACAAAAACATTATTCTCAGTTGGCAATGCCTCTCAAAATGCGTATGAAAGTTGGGAGAATTATTTTCAGTTGGCAATGCCTCTCAAAATTTATATGAAAGTTGGGAGAATAATTTAGCTGTACGATAAATAAATAATTGGCAGATGAGTGCTGGTTAGCTTTGCGACAAAATAGAAGCAAACCAGACATTGAGAAAACCAAATTTCTTTAATCGGCAGTTTCTCGTTGGGATAAAAGATAATCGCCTATTGAGAAAACGGGCATTAGTCTATATAACAGTTTGGCAAATATGATTGTAAACGACTTATGCTCGCTATAGTTTTGTAAACGTTATTGCATATGAAGTCCCGTTATTTTAACGTTTTGTAAATGTTGCACATTGGGTTCAACATTGTGTTCTTTACGATTCAAGAGCTTATTTTTTTTCATTAAATCTTTCAACGATGATGGTGAAGATTATTATAATGATTTTAATGATGATTGTGAAGTAAAAAAAGGCTTATTACCAATGAAATTTTTTTTTCAATATTTATTTTTGAAATGGTTATTTTTCATGTGTTTATGTCTATCATTAACAAAAAAAATATATAATATTTCCAAATGAGACTCTTTTGAGTATAATTTGTGGAATTATGGAATTTGGATAAAATTTCAATTTAAAATTTTACTAATAATTATAATAAATAATATTAAATATTTATTCCTTTCTTATTTTTTAATAAAAACATATTTTTTTCTAAAAGCACATTAAATATGGTCTAATTTGCAACTTAATTTACTAATTTGTCGCTTTTCGTTCCAAAGTTACAACTAAACTTGTGAAATAAGAACATTTTCCCCAATATACAATAAAGCGCCTAATAGCTTAAAAAAATTTTTTGCAACTTTTTTTTTTCTAAATGCTGGTTTTTTTATGTATTTATGAATATCCATCAATTAAAAATAACAATATTTTAAAATTACGGCTTCCGTGAATTAATCGCCACTTTGGTTACCATCGAACCCACTGTGCGTTGTTGCATGTGACGTCCCGTTATTTTCGCGTTAAAATCATTTGAAATCCTCAGTCTTTTTCTTTTGTTTGAAGAGTGAAGTGTTTTTTAAAGAAATAAAATATATATGTATGTATACCTATATAGGTACAGTTTGTGTTAAAAAAAAGTAAATATATTAGTATATAAATTAATATTTTTTAAATATTTGATATGCCATATAAATCAAAACGAAGTGTTCGTGAAGAATCTAAAGAAATTGTAGAATTGTTCTTAAATTTTAAAAAATATAAGAAAGACGATTCATGTGAAATTCCAGCCAGCTCCAGTCAGATTGGTTCTTATTACACTGATGAAAATGTGAATATTGGTGAAAACGTAATGTTAAGTTCTGATGAAAATATGAACTCCGATCATACAACTGATGATGTGGATATTAAGAGAGATATTGCTGCTTGGGCTGTTAAACATAAAATATCAAATAGTGCTGTAAATGATTTTAATAAAATCTTTTCCTTTTTTACCAAAAGATGCAAGGACGTTAAAACAAACACCGCGCGACGCACCTATAGTTCCAATACAAGGTGGAAATTATGTACATTATGGGCTGAAAGATTGTCTTACCGATTTCTTATCATGCACAAAATTTATAAATTGTTCCATTGATTTAAATATAAACATAGATGGATTACCTGTTGCAAAAAGTTCTTTAGCACAGGCCTGGCCAATTCTTATAAATGTTAATAGTACATACAGTTGGTATTTATAGTGGAAACAGTAATGAGTTTTTATTTCCTTTTGTCAAAGAATTAACCGAAATTATGAACGAACATTTTACTTTCAATAATAAAACATATAAAGTTAACTGTCGAGCTGTCATATGTGATGCACCGGCAAGATCACTGGTTATGGGAATAAAAACTCATACCGGCTATAGTTCTTGCCACAAATGTAATCAAAAGGGTGATCATATAAACAACCGTATGGTGTTCAAGTATGAAGATAACACTTTACGAACTGATGAAAATTTTAGGAAACGTTTGGATAAAAATCATCATAAAATAAATAATCACATGGCCATAGAAGACTTGCCAATAGACCCAATAATCTCGTTTCCCATGGATTATATGCATGTGGTTTGTCTAGGTGTTGTCAAAACATTAATGACTGCTTGGATAAAAAAAAAGAAATACACCATTCGCTTCAAAAGGTCAAAATTTCCAAATTAAACGAGCAACTCTTGTGTTTAAAAGGACAACTTCCATGTGAGTTTAGGAGAAGTACAAGAGATGTTAATGAGTTAGATCGATATAAAGCTACTGAGTTTCGTACGTTTCTTTTGTATGTTGGGCCGTTTATATTAAAAGGAATTTTAGACGAAAAACGATATTTTCATTTTATGCAACTGAGCTTGACCATGAGAATTTTATTGGACACTGAAAATTGAACAATAAGTGCGCTGACGCATTATTGAAGAATTTTGTGAAGTCATTGCCTGACAATTATGATGATTCTATTTCAACTTACAATTTTCATTGTCTTACTCACCTAGCCTCTGATTGTTTACAATATGGATCATGCAAAACTTTTAGCGCCTTTAAATTTGAAAATAAACTAGGAATGTTGAAAAGACTTTTAAAGAAAAAAAATAATATATCGTCACAACTATATAACCGACTGGTGGAGCAAAGTATCAACACCTCATGCAAAGATAACACAGCAAAAAAAAAAATACATTTTTGTCACCAGCCCACCCCAACAATTTTTATAAAGCTGGAAATAATATTTATCGAGTGTCATCAATAAGCAATCATGATGTTAATAAAGTTATTGGTCAGCAAGTTTTGAATTTGAGATCAATGTTTCACTATCCACTAGAATCTTCTATTCGCAACATTTGGGAAACAAACTTAGCAGTTTCTCAAGAAACTTACGAACATTCTTGGAAAGATATCACTAAAATCTGTGCTATATTAAAATTAAGGATCTGAAGGAGAAATGTACAACAAAGTTGGTGATGCCTGAAAATCCATTTAAAGTAATGGAGGATTTTTTTAAATTTAGAAAAAAAATTACAAGAGGACAAAAACTTTTTGAATTCGTTTGTAAGTTAAAAAACACTCATTACACTAAGTTCATATTTCATCATTTGTTTTTGTATTTTTTTAAGGGAAACGAGCTGCTAACGGTAGCAAAGTCTCAAAACTTCATCAAAAACTGTTGGCTAGTGGACAAACTGGCGGAAAAACTTTGCTTTAAAGGCACAGAAGATAAAAAGAGTGTGCGCAGCCTGAGTGTAGCAAAAGCCATAAGAAGTAAGTTATTTTATATATTTTATTTATTTATTTCATTGACTTTTGAAATTCAATAGATGCTGCAATTTGTATTGGATTGCCAGAGGATGAATATATCAAAAGTACAAAATCATTCTTCCAATTCGCTACAAATAGACAAGAGTCTAGAAGGAAATATAAGACAAATGCAAAGATAAATAAATAAAATAAAAAAATTATAAAAAAAATCAATAAAATTATTTTAATCTTAAATAATTGTATTTAAAAGCTTACAAAAATATTACGATTATAAGCTTATGAAAATATTACGATTATAAGCTTACTGCAAGCATGATTAGAATACTATTTTCCTGTAAGCTTATTCTATAATTAGACTTCTAAGCTTGTTCACAAGGGTTAAGTTTTCATTATTAAACAATTGTTAAGAAGCCTTTCACGACAATATTCACAACACTTTTCTCAACTTATGGCTTATGTTAGCAAATTTGTTACAAGATATTTTTATACTGTTTTGGTTTATTGGGATTAGTGTGACCACTGCGGAAAATGTGTGTGGATTAGTAAAAAAAAAATGTGAGTGTATTGAGTTTTTCCAACTTGCAGTGTGATGTGTGGATAGGAGGATTATGTATATAATGTTAAATAAAACTTCAGATTTGTTTTACTGTTTCAGTAGTTTCATATTCGAAACTGTTTATTTGTTTTTTTTTTATTGTAAATTTTTCATTGAAGACTTTTTGTATTGTTCGTTACCAAAAAAAATTTTATTATAGGAAACCAAAAAAAAAGGGAAAAAATTTTAAATAATTTAAAATATATTTTAACTTAAATTTAGTTTTCTTTAGAGTATAGAGAAGGTAAGCAATTTTTTTTTTTTTGTTTAATTTGTTAAATCTAAATTAATTCTTAAATAGATAAATAGTAGTCGTAGTCGATATATAGATAGAGTACGAGTATATTCGAAAAATTTTAGTTTTTTTTTTTTTTTTTTTTTGATACATGAAAACTTACTTAAATGTTACGAGTTTCGATCTTTTGGATGTCGTTAAAAACACAGAAAAATCAATAAAATCCAGTCTTACTAATGAGATAAAATTACGATATTGAATTGTTATGTGAAATAATTTGATTAATACGTGTGTGTAATACTTATTAGGAATTTATTAAGCTTTCAAGTCTTTAATGTTTTATTAGATTTTTTTTTTTTTTTTGTAAATTTTTCATTTTAATATTATGTTAAATAGTTTTTAAGTAAATAATTGAAAAAAGAGACAGCAATGAAAAGTTTTGATTTTCCAAAGAAAGAATTTTATATTTCTAGAATTTATTAAGGTGCTCAAATAACATTCTGCTTAAAAATAGTTTTTTTTAAATGAACTTGTCAAATGACCTCGTAAAAATTAAATATATTGTAGAGGACATTACAAAACAGTTTCCAAAAATTTTTTAACACCCTAAAACTCTTAAGTTATTGTAAAGAATCCTTTTAAATCCGTAAATATGCTAACGATATTTAAATTTTGAATTAATGGGATTTCCGAATACATACATATGGACTTTCACCGAAAACCACTTTTGGAAAATCTTATGAATTCCAATGACCCAACGAATTTTTGAGAATATTTTCAGATTTTTTTGAGGTCCGGTACAGGATCGCTGAAATCGGTTTTTATTAAAAAAAAATTAGTTTATGAACTGCAAACTGTCTGAAAATTTACGTTAAAGAAAATCTTCACAAAATATTTTTTTTTAATTTTTTTCTCTTGTTTTTTTTTTGCATACTGGATAAGCTACTTCTGAAGTGTTCTAACCTATTGTAAAAAATATCCGCTGTAAAAGTTATTAGTCTAAGGGGCAGTATTTCAGTATTTCCCATATTTAATTAGTAATAGCTCCTGAAATAGGCAATATATGAAAATAATTCCACCAGGTAGATTTTTTAAATAGCATTCATTTGAAACCCACTTTTATTATCCTGAAACTGCATACACATAAAACAAATTCAGTCATCATTAACAATAAATATTTTCTCACAATACCCATATGCATGCCCATATCCCATCGTTCGTATGTCTGTCATTAATGACATGATTTTTTACATTTTGAAGTCTACAAAAGTACGCGGCCAACCATATGATAAATCGGAATGCCTCGATTTTCTTGAATTGCCTTGAATTTTCCCCATTAAAAAAAATCAGAAATAGTGTTTTTTACTTATGACTTTTTCCTTCCGATCAACCAAAAGATTTTGCTGACTTTTGCTATTAGATAAAACCTTAGATTGTATTTTAAAATTTTCCAACGTAAAAAAACAAAGATTTGAGTTTTTCAACAGAATTTTGGAAAATATAAAATTTTGTGGATCTTTTATGTGTTTATTCTATAACTTTCATCACCTTCTGTTAAGGTCTGTTAAGTTATCGATTGATGTTAAGCAGTACCAAAACTGAATATATTTTTGGAGCTTAATAAACAGAAACATTTCATAAGAAAAATAAAATTTTTAATTTATTTTATTGAGACTTAAATGTATGTTTTATATTTTATGTGTATTTTCTGTTAATTTAACATTTGATGTTAACTTTAATGCTAACTTAACAGAAAGCGACAAATGTTATAGAATAATCATATTAAAGAAAATATTTAGATTTCATAAGCTTTTTACTATAGAAATAGATTTTAAAAGGTATAATATTTTATTCGGCCTGTCGTTTGTTATTGAAAAATTAATTCGTCGAGCTTAACGAAATAATTCTTTCGAAATAGATTTTACTTAGTAATAATTCATAAAATTCTGATGATTTTTTATAAGTCAAGGAAACCTGATATAATGTTTCTCATGTTTATTCTAAGGACTTTCAAATCTATAGACTTTAAAATCAATTCTGAAAAACATTGTTTTTAGATATTAGTTAAATTTTTTATAGAACATGGGAATCTCTGGAGTGTTTTTAATAGAAAATCATGAGATTTTAAAGACTTCTTCATTTTTAAGACTATAGAAGCAGACCTCTTTCCTTTATGGAAAACATTAGAATTTGAGGATTTGTTCTATAGAATAACCCTAATTGAAGTAAATCTTTTTATAGAAAAACATTTTTGTTTAGTATCGACTAATTACAGAGAATATGGTTCGAATTTTCCTACATATGTACATGGATTTATGGTATTCTCATATGGGGAAACACTTTAAAGTTTGCAATCAAAAAACCTAATTTTGGTATTTAATGCCCGCAATGTCTAAAATTATACCAGGCTTAATAACTTGGAATACTTCAATTTTAAAATCTGAAGTCAATCGTCTCTAACACAGGGTCAGCCATCACCTAAATGATCTTGCGTTGACTTAGAAAATTACATGACCTTGATATTATATGACCTTGATATTACATGACCTTGATATTACATGACCTTGATATTCCTTAGGGAAATTGATTATATCTTATATCTAAAATGGAGCTTTGTTTGTTTGTTTGTGGTTTATAGGAGGCTATAACACTGAACCGATCGTCTTGAAATTTTTAAAGTAGGTAACTGCTAATCCGGAAGGCTATATTTTTTTTTGGTTTTTTCAAGTGGGCGTGGCACCTCCCATATAAAGTGAATATTTTACATTTAATATGTGGAGATCTACGACAGCTAGAGTTCTTAAATTATGTACATGTACATTAGGGTGGCCCTTCATTATTTGGAGGGAAAAAAAAGTGTTCGAATTTAAAGTCTCACCCCTTAGAAATATGCGAATAGCAAAAAAAACTGACAAATAAAAACTTTTGGGACAATCAAAAAAAAAAAAAAATTTTTAGGTGCCTCAACGCGACTGAAAATTTCCGGTGGTTTATATGGGGAAAATATGACTTTTTTCAGATTTTACGAAAATTTCGTTCTATAGTTTAATTTTTTTTGACAAGTTGTTATACGAATCGATTTCAGTACTAAATTATCTCTTTAAAAAGCTATATAACTTTAAAATCGAATAAAAACTCGCCAGAAATAGCAAATGCCCCAGACCACTTTTGTGCCAAAAAAAACTAGGTCGTGAAATTTGACGGAAATTTTTTCAACTTTAGGAAATTAATTAAAGCCATCCGTTTTTTGGTCTCTATACCTATTAGAATTCAAACATGAAGTATTGTTTTACTGCCATGTTTTTAACCTATTGCGCAATGAGACCAAAAATGGAAAATTTGTTTGATAAAATTTTTAAAACTACTTTTTTAAGTTTGAAAAAATTTTCTGAAACAAAATTTCGAAAAATTAATCTGGCACTTTAAGCCTTTATTAAGTATATGTTAGAGATTAACTGTATGAATTTTTAAGTAAATTCCTCTGTCAGAATTTTTTTTACAAGAATATTTTTTTTGCGGATTTCGAGAAAAATTAGTTTTTTTTTTGTGAAATATAACCCTAGGCTATTAAGATAAAATATAACATTTAAAAGTAGAAAACTGATAAAGAAGTAAGAAAGAGTACATTTACTGAATTTTCGTAAAATCTGAAAAAAAAGTCATATTTTCCCCATATAAGCACACTTGAAATTTTCAGTCGCGTTGAGGCACTTCTAAATTTTTTTTTTGATTGACCCAAAACTTTGCATTTCTCAGTTTTTTTGCTATTTGCATATTTCTAGGTGGTGAGACCGAGATGTTGACACTTTTTTTATTAAGAGCAACCCTAATGAACATGTACATGTTAAAGCAACTTGAAGAGTCGCGGCAAAAATGGGTGGGATCGGACCAATGGGCGTGGCACCCAGCATACCAAGAAAATATTTCATATCATATAACTGGAGTACTATAATAGAAAAAGACTTGGGACTTTTTCTGAGTTCATGAGTTACTAATGTGAGTAGCTGCCAAAAAAAATGGGCGGTATCGGACTAATAGGCGTGGTACCTCCTATACAAAGTACTATGAAAATTACAATCTTGAAACTTTTGACAAGTACATTAAATACCAATGTGAGTAGTCGTGGAAAATATGGGCGGAATCGCCAAAATCAAAAATAGCCAATACCGAAGATTACGAATAACAAAAACCGCCAAAATCAAAGATCACCAAAATTGCAAAAAAAAAGTTGCCAAAATCAAAAATTACAAAAAAAGATAATCGTCAAAGTTAAAAAAATCGCCACACCGAAAATTACGAATACCAAAAATAGCCAAAAAGAAAAATCGCCAAAAACAAACATTGCCAGAACTAAAAATCACGTATTACAAAAATCTACAAAATTTATAATCGCAAATAACGAAAATCGCCAAAACCCAAAATCGCCAGAATCAAAAATCGCAAACATAAAAAATCCCAAAAAAACTAAAATTGCCAAAATAAAAAATAGCAAGAAAAGAACATATATCACCAAATCCAAAAATCGCCAAAACCGGATATCGCGAATAACAAAAATCACAAAAAACGCCAAAATAAAATACAATCACTAAGACAAAAACACCAAAATCAAAAATCGCAAAGAACAAAAATCGCCAAAATCAAAAATCGCCAAAATCAAAAATCACCAAAATCAAAAATCGCAAATAAGAAAAACCGCCAAAACCGAAAATCGCCAAAATCGTAAATAGCAACAAAAAGAACAAAAATCGTCAAATTCAAAAATCGCCAAAACCGAAAATCACGAATAACAAAAATCTTATATATCAAAAATCACCTAAATCTAAAATGCCAAAACCGGAAATCGCCAATAACAAAAATCACTAAAAACGCCAAAATAAAATACAATCACAAAGAACAATAACCTCTAAAATCGAAAATCTTAAGTAAAAAAATTGTCAAAATCAAAAATCGCAAACATCAAAAATTCCAAAAAACTAAAATCACCAAATTCAAAAATCACCAAAACCGAAAATTACAAATAACGAAAATCGTAAATATAAAAAATCACCTAAATCAAAAATCGCTAATAAGAAAAATCGCCAAAACCAAAAATCGCCAAAATCAAAAATAGCAACAAAAAGAACAAAGATCGCCAAATTCAAAAATCACCAAAACCGAAAATCATGAATAACAAAAATCTTAAATATCAAAAATCACCTAAATCTAAAATGCCAAAACCGGAAATCGCCAATCACAAAAATCACTAAAAACGCCAAAATAAAATACAATCACAAAGAACAAAAATCGTCAAAATCAAAAATCGCAAATAACAAAAAATAGCCAAAATCGTCAAAATCAAAAATCACAAATAACAAAAAAAATCCCAAAAAACCAAAATCGCCAATATCAAAAATCGCCAAAACCGAAAATCACGAATACCAAAATCTTAAATATCAAAAATCACCTAAATCAAAAATTGCCAAAACCGGAAATCGCTAATAAAAAAAATCACAAAAAAAGCCAAAATGAAATACAACAAATAACACCAAAATCAAAAATCGCAGACAACAAAAATCGTCAAAATCAAAAATCGTGAAAAACAATAATCGCCATTTTTTTAAAATAAAATTCAAATATTTCCCCGTGTTTAAAATCGGTTGAAAAAAGTTTTTGTTTAAATATTCTAAAAATTTAAAAGTTATTTACTCAACCAAGCATACAACTTACAATAGATCATGTTCTACTTTGTAAATTTATGATTCAAATATTAATGTGTTTAAAGAAATGTGTTGCAAAAAAAATTGAATTATGTCAAATTTGAAAAATTAAAAAAAAATCTAGGTAAGCTATATATTAATACGTGAAAGTAAATTTTTAGTTCCCTTTTTAAGCAATATGCGGGCGCGGAGGTATGTGAAACTTGGCATAGTTATAGTTCATATGGAGGAGAAGCTGAGAATGATAAAATTTATGTTTAATCTGTCTTAAAAATATATTAAATTAAGTAAAATAAAATATTTCTAATAACTCGTTAAGGTCACATATATATATAAAAGAGAGAAGGTCACATATATATATAAAAAATGTATGAATATTTAAATGAGCCTAAATGTATGTTAATCAATTTTATTAATGCACGATTCAACACAGAGCGTCTGACATATAATTTAGATCATTCGCATTGACATCTAAATTATATGTCAGACGCTCTGTGTTGAATCGTGCATTAATAAAATTGATTAACATACATTTAGGCTCATTTAAATATTCATACATTTTTTATATATATATGTGACCTTCTCCGAGAAAAGGGACCTAGTGTGTCAAAAAACGGGTTGTGTCAAAAACGGTGGATTCTGGTACCTAAAAGGGTGTAGAAACTTTAAATGCTTTTTTTTTCTTACAACCTAATTTTCACACACTAGGTCCGTTTTCTCGCAGAAGGTCACATATAGATTAAAAAAAACGTTGGAAGAAAAAATTGAATGACAAAATAATATTTCCTAGAATTTTCATTTGAATTTTGAGTGCTTGGCAAATCTTTTTGAGTTGGAAGAAATTCATAACAAAAAAAACTGTATGATATAGATCTAGATCTACAACCTCCACTAGATCACGGGACTTATACAAAATCACTGTAGCACAATGAAATCTGTTCGGCAGTAAATTTGACCTCTCTATGGTCAGGGTAAGGATAAGTTTGTACTGGTGTTTGTAACTACCCACCTTTTTATTATACCGATCGGTAAGAAAGCACTTTCTGTGTCGACTTAACCACATCCGTCCTTCCGCCTAGTTATGTGTCCATAGGTGGCAAATGCATTTATATTTTAATGAAATATAATGAAATGAAATTGGCAAAAATTGGTGCTTAATCATGTCGTGCCCCTAGGAAATGTCTCCTACGAGATTTAAAACCATTGCCCTAAGATAAAATTTGGTTACTCATTTCTGCAAATCATCATTCAAAAAAAAAAAAAAAAGGTGACGACCTAGTCCCCCTACAAAGTATCCATCCGATATTCACTTAAGTTTTTCTGAATTCTTACAAGGATATACAAAAATTTTGTGTGTGCATAATTTTTAAAAAGAGAATTGATCGCTCTAAATAAGATTCCGATCGAAGAAATTTTTAATTTTTAACTATAACAAATCTGATAAAAACTTTACCATGATTCTGGAAAAAAAAATGGTTGAAAATTTCTCTAAAATTTGGTTTAACATTGTTGGACTTTAAACCCTTTTCCGAAGCTGGTCTAGCCCTACTATAATTATCTTTTTTATTTTAATACTTTAATATTTAAATAAAAACTTAGAAAATTAAAACTTTTTTAGGTTCGCAAAAATTATTTAATTGACACTATTAAAAAAAATTATCTCATTTTATGTAAAATACTTAATTTATACTCAATTTGTCGATTAGCGCTTATTGTTCAATTTCAGTATTTGTTCGTATGATTTATTTGTAACATTTGATTTGATTTTAATTATATTATATTTGTAAGTACAACACTTAAACATTTAATAAATAACTCTATCTACAATAAATATTTAGCACTTAATTATAATATAATAAATATTTTAATAGAAATTATAATATTTCATTTGTTTATATCTGTGTGGTGTAGTTGTGTTTTAGCCTTTTTTAGACTAGAGTTTATAAAATTTTGTTAAATTTTATTATAATGTCATGTCAATATTTTCTCACTCTAGCTAATTAGTTTGTGTATTTTTTTTTTTTTTCTAATTTTAACAATTTGAGAGCAAAATTTTGTCATCTGAAATTGTTAAATCCAATTGAAATAATAAAAGGTTTCATAAAAATTCGTTGAATATGGCTAAATCCAGCCCAGAAAAACATACTTTTGCGAAATTTAAAAAAAAAAAAATGTATATATAATTTTTAAATGCCAATTTTTTGCTCTCAACTATTTATATTTAGCTGTAAAGTTACACCCAAATTTATTTTTATTAATTGTCTGCTATGGACTGTTTCTAATTGAGGGTTGTTGTTTTATTTATAATTTTTAATTTTTATTATTATATAACGTTTTTGTTTTTATGTTTTATGTTTTTTTTAATGAATTTTTTTAAATAGATTTTTACATCTTTAAAGGCCAATAGAACCTGCATTATTTTTTATATTACATATTTTTCTTTAAAATTATTTTTATAGAAAACATTTTTATTTAGCCAAAATGTCAAACAATTTAAAATATCATACAGTTTGGACACATTTATCGCGATATTTCCGGAAATAGCAGAAAAAATAAAAAAAAAAAATAGATAAAATAAAAATGAAAAAGTCATGTTATATATAAAACCAACATTTTGAGATATTCCATCCCAAATTTGAAATAATTAGTTTATAACCTTTAACTTGTTGCTGAATAGCATTTTAAGGATCGTGTTTTAAATGAGACCTTAATCAAACTATTATGAGAATACACGCAATTATGCCAGACATTCCAAACCCCTAGAACACTAAAATTCTAATTTTATTCTGTTCCACAAAAGATTGGCTTTTGATTTAGAACGACACTAAGAAATTACATGAAATTTGGGTTTCCCGAATTCATGACAAATATAATGGAGGGTATATACGAGTATTATAAAAGTTCTTTTATTCTTTATAACTAAACTCCATCCCAAAAAGTTTTTATTTTTAAGCAAAAGAAGTTGAAGATGTTCTAAAAAATCATTTTTTTATTAAAAAAAAGCTCCGATTTATGTTAATTTTTATCCATTAAGCTCGTACTTGGACTTACGTCCTTTTTCCGAAATTAATTACTGAGAATATCGCAAAATTGCTTGTTTTATTGTATTAATTTTACACCCCTTATTTTTTATGGATTATAAAATACTTTTTGAGCTTATGAATTTTTAATTAAAATGTTTGAAGAAAAAATTAATATGAACATTTTCAGTTTGTTGGGATCCCGAAAACTAGGATTCCCTAGTTGTATCTGATTCACTTTGCCTTGTTCCATCCCTAATTCGTGTCAAAAAAAAAAAAACTATTTCGATCCACATTATGGCGTGAGTTTTTATTTTCATTTTTCACATCTTCTCATATTTGCCCTGAAAATATTTATTTTATGCTATAAGACTGTGGAGCTAGATTTGAACCACATTTCCTTTGAATCTGACTCAAATCTCTCAAAAACAGCTATATTTTCAATAGTTTCCCAATACTAATAAAAGCCCAAGAACATATTACTCACAGTCCTAGGGCCATAAAATAGCCCCAACCCAACTATATTAGCGGGTTTGCAGACTTTAACATGCATAGAAAATTTTTAGTAAAATATTTTTTTTCAATACTTTTTTTAAAAAGAGATTTTTTAATAAAATGTACTTTTGAATAAAATAGTACTTTTTATCAAAAAGGTGTTTTTGACTTAAAAGTTACTTTTTATTTAAAAATAGCTTATTCCTAAACTGGTACTATTTAAAAAGAGGTACTTTTTTGATAAAAAAGTACCTTTTATTGAAAAGGCACTTTTTGTTAAAAAAATGCTTTTTATTAAATATGTGCTATTTATTAAAAATTTTCTTTTTACTTAAAAGGTATTTTTTTACTAAAAAGGTACTTTTTCTAAAAAAGTACTTTCTATTAAAAGGGCACTTTCTTATTAAAAAGGTATTTATTTTTTCTTAAAAGGTACTTTTTCTAAAAAGTAATTTTTATTAAATATGTACTTTTTATTAAAATTGTACTTTTTTTTAACAAAAGGTCGTTTTCACTAAAAGGTTTTTTTTATGAAAAGTGCACTTCTTATTTTAATAGTACTTTTTTACTAAATATGTACCTCTTACTAAACAGATACTGTTAGTTCAAAGGGTAACTCTAGAATTAAAGTTACGTTATAACAAAACGGTACTTTTTATTAAAAGGGTACTTTTTACTAAAACGTAATCTTTTATTAAAAAGAACATCTTTACTCAAGATACTTTTTAAAAAACGTAGTTTTTCTAAAAATATACTCTTTACTTAATATGTACTTTCTTATTAAAGAGGTACTTTTTACTAAAAAGATAATTTTTGTTAAAACGGTAGTTTATTTTTTTGACTAAAAAGATACTTTTAATTAAAGGGATACTTTTAATTATAAAGATATTTTTTTATTAAAAAGGTACTTTGTTTATTAAACAAAGGTAACTTTTGTTTACCAAAAAAGGTACTTGTTACTAGTTTTGTTAAAAAAAATTACTTTTTAATAAAAAAATTTACATTTTACATTTTACTTTTTTACCAAAAAGTTGCTTTTTATTAAAACGGTGCTTCTTTACTAAAAAGGAACATTTTAACAAAAAAGTAGTTTTTCTTAAAAAGTTAATTTCTTATTAAAATAGGAACTTTTTTTTAAACAAAAATATACTTTTTATTAAAAACGTACTTTTTACTTAAAAGTTATTTTATTTTTTGTTAAAAAAAAATAAAATAACTTTTAAGTTACTTTTAATAAAAGGGTCCTTTTTGTTAAATAGGTACTTCTTATTAAATATGTACTTTTTACTAAAAACTATTTTCTTCTAAAAAGATACTGTTTTAATAAAAAGATACTATTTTTAAAAGGCCCTTTTCACTAGAATGGTGTTTTTTATGCAAAATGTACTTTATATTAAAAAGGTACTTTTGTACTAAAAAATACACTTTTTACTCAAAAGATACTTTTACTAAATAGATACTGTTAATTCCAAGGGTATCTCTTGAATTAAAGGCACGTTATAACAAAACGATACTTTTTATTAAAAGGGTATTTTTGACTAAAATGGTATCTTTTATAAAAAGTAACATTTTAACTAGAAAGATACTTGCTATAAAAAATTAGTTTTTCTAAAAAGGTACTTTTTGCTTAATATTTATAAAAAAATATAATTTTTATTAAAGAGATGCTTTTTTTTTATAAAAAAGTTACTTTTTTTACTATTAATTTACTTTTTACTAAAAAAGATAAGTATCATTTAAAAAATATACTTTTTAGTAAAAAAGGCACATTTTATACTGTACTTTTTACCAAAAAGATGCTTTTTATTAAAAAGGTGATTCTTTTATTAGAAAGGTGCATTTTTATTAAAAGGTACTTTTTCTTAAAAAGTTAATTTTGATTAAAATAGGAACTTTTTTTTATTACAAATATACTTTTTATTAAAAAGGTACTTTTTTATAAAAGATAAAAAAGATACTTTTTACTAAATATATATTTTTTATTAAAAAGGTACTTTCCTAGAAAGATACTTTTTATAAAAAAATTTACTTTTGTAAAAAGATACTTTTTACTAAAAAATTGACTTTATTTTTTAAAGGCACTTTTTACTAAATAGGTATTTTCTTATTAAAAAGGTATTTTTTTAAGTACTTTTTTGAAAAATGTAATTTTTACTAAAAGGTACTAATAACAAAAAAAAACTTTTTACTACAAAAATACTTTCTACTTTAAGAATGTACTTTTTACTAAATAGCTACTTTTTATTTAATAGGTATTTCTTTTACTAAATAGGTACGTTTTACCAAAAAGTTATTTTTTATTAAAAGGGAATTTTTTTGATAAAAAAGTTTTTCTTATTAACTAAGAAAGTACTTTTTAGTAACAACGTACTTTTAAATAGAAATGTGCTTTTTAGTTGAATGGTACTTTTAAATAAAAACATGTTTTTTGTAGAAAGGTATTTGTCAGACAAAAATCTATTTTCTATTGAAAAGGTACTTTTTTAATAAAGATGCACTTAAAAAAATTTGTTTGAATTTACTTTTTTGATTTGATTCAACATATAAAACAATCCCCAAAGAGTACTTTTTCTTCAAAAGTTAATTTCTAATTAAAATAGGATTTTTTACTAAAAATATATTTTTTACTAAAAATTTTCTTTTTAATTAAAAGGTATTTTTTTTTTACTAAAAATGTACGTTTACTAAAAAAGTACTTTTTATTAAAAAGGAACTTTCTTATTAGAAAGGTTATTTTTATTAAAAAAAAGTACTTTTTATTAAATAGGTAATTTTTACTAAAAAACTACTTTCTTCTAAAAAGACACTAGTTTTACTAAAAAGGTACTATTTTTAAAAGGTCCTTTTCACTAGAATGGTGTTTTTTATGCTTAATGTACTTTTTATTAAAAAGGTACTTTTGTACTAAAAAATACACTTTTTACTCAAAAGATACCTTCTACTAAATAGATACTGTTAATTCCAAGGGTAACTCTTCAATCAAAGGTACGTTATAAAAAAACGATACTTTTTATTAGAAGGGTACTTTTTACTAAAATGATATCTTTTATAAAAAGTAACATTTTAACTAAAAAGATACTTTATAAAAAACGTAGTTTTTCTAAAAAGGTACTTTTTGCTTAATATGTACTTTTAATTAAAAAGATGCTTTTGATTAAAAGGACACTTTTTATAAAAAAAATATACTTTTTATTAAAGAGATGCTTTTTTTTATTAAGAGGTTACTTTTTTTTTTTTAATAAAAATTTACTTTTTACTACAAAGTATATACTTTTTAATTAAAAAAGGTACATTTTACATTTTACTTTTTTATCAATAAGATGCTTTTTATTAAAAAGGTGCTCCTTTTACTAGAAAGATACATTTTAGAAAAAGGTACTTTTTCTAATTAATTAATTAATTTTTGTAATAAAATAGGGACTCTTTTTACTAAAAATATACCTTTTATTAAAAATGTACTTTTTACTAAAAAGTTACTTTTTTACTAAAAATATACTTGTAAATAAAAAGGTAATAACAAGGTACTTCTAAATAAAACTGTACTTTTTCACAAAAAATTTACTTTTTTAAGAAAGTACTTTTTAACAGAAAGGAAAATTTTTCAAATAAGATCTTTATGTTAAGAATATACTTTTTACTAAGAAGGAATCTTTACTTAAATTTTAATATGTACTAAAATGGTACCGTTTACTAAAATGGTACCTTTTAATTAAAAGATACTTTTTACTGAGATGATCCTTTTTAATAAAAAAGGTACTTGTCACTTTAAAGAATGTAATTTTACTAAAAAAAAAGGTACTTTTTAGTAAATATGTATTTTCTTCTTCAAAAATACTTTTTTACTAAACAGATACTTTTGATTAAAAAAGGACTTTTAATTTAAAAAGTGCTTTCCTAGAGAGATATTTTTTTGTAAAAAAAATGTACTTTTTGTAAAAAGATACTTTTTTACTAAAAATTTACTTTTTTTAAAGGCACTTTTCAGTAAGTAGGTATTTTTTTATTAAAAAGGTATTAAAAAAAAATAATTTTTATTAAAAAAGTACTTTTCTGAAAAATGTAATTTTTACTAAAAGGTACTATTAAAAAAAAAAAACTGCTTTTTATAAAAAGAAGGTACTTTTTACTAGAAAAATTTAATTTTTACTTTAAAAATATGCTTTTTAATAAAAAGGTACTTTTTATTAAAGACGTACGTACTTCTTTTACTAAATATGTAGGTACGTTTTACCAAAAAGTTGTTTTTTATTAAAAGGAAACTTTTTAATAAAAAAAAGTATTTTTTATTAACCAAAAAAGCATTTTTTTGACTAAAAAAGTACTTTTTACTAAAAACGTAATTTTAAATAGAAATGTGCTTTTTAGTAGAAAGGTACATTTTAATGAAAATATGGTTTACGTAGAAAAGTACTTGTCAGTATGTATTTTCTAACGAAAAGATACTTTTTAATAAAGAGACACTTAAAAAAAACCATTTGAATTTATTTTTTGGATTTTTTTCAACATATAAAACAATCCCCAATACAATTATTCGCTCTGAATGGTCTAAACTTACCGGGAAACATATTTTTGATTATTTTTATGTTAAAATAAATAATTTTTATGTTATGTTAAAATAAAAAATAATAGACATAAATCATCAATGTTACAATAAACACTTGGGCACTATTTTTAATCAGAGCAACCGTTGAAAGCAACCGCCCCATAGTCTACTCAAATTAATTTAAGACACAAGTATAGAAGATATTATACTCAAAACTTATTTGTCTTACTGATTTTACCCGTTTGTGGTCTATTTTGGTATAATTAAAATTTTGAAGTATATAATTTGAAGTATATTAATTGAACAAAAAAGAAAAGTAAAATCCGTAAACTTTTTTAAAATCGAATTTTTCTTTCGTTGTATTATTATTTTGCATAATAGTTAAATCGCCCTAAGAAAAAAACATTGACATTTTGGCTTAGCATAATATTTAGAGTTTTTTTTTTAAATAATTTAAGTAATAATATATTTTGTTATACATATATAATGTTTTTGCACCATTTATTCATATATTACATTATTTATGTGTGTTTTAAAATTTGTGTTACGAAGCGGCTACATCTGAAAAAATATTTCAGATGAAAAACTTTTAGTTTTGTATTTGTTGTCCTAGACGATATTCGTCTAGCTATTTGTAGACATTCGTTGATTGAATATAATTAAACTGTACATTATTATAAAAAAAAAAAGGTTTCAAACTTTATTTTTACGAGTATTAATCACAATTGAGGCTACGGGCGAAAATTTTTGTCAGCAAAATATAGTTGCAATTTTGTTTTTGTACCTCATCAGCTGTAAATATTATTTTGATGACAACTGGTTCAATTAAAAGAAATAAAAACAAAACGAAACAAGTATTGTGGCAAGTGAGAACTACCAAATACTTATGTATAATATAATTTTCGAAGTTTTATTTGTAATAAGACGGATATGAATTACATCTGTTGATAAGAAAATTAACCAAAACCACTGAGAAAAGCTAAACTGGCCCTGAAAACTATAGAGTTTTATTTTAGACTTTTTTTAAAATGCTCAAATATTTCTAAACAAATGAAATGCTTTCAACGGAAGGATGTTCTATAATAAAATCGTTTTAAAAAGTTTTTAAAATGTGAAAATAAATTTTATTAAAAATAAATCAGTGTTCAGAAAATACACACATCAAACACACAATGTTCTGTTCTAAAGCAGCTAACACATATTTTTATTTTCATATCAATTATGTGTGCTTCTAAAGTTTGTACGGTGCCGAACACAATCATGACTGTATTTCGTTTTAATATTTCGTTATGTGCACATAAACCACACAGGTTCTAGGTTAGTTTCGTTTTAAGTTCGTGTTGTTGCACGTGTACTGCCAAAAAAACAGAACATGTTCTTGAACGCGTACATCTAAAAATTAAAACATTATCCACTCGCTATTGGAAAAATCTGAAGCACACCTATAATAACGACAACAATTGTTTCAACCAAATTTATTAAAAAATAGTCTAAAACAATTCATTACCAGTTATAATAAAATAAAAATAAAAATAAAAATATAATAATAAAAATAAAAAAAATAAAAATAAAAAGATAGTAATAAAATATAAAACAGAGAAATTTTCGATCGCGAGTGGATAATGTTTCAGTTTTTAGATGTACGCGTTCAAGAACATGTTCTATTTTTTTAGTAGTACACTTGCAAGAACACGAACTTAAAATAAAGCCACACTCGAATCTGTGTGGTTTATGTGTGTTCGAAACAAAAAATACGTGATAGAAACATGTTCGTGTACATAACGAATTATTAAAATGAAACACATTCATGATTGTGTTCGGCACCGTACAAAATTTAGAAACACACATAATTGATATGAAAATAAAAATATGTGTTTGTTGATCTGAGCTATGTTTGTTTACATATATTTACAAGTTTCTTATTCAGTGTGTGTTTTTCCTGAACTCTGAAAGAAACAGCTCTTCCAATGCGCTTAAGAAATGCTTTGTCAATAGCGCTTAAAATTGCATTCAAAATTTTAAATTTTGATATAATATATTATCTTTCTATTAAATGCTGTCAATTCCACTGTATGTAATCGATCACCTTGTGTTCTAAGAATCGAAATGTATCATTCGTTTTTCAAGTTATCACAGTGGTGTCAATTAAAATTTTTTTATATAAGTTTTCCAGTTAGTTGATTTTAAATGGACTGACTCTTATTTTGACTGTCTCTATCTTGTACGGTGTTGATTTTTACGCTAAACTTTATTCAGCGAAGTTGTTTGCAATACTATAGAGTAATTTCTTTGGGAACATACTTCTTCCCAAAACTCAGATTTTTTGCTTCCTTTTGGACCATAATATTGACAAAATCTAAATTTTATCGTTTCCTTTATACTATTTTTGTGTTTAAATATTTAGTTTTAAAGACGTTAATAACTTTTTTTCATATAAAAATAAATCGAAGTTTTTCTAATTTTTAACTTTTTAAACATATGCAGTCCCAAAATTAAAACTTTGGGGCCTTTTGCGTCAAAATGTCTCAAAAGTCGTAGTCTTATATATATATTATTTTAATTTTTCTACTACATTTCTCTAGTAATCGAATTTTCATTCGGATATTTACACAAAAAGCAGTTCGTGTTATGACAGGAACTTATAAGCAACGAAGAGCCGTACGTTTTTGGAATGCGATACATTTGGATAATAAGAAATATTTTGGACTTTTAGCACTAACAGTCTTGAAATATAGGGGGCGCGAATAGCAAAATGTTTATAAAAAAAAAAAAAACTCAATGAATTGGTTTAGGATAAATATGTTTAATATCTTGAGACATATTTTTCAATGACATTTTATCAAATTTTATTTGCGAAAGGTCAAAGGTAACTGATCAAAATTTTTGGATGGAATAACTTAAAAGGATGTATTTTAATGTTTTCGTTTTTACAAATGCTGTTGCAGATTATCTTCTTTACACTTATGGTAAATGAACTGAAAGTATATGTGAAAAACTAATATTTTTAAAAATTCAAATCAAAATATTTTGTTGATGATAATACTGTACAACAAATTTATTTGGGGGTGAATAATTCCTAGGCCAGCTGCATGTACTAGGCTGGTATATTAAAACTCCAAAAACGGTGTGGTCCTGTACGGGTACAGTAAAATTGTATGCCCGTTTTAAGTTTTGACTTTTAGATTAAGACTTAAAATCAAGTATTAAAGTTCTTCCGATCTAAATTCTGAGTATAGTTGTTCCCAACAAAATTTTCAGAGTCGTTTTTTCGCAGATATTTTAACCCTATATCTGCAATTTTTATGGGTCATTTAAGTCCTTTTTTCAAGAAACACCAAAAACATACGATTAAACGTGATTTTTGAAAACTTTAAAATGTTCCGAATATGTTCTGCAGCAAATTTTATTTGGGATTGTAAAAAACGAAATCTTCATCGGAAGCTTGCACACAAAAGATCTAAAGTCCCAAAAAATACCGATCTTGAAACTTGCACCTGCGGGTAATTTGCGCGAAAAATAAAAAAATAATATGAATACAAAATTTTGAGATTTATATTAATTTTTCAGCAAAAGCTTCAATGGCAAAATTCTTTGTAACAATAAAACTGTGAAAAAAGTGAAAATTAATAGTTTTTTTATGCTTGTGGTAAGTTGGCCCCAAGAAAAGAAGGAAAAGGAAATTTTAGTAGAGTTTTTATAGAAGCAACCAGCAAATAATTTTGTAACTTACATTATTTCTAAATTTCAGATGTAAAGAAAAATATTCGGCAGGAGCCATACTTGGAGAAATATGTTGGTGGAGTAAGCGCCCCGGTAGGTGAGTAAGTAGCGTGCTCGCCTATCATGCGGGGGTCGTGGGTTCGATTCCCACCAGAGGCTTTGGTCTGTCCTTGCAAAAAAAAAAAAAAAAAAAACTAGCCAAATTAGAATCTGCAGACAAGCCACTCGGCTTCGCGGAACTAGGCTTAAAAAAAATAAACAGAATTAAGAATCAAAAAAAAAAAAAACATATTTCAGGAAAAAAATAATGAAGAAGACGAAGGTTTCACGGTTGGATATTGTTTGTGATTCAAATACTAATGATAATGAGGAATAAAATATATTAATAATTAAGACTTCATTGAAAACAATCGAAATTTCTTTCAAAAACTACATAAGAATAAGTCTGTAAATTAAAAAGATTAAAAACCAGAACCTTATAATCCTTGAAATTTCTTAGTTTCAGCTTTTGCCAATTAAAAAAATAATATCAAATTTATCAAAAAAAAAAAAAAAAAATACGTGATAATATTCAATTAAAAAAAAAACTTTAAAAACCTTAAATCAGGTTTAAAAACAGAAATTTAGAAAAATTTACCAAACATTGTTAAGGGATTGAGCTGTACGTCATAAATAAAAATTCATCTTTTCAGTGATTCAGCATGACCGAACGGTGTTCTCGTCTTCGACTCATCCTAAAATTTGCTGCAGAACATATTCAGAGAATATTTTAACCCCCTAAACGATATACTTTATTGGTATTTATTGAGGAAGGGACTTAAGGCACTTAAAGTTATGATGTTAAAATGTTATAAAATAAGTTCCTCCTAAAATTCTGTTGCAGACATCCGAACTGAGACTTTAGTTCAAAAGAACTATAACACTACTTTTTGAGTCTAACTCAAGTGTTGGCGAAAAAATTAAAATTTTAAACCGCCATAAAATGTTAAGGTACCATCATAAGACCAAATGCTTTGGGGGGTTTTACTATTGCCGTTTTCTTTTCTGACAAAAAATGTCGTATTTTATTTGCACTTTTTTCAAAAAGTGTATTTTTTTATATATTCTAAATTAAAAGCTACCTTATCTTATATATCAATCGAAAGGTCTCAAAGTCGATCCCTCTTAAATCGCAAAAAATTGCAGCCATTGACTTCTTCTTTTTTGAATATTTTCACCCCATGGCTTCAAAGAGGATAATAATCAAAATTTTTTTGAATTTTATGAACAAATACATTTTTCGAAAAAAGTGCAAATAAAATGCGACATTTTTTTTCAGAAAAGAAAACGGCATATGATGACTTTATATAATCGTTCGGCATAAGAATCATACACCCCCATGACCCTGACTATCATTTTGTTTTATAGTATAATTTTTTCTTCACTTATACTAAATTTTATGAGTAATTTTTTTTTTTTGGTTGCTGAGATCTAATAAAAACAATCTGTGATACTAGTGGTTAGGTTAAACTGTGATTTTTTAAAATTGTAATTATTTATTAAATTTATTAAAATTTAGTGTTGTGATGTCCAGTTTTTTATACAAATTTAATACTTGACAATGTAATAAAATAAAATCGTAAGTTAACCTGTGATACTAGTATTTAAGATTTTAATATTAAATTAAATTTATGTTGTTGTTTATATATTTTGTCATTAGAAATAAATAAAGTGTGAAAAGGATGTAATAATTTGAATTTTTTTTTATTATCATATTAATATTTAATTGACCATAATTAGCCCGGAAAAATAAAAAAAAAAAACTCGATTATTTTTTTTTAATTTGATATTATATTCCTTTTATTCATTCTATGAATGAATGAAATAATGTAAATTTTATTATTGAAAAATATTTTAAATATAAATTTTAAATTTTCATTTTTATACAGAACTTTATGCTTGTCTTTATAGTTTTATTTATAACTCAGGAGCCAATATAAGCTCACTCATTGAATTTATGGCGAGTGAAGATTATTACCAACAAAATACTGTTTAAACATTTTTTGAAAAATGTCACCTTTTTATAAACTAAAGATTATATGATTTTGACCTTTAATATTTCGAAAAATATAAATCCATTTGCCATATTTAACGCCATTTCAAGACCTTCGGAATGGTATCTCAGAAATAATATGTCGTATTTAAAAAAAAAAAAAAGAAAAAAAATTAAATTTTAAAAAGTTCAGATTTATTTATTTACAAAATAAAAATTTATTTTTAATTAAAAACCAAAATTTTAAGTTATACATATTTTTTTGATTTTCTTTAAAACTTGAGTATTTTTTCCTCAAATATTTTAAAGTCTGAAAGAAAAAATATTTTAAAAATCCAAAAAATTTCTTTTTTAAATTAAAAAAAATATTTTGTTTTTATTTTATTTCAAAAATTGGAAAATCTTTCCTAAATTGTGATCTTTTGATGACCTTTAACATTCGTCAAAAATATAAATATAAAATTTGCCGTATTTAAGGTAATTTTCGTACCTCCGGAATGTCACCTCAAATCTATAATATTAATAGCCAAGTCGATTTCTTGTGACCGATGTAAGTTTCATAGTTTTACCCTGATTTTGACAAAAAATTTATCATTTGAAAGGTATTTCTTTTTCGCTGGTACCCAGATTTTCAGATTTTCATCGTCTGGAATATTTTTTTGGAGTTATGATCGTTTAAAGTTGCTACTAACACATACATAAAATTATATATTGCTATGTGTGTGTTTATTAAATTTGTTATTATGTTTGTGTTAATGTGAGTTAATGAGTTGAATTGTGAAGCATACCTTTAGTGTCTTTATTAAATGAAAAAATAAAATTTTCTAGAATTTGCACTCGAATTTCGAGTGCTGGAATCTGCTAGTAAAAATAAATATAGTAATCATATTAAGTTTATTCTCATCATTAAAAATAAATATTAAAATTGAAAATACAAATTTATTTTATTTAAAAATTTTGGGAAATTGTTGGAAAAATTTTATGATTTTTATAACTTTTGATATTCTCCGAAATGATAATCCATATTAGGGACCTTCAAAATGACATTTCAAAAGGTATAAAACTTTTCAATAAATTCAAATACAATTTCCAATTGTGATATATTTCGAATTTAAAAATATTTTTTTTTATGAAATTCTAAACAATTTTAAATTTATTTCAAATTTTTATTGCTGGCTTGTCAGTCGAAATAACTTTAAATCGATTTTTAACCCTTTTCCGGTGATGCAATGGAGCTGAAACTTTGTAGGCAGAGTCGGCAGTGACGATGAAAAAATATTGCAGAAAAAAAAATTATTTGACTGTAGAATTTACAATTTTTGAGTAAGACTGAAGCGATACGGTAAACTAAATTTACAAAGAAAGGAGGGAGTATAATAAAAATTTGGTTTTTATGGGTTAGTTTTTTTTTTCTTAACTTTTAAGACTTTTTCAGCAAGAATTTTTGTTATTTATTTGTAAATAAAAATATAATATTCATTAAACGAAAAATTTAATGTTAAAACTTGATGAACATTTTTCCTGAAATATTTTGCCTTCTGAGGGAGAAATATCCTAAAATTTTAAAGAAAATCCAAAAATTGTTTTTAAATTCTTCTTAAGGTTTTTTTTTATTATCGTCAATGTTGAAAATAAAAAAAAATATTTGATTTTATTCTTAAGTCATATTCTTAAGTCATTTTCACATTAAATGGGGTTTTATTATTTTCGAAAAGACATCACAACTTTTATTTTTAGGTAGACTACTTTTAAGATATTCGATGGAATATTGATCCTCCTTTGTTAGTTTTGTTTTTGTCACCCATATTTTGGGAAATATAAAAAAGTCAGTCGCCCAATTTATTGAATATTTCTTATGGTGTTTTCTTTTCGGCAAAAACATATTGCACTTTATAATGTTACATTTTTTTATAATGTTTGCCTCGCCCATTTAAGATGTTGCATTTTTAAAGGTCACAAGAGAAAATAAAATTACAATTTCGCAACACTTTTTAATGAACAGCTGATTTTGTTGACATTTTTATTCTTGGACGCCAAAAAAGGCTATTTCTTGTGACCGATATTTTGTTCTGCCGTCTTATCCCGATTTTGACCAAACGTATATTATTTGAAAGGTATTTCTTTTTAGCCTATTTGCAGATTTACAGATTTTTAAATTTTTTTTTCTTTATTTTGAGTAAATTCCATTTAAAGTTGCTATTAACACATACATAAAATTATACATTGCTATGTGTGTGTTTATTATATTTTTTGTAATAAAAATGAGTTCGTTTTCTTGTGTTGATTTGTGAATTTGCTGTAATTGATTAGCATACCTTTAGGGTCTTTATTTAATGAAAAAATAAAATTTCCTAGAATTTGCACTAGATTTTCGAGGGCAAGAATCTGCTAGTAAATATAAAAGGACATTGATATTTCCATATTAATAATTTATTTTAAACAAAACAATAAAAATTACACTTTTTCTTATATTCTTTTTATTTTTTTTGTTTCTTCACACAGATACACAGCTTTTCATCTTGCAATTCTCCCCCTCTGATTTTTTAGAGTGCGCAAAATGCCGCTTTTTTACATTTTGTAGTGCAACATTTTTAGAAAAGAACATGTTACCCTTTCTCAAGGTTGACATTTTTTTAGAAAAGAAATCAAAATGAGAAATGGGAAAAACGTGTAAAATTTTTGCCAGAAAAGCAAACGCCATAAGTTAAGTAAAATTTTAACATTTCTTAGTTTTACCAATTTTTAATAAATTTTGATGGGGTGCGGCAGAACTGTTCGTTATCTCTAAATATAAGTTTTTAAAGGTTAAAAATATTTTGTTTTTTTTTTTTTGAAAAAATTATTAACGCTATTTAAAAAAAAACATCACCAAAAAATAGTTAATAAAATCACGATTTTTCATCGTTTTAGCCCAAAGGGCCCATAAAACCTGTATTGTGGTCATTGGTATATTCACAAAACTTGTAGCCCAGAATATTCTAAACAACTTTGCTGAAGAAAGTTTAGCGAAACATATAACACCGTTCACGATAGAGACTGTTAAAAAGAGTTACTCCCGTAAAAGTCAGCAACTAACTGAAAATTTTTAATAAATTAATGCCGGTTTTCTTAATGTATCGTCAAACTACCTGTTACTTAACCAGGACATAAATTTATTGGACCGATTAACTGCCGGTTAACAATTTTGGTTTTCTCAATGTACCGACAAAAACGTTATTTTCCGTTGACAATGCCTCTCAAAATACGTAAGAAAGTTGGGAGAATTATTTTCAGTTTGCAATGCCTCTCAAAATTAGCTTAGCTTTGCGACAAAATAGAAGCAAACCAGACTTTGAGAAAACCAAATTTCTTTAATCGGCAGTTTCTCGTTGGGATAAAAGATAATCGCCTATTGAGAAAACGGGCATAAGAGTATTAAATTCAGATATGCCGAATTTCTGATACCATACACCTGTATTCTAAACACAATATTATGAACAAGGTTCAGACAAAAAAGCTAGATTTCACATTCAAATGACTAGATTTTCTACCGTGATGTTTAAAATCAGTAAGAAAATAAAAAAAAATTGGTTATTTTAGTGATTTTTTTAATAGAGAGCAAATACTAAATGCATTTTTGTGTGTTCACAGAGAAAAAGGGTATTATGATCTTGTTGCTCTCTTACTCTCATCGATAAAATATTCATAGGCACAAAAAAAAAAAAAACAAAAACAACAGGCCAACAAACATCTATACGCAAATGTTTTGAAACGCATAAAAGTGTTTCTTTATTTTAAGTTTTATTTTTATATGAAATTTTTTCGGGAATATCTTTACATATTCGTACATTATTCATTGGCTATTCGTCCTCGAAGTTTCAAATTCTATGCCAATCTGCTCGAAATACCGCAAAACAATATTGTGCTAATTTTACTTTTTTAAAAGATTTATTTTGCAACTGAGCTTGATTTCAGCAGACGGACAGACGGACATCGCTATATCGACTCGAGTTGTTATAAGGATCAAGGATCAAAAAAATTTTTTAATGCATTACATAGGGAATAACAAACTGATATATATCGTCTACACAGCGGTGCAGTTCCATTCCTTGGACCAGAAATAGGGTGAAACTATTGACTCCGCGCTTATCTTCTTTCGGCTTTTACAGTGTAATTAGAGATTTGATATATACGAAATTAACTGAAAACCCCTCGACTAACATTTAATCACAATTTTTGACTTTGACTACTGAAAAACCTTAAAATTTAATAAAAAGAGTTTGTTCTGAATAAATGATCCTTAATGGCTTAATCTTTATAAACTGCTATATGAGGAGTTCTCAATAGACCTAAAAAAATATTTTGCTTTATCTACATTGAGTTTATTTTACTCATCGTGAATATATCTGAAAACGAGAGAAGAGCGAAAATTAACTCCTGAGCATTATCATATTTTGTGAGGAATACTCTACTGCACAAATTCCATACCAAAAGTTTAAATGTACTGTTGGTTCATCGAAATGGATGTTCTACTCACATATGACAGCTTTATTCTAAATCGACCAGTGCGAATGCCAAAAAATAACTAGATTTAGATCATTGGTTGTTGTTTTTTCTCTTTTTTAATCACTTACTTTAGGCCATCAATTTTTTCAGCAATGTTGGAATTTTTTGGTGCAAGCCTCAATTGCGATTAACCCCTTAGAGTTTTTTTTTTGAAATATTTTTTGTTTTGATTTTTTTTCTTGTTTATTTTTTTGTAAATAGCATGCACAACTGAAGAATAACGAAATAAATAAAACACATAATTTCTTTTTTTTTTAATTTTTAATCAATTGTTATATATTTTTCAAAGAAAAAAATTAAATAATAATTTCTTTTTAAATGTTGTAAAAAAAAACAGTTTAAAGTTTCATTTAAAACCATTAAAAAAAATAATTAACAAAATAATAATAATAATAAAAAAGACAGTAAATGATTGTATCATTTTAAGGATTTTGAATAAAAAAAAAAATAATATTATAATGGAAGGATTTGTGAGAAATAAAGGAAATTTAAATTTTTGAAATTTTAACAATTTTAAATAGTTTAATTTTTTGCTTTTAAAAGCTTACACTTTTTTATAATAATTTTTTTTTTAAATATTTTTATTATGATATGCTAATTATAATAATTTAAAATTAAAGACTTATTTAGCTAAAAAAAAATTGTTTTATGTATAATTTAATATAAAGTGTTAATGGTTTTGTTCGTATTAATTAAAGGTTTGTTTGTTTTGCTTAATTATTAAACATTTTTAAAACTTAAAAATAATTGGCCTATTTATAAAAGAAATACAAAAGTTATTTTAAGCAAAATTAAAAAAAAAAAGGTAATAATTTCATATTTTTTTTATATTATTGTATTAGACAAAGAAATAAAAACAAAATATAATTGGCTAAAATTTCGTTTCAATTTAGGATAATATTAATTAAAATTTTTAAAATTTGTTATTAGTCATTAATAAAAAAAAGGAAGTATTATTAATAATTTATTACACATGAGATCACAGTATTAGAGATATAAGTATGTTTTTTTCTTATGTTTTTTTTTTATTATTATTAAATATTTGTAAATTAATTAATTAGTTGAATTTTTTTTTTAATGATTTTGTTTTTTAAATATATAATAAATTAAGCTTTGTGTGTGTTTTGTTTTAAATAATTTTAGTATGTTAGCATTTGTAGTAGAATTGTTTTAAACAATTTTATTTTTTTTTTTTGTAATTTATTTTTATTATGTACATTTTTGTTGTTGTTGTTAATTTTAAAGATTTTATCTAAATGTCTTATGGATTTTTCAATTTTTTTGTAAAATATATAATTCATTTTAAATAATTCAGCAAAAATTTGTTACATTTTTCTTTGTTTTTGTAATATTTATGCTTCTTTTTTTTTGTAATTTACAACCTATTTAAAATATATTTTTTTTTTGTTATGAATAACATCATCAATAAAATCCTATAGAATTTTTTTTTAAATATTTCAATGTTGGCTCTACTGTAAAATTTGTATTTTATTTTAAATTTGTTTTGTTTTTTTTTTTTTTAATTTAAGTTACAAAATATTGGCACATAACTACAGCTCTGTTTTTATTTTATTAATTTTAAAGAATATTCTGTTAAATTGTTGTTGTTTATTTTTGCAAAACGAAGATCAGGTTATTTTGAAGCTAAATATATGATCAGTGGAAAACTGCCGGGAAATATTTTAAAATTTCAAAATTTTATTTATTACATTTTAATTAATATTAATATTTTTTAAAAAAAGACAACAATAGTATATCTATAATATTAATACGCTAGGCGATTTCTTGTGACTGATGTTTTGTTCTACCGTTTTATCCCGAATTTGACCAAACGTATATTATTTGAAAGGTATTTAATTTTAGCCGTTTTGCAGATTTACAGATTTTTAAATTTTTTCCTTTATTTTGAGTAAATTGCATTTAAAGTTGCTACTAACACATACATAGAATTATACAATACTATGTGTGTGTTTATTAAATTGGTTAATGTGTTTGTAATAAAAATGAGTTTTTCTTTTTGTTGATTTGTGAATTGGCTATAATTGATTAGCGTACTTTTAGGGTTCTTAAGGAAAAAATAAAATTTCCTGAAATTTGCGGTCGAATTTCGAAGGCTGGTCTCAGCTAGTATAAATAATTTCAATAAATTCAGCCACAATTTCAAATTAAATTTCGAACGCTGGTCTCAGCTAGTATAAATAATTTCAATAAATTCAGCCACAATTTCAAATTAAAATACATTTCGATTTTTATAGATTTGTTTTTTTAATTTTTGAGAAATTTAAATCACAGCATTTATATATTTTTTTCATATGTATAAATTAAAATAAAAATTTTTTAAATATTTTTAAAATTTCAAAATTTTGTTTTTTACATTTTAATTGATCTTAATATTTTTAAAAAAAAACAACAAAATTATGTCTCAAAATTTTCAATAAATTCAGCCACATTTTCAAGTCAAAATACATTTAAATTTTTATAGATTTATTTTTTTTTTTTAATTTTGTGAAATTTAAATAAGATACATATATTTAAATAACATATATATTTTTTTCATATATATAAATTAAAATAAAAAAATTTAAAATATTTGGTGATTTTTTTATATTTTAAGACTTTTTAGACAAAAGATTTCTTCTTTTTCATAAAAAAAAAAAAATTTTCTTTAAAAACAAAAATTTGAGTTAATTTTTTAATTTAATTTTTCTTTCTGATTTGTTTTAAACTTAAGGATACTTATTACAGAAGCGATTTTTTCGTAAAACAAAAATTTTTTCTTCCTAAAAAAAAAAAAATTTCAAGTTAAAAAAATTTTTTTTTTATTTTTTTTTAAACCGAGGACGTTTTTTTTTTCTCAAAAAGTTTGGTTTTTGAGGGAAAAATATACTAAAATTTAGAAAAAAAAAACTAAAAAAAATTTCTTTAAATTTTCTTTCAGATTTTTAATCATGGCTTATTGTTCTGATTTACAAAAAAAAAAATGAAATTTAAAAAAAATTGTTGATTATATCTTTAATGGAAAAAAGCAATTAAAAATTCTTTTTTATTTATCTTTTTTTATTATTATTTTTTTTTTTTATAAAATTTAATTTCTTTCTTTCCGTTCAAATTTTAAAATTTAATTAAAAAAATTTTTTTGATTAACTTTTCACTTTGAGGGAAAGAAATTAAAAAGAAACGGTAATAATTTTTATAAAAAAAAAACTTAATAAAAAAAGATAAATTTAGAGTAACTAAAACAAAAATCTTTGAATTTTCAATAAAAAAAATATTTCTTAGGAGTAAAAGTAATAAAAAAATTTACTATCATTTTCCATTTCATTTCTTAATCATTAATCATTTCTTTTAAAAATTTAATTTTTATAAAATTTTTGATTAGCATTTAAAGATTTACGAATTTTTTTTGAAAAATAATTTGTCATCGAAGGATGAAAATCACTTTAGGAAATAAAATCCCTTAAGAAAAAATTTTCTTTAAATGCGGGTTTTTAGTTTTGAGTAAAAAATATTAAAAATATATTACTGTTTTATAAAAGAAAAATTAATAAAAATCTAATTATATGGAAAATAAAAAATAGAATATTATTTTTAATTTTTTTTAGAAGTTTATGAATATATGAGAAAATTTCTTCATATTGTAATAAGAAATAATTTTCTAATATTTTCAAATTTGATTTATTTTTTTTTAGCTTAAAATTTTCGCTTCAATTTTATAGAAAATTTTAAAGAAAATTCCAATTTAATTTATTTTAATTACTTTTTTTTAGGAAAATTATTTATATAAAAAAAACTGATTTATTTAATTGTATATTTGCCAAAACTAAAAACAATTTGTTATTTATTGAAAAGTTAAGATAAAAATTCATAATTTTTTTATAAAACTCCAAAAATGCTTTTTTTTATAAAATTAAAAAAAATATGGAAAATAAAAAGTAAAATATTATTTTACATTTTTTTTTTTGAGAAGTTTACGGAAATTTTAGATATTTTCTTCATATTATAATAAAAATTTATTTTCTAATATTTTCAGATTTTAAGTAATTTTTTTTTTTTAACTTAACATTTTCGTTTCAATTTTATAGAAAATTCCAATTTAATTTATTCTTTTTGTCTTGTTTTTTAGGAAAATTATTTATATAAAAAAAAAACGGATTTCTTTAATTATATATTTGCCAAAACTAAAAACAAAATATTATTTATTGAAAATTTAAGACAAAATTCATACATTTTTTTTTATAAATTTCCAAAAATGCTTTTTTTTATATAATTTAAAAATTGTTGTTAAAAAAAATTATAAATTTTTAACACAATAAACATTTTTTATGAAAAATTATGTCAAATTTATGATTTAAATTTCGCAAAAATTAAAAAAAAAACCGTTATACGAAAAATTCAAATTATGTTTTTAAAAAAAAATTCGTAAAATTTAAAAAAAAAATTTTGAGTAAAATTTACACAAATTCTTTTTTAAAAGTATTTTTTTCTTTTATAAAAATTAAATTAATATTTATGATTGAATTTTCCCAAAAATTTTAATCGTTTTACGAAAAATTCATGATATTAAATTTCAAAAATTTTTAAAATCAAATAAAATTTAAAAAAATAATTTTTTTTTTTAATTTTCTGAAAAATATTACATCAAAATTTTACATTTTTAATTTAATTAAAAAATTTTTAACATTAATTTTAAAATTTTTACATTTCAATTATTTTTTTTTTTGGTCAAAAATAAAATTTTTTATAAAAAAAAAAAAAAATTAATTTTTGATTTAGATTGCACAGAAATTAAAATAAGAAGACATTTTTGTTTTGCGAAAAATTCAAACCAAAATTTTAGCAACGTTGATAATATCAAATTTTAAAACTCCTTAGGTCCAAATAAAATTTAAAAATGTTGCGAGTAATTTAAAAAAAAAAAGTTATTTTTTTTCCAAAGAAACATTTGAATTTTTTATATAAAAATATATTCATATTTATGATTTAATTTTCTTAAAATTTTGTTTAAAAGTTTCCAAAACTGTTCAAAAAAATTTTATTAGGAATAAATTTAAAAAAAAAATTATTTTTAATGAAACATCTTTGTATTGTTTCAGAATTTTCTTTAACTGCCAATATTACGTAAAATTAATTTATATGAATGAGAAAATTTTAAATTTTTTTTTAAAAAAATTTTTTTTTTATAAAAATGAAATTTATATTTATGATTGAACTTTCCCAAAAAAAAAAAAAAAAATTAAATCGTTTTACAAAAAATTCATGATTTTAAATTTTAAAAACCTTTAAAATCAAATAAAATTTAAAAAAATATTTTTTTTTTAATTTTCTGGAAAAATATTACATTAAAATTTTAAATTTTTAATTTAATTATAAATTTTTAACATTAATTTTGAAATTTTTCCATTTAAATTTTTATTTTTTTTTGGTCAAAAATTAATTTTTTTATAAAAATTAAATTAATATTTGATTTAGATTTCGCAGAAATAAAAAAAAATATATATATTTTGGCTTTACGCAAAATTCAAACCAAAATTTAAGCAACATTCATAATATAAAGTTTTAAAAATCGTTAAGTCCAAACATAATTTAAGAATTTTGCGAGTAAATTAAAAAAAATTTTTTTGTTTCCGAAGCAATATTTGAATTTTTTATATAAAAATATATTAATATTTTTGATTTAATTTTCTTAAAATTTTGTTTAAAAGTTACCGAAACTGGTCAAAAAAATTTTATTAAGAATAAATTAAAAAAAAAATTCTTATTAATGAAACAAACATTTTTGTATTGTTTCAGAATTTTTATGAAATTTTTCGATCAACAATTTTCTTAAACTAACAATATTACGTAAAATTAATTTATATAAATGAAAAAATTTGTAAAAATATATTATCATTAATTTACCAACAATTTAAGAACAAAATTTTTTAAATTTTTAATAATATTGAATTTTAAAAAAAATTAAATATAAAATTATTAAAATTTTAAAAAATGTTATGCTTAAATTGTTGGTAAATTAATGATAATATATTTTTACAAATTTTTTCATTCATATAAATTAATTTTACGTAATATTGTTAGTTTAAGAAAATATATATGTATATATATATCCATAATATTTACAGGTAAGGCGATTTCTTGTGACCGATGATTTGTCCCACAGTTATCTCCCGATTTTAACCAAACGTATCTTATTTGAAAGATATTTCATTTTAGCTGTTCACCAGATTTGCAGATTTTTGAACTTTAATATTTTTTTTTTTTTTTTTAGTTCTGCTCATTTAAAGTTGCTAATAACACATACATGAAATTATACAATACTATGAGTGTGTTTATTAAATTTGTTAATGTGTTTGTGACTTTGTTTTCTTCATTCACGATAATAATTGTGTTGAATTGATATATAATTTTGGACATAAACCAATAATATTTAAAAAGTGTTGAAATGAAACTGATAAGCATACCTTTAGGGTCTTTATTAAATGAAAAAAATAAAATTTCCTAGGATTTACACTCGAATTCCGAGGGCCGGGATCTGCTAGTATATATTATTAATCTTGAACTGCAGAAACACATTAAGAGTATGGAAAAACAATTTGTTTTTACAAATTTTGATTTTAAATTAATCTATAACTGCAAAAATGTAACTAAAATATTGAAAAATAAACTATTGATTTCAAATTTTAAAAATGACGTTTAACAATATTAAAACTTTAAATGATTTTGAAAACAAAATTTATTTAAAAGTTCTCCATCATAAAGTAAAAACAAGTAAGAAAATTATAGTCGGTCTAGACCGACTATAGGCTACCCTATACCATGCGTTTAGAGACCCTACCCCATAGGCCCAACTAACTGGACATAGAAAATAAGCATAAACCAAATTTGAGTGGGATTTTTATAAATTTTTTGTCTGCAGATATGAAAAAGTTCATATCGGATGCTATATCTATATGGGAACTAGGCCCAAAAATGGACCGATCCTGACCATTTTTGGTAAGGTCTCTTGTATTATGCAAAAATATATACAAACAAAATTTGAGAAGAATCAGTGCAATATTTTTGTTTTTTGATAGATTTAAGTGAAGATCGGGAAGCAGCTCAATATGTGGCCTATGACTAAGAGTTGTCCCATAGGGATCATTTTTGGACTACTGATTAATGGACGTAATAAACACATACAAACCCAACTTGACTAAGATTTATATGATAATTTGGATCGTATGGCAATTTAAGTCGATTTCATAGGGGTCATTTGTATGGGGGCTAGGTCTGAACATGGACCGATTCTCACCAATTTCAATAGCGTTCATTCTATGGCCGATGAAAGCTTATGTACCAAATTTAATCAAATTTAATATATTCGTAGTTGCGACCTGCAGTTTGATTACAAGCTTTACATGGACACACAGACGGACGGACGGACGGACGGACATCGTTATATCGAATCAGATAGTGATTCTGATTCGATCGGTATAATTAAAGATGGGTCTAGGTCAAATATTTTTGGTAGTTGCAAACAGCAGCACAAAGTCATTATACCCAAACCACATAGTGGTATAGGGTATAAAAATGTATTTATATATCGATGATTTAGAGGTAAAAGTCACTAACAGACAATCATGCAACAAGTAGAAAATATTATTCCATTTAAAAAAAATTTTTTTTTGCGAGTTTTATTCTAGTATAAGAATGCTTGAACATATAACAATGCTTGAACATAGCTAAAATTCATTGAATTTTATAGTCATAATACCCAAAATATCATTTTCGACCAAAATGCAGTTAGTAACTTTTACCTTTAAAACATCGATATATGAAAAAATTTAAAGCAATTATTATTTTTCGAATAATTTACCCAAAAACTTTTGAAAATTTGGAAATTTTCATTTTACAAAAATTGGAAAAAAAAAAATATTTTGAAAGCCTGGCACTGCAGGGAACCTATTTAGAATATTGAAAAATAAATATTTTTGTTTCTAATTTCAGTTTTAAATTAAAAGAAAAAAATTAGCCCAAAATTTTTAATACATTCTGAAAATATATTCAAAACTTGATATTAAAAAATCTTGATTTGCATAAAGGTATTGAAAATATTGAAAAATAAAATTTTGGTTTTAAAATTTGAATATAACATTTTAAATAATGTTTATAAGAAAAATCATTTAATGTTTTTCCAGAAAAAAAAATAAAATATATTTAAAACAAAAGTATTTTTATTATTATGCGAAACATTTTGAAAATTTTCATAATTATGAATTTTTCAAAATTGAAAAAAAATTTTTTTTTCAAAGTTTTGATGGCAGAAACATGTTTAGATTATTGAAAAATAAAATTTTATTACATATTTTGGTTGGAAATTTTAATATGTTTTGAAAATTTACTGAAAAAATGTTGTTGAAAACCTCTTGATCCTCTTTGCTTTGAAAATCAAAAAATATTTTTTAAATACTTTTGAGCTATATTAACAAAATTTCATTATTATTACTAGCTGATGCCAGCCCTCGGAATTCGAGTGCAAATTCTAAGAAATTTTTTTTTTCAATTAATATTTTTTTCAATACTTTTTAAATATCGATTGCGTTATTAGTTTATGTCCGAATTTATTATTCAATTCAACGCAATTGTTATTGTGAATGAAGAAAACAAACCCATTTTTTGTAGCAAACTTAATAAATTTAAGAAACACACACATAGCATTGTATAATTTTATGTCTTTGTTAGTAGCAACTTTAAATGCATTTTAGTCCCAAAAAATGTTCCAGACGGTGCAAATCGGTAAATCTGGTGGACAGACAAAAATAAATACCTTTAAAATAAGATATGTTTGGCCAAAATCGGGAGGAAACTGTTTAACAAATCATCGGTCACAAGAAATCGCCTTACCTAATAATATTATTGATTCGACGAAAAATTTAAAGCAAGACTTTCGAAAATCAAAAAAAAATATTTTCAGCTTTTATATAAAAAAAAAAAAATCTTTAACGGCAGAAACATATTTATAGTATTGAAAAATAAAATTTTATTCGAAATTTTGGTTTTTAATTAAAAAAATTTTAAATAAATTTGAAAACATTTAATTTTTTTTTTTTTTAATCCTGATCTGCAAAAACATGATTAAACTTATGAAAAATAAATTTTTGATTTTAAAATTTCAAAGTAATTTCCTTAATTATTTTATAATTATTTTATTTATACATACACCCAACAAATTTGTATCAAAAATTTTTAAATCCAAAAATATATTTTTTTTATACTGAAACATAAATTCTCGATTTTAAAATTTAAAAAGAATTTTTTTAATATTTTTTTATATATATAAAAAAATCTTTAATACAAAATTTATTTTTTTTTAATATTTAAAATATTTAAAATATTTTATTAAATATATTTTTTTTTTAATATTTAAAATATTTAAAATATTTTAATATTTAAAAAATATTAAAAAAAAATATATTTAGTATTAAAGATTTTTTATATATAAAAAATATTAAAAAAATTCTTTTTAAATTTTATAATCGCGAATTTATGTTTCAGTATGAAAAATATATTTTTGGATTTAAAAATTTTTGATACAAATTTGTCGGGTATATGTATTAATAAAATAATTATAAAATATTTAATATTTAACTGCAAAAATGTATGTAAAATATTGAAAAATAAATTTTTGATTTTGAAATTTAAAAACTTAAAAATCTTTAATCAAAAATCTTTAAAACCGAAAAAATATTTTTAATATTTAAAAAAATATATTTTTCTATTTATCTTTCATTGAAATATTTTGGAACCCTTCCACTTAATAAAATATGCCATTAATAAATTGATAATCATATATTTTTGCCACGCTTCAGAATGAGTTACAGATATGAAAACTAGCTTAATAATATTTTGTTGCCATGACTGTTTCGGATTTTTTTTTTTTTTTTATTTTATTGACATTTCTGTTAAGGTTGTTTGTGGCTTTTTCTGTCACTCATCTGTGGCTGGCAATTTCTTTTTGACAGATAAATGTGTTTTAATTTCAGTTTTTTTTTTTTTTTTTTTGCTAAATTTTAGTGTCATAAAAACTTGTTTAATTTATGATAATACACAATAATATTAATGGCGTCTACTTCTGTGTTTTAATGACTTGATTTTTGTTGTCTTTTTCTTGACTTTCTGTTTTACATTTTGTTTAAAGTTTGTTTCATTTTGCATATTAATAATAAAAAAAAAAAAAAACGGTTTATGTCAAAAACCACAAAAAAAGGGGAGGAGTTTTGCCAATAAAGCCGAAATTATATTTCAAAAATATTCAACAAATTTTATATTATTTACTCGATTTCTTTGGGAAACAGCCCACAATTTTTTTCAATTGTAAATTTAACAGAATATTCTTTAAAACTCTATCATTTCCATTAGTCTATTTTATTCCACATTTGTAACTATTTATTAAATATTTGTTTGTTTGTTTGTTTGTTTGTTTTACTAAAGTTTAACAACAAAATTTTTCTACTAAAATTTTATTTTATTGTCTTTTTTTACTTTAATGTTCTTTTGTTTAGATTGTTTTTGTTTTTTCTTTTCTTCTTCTTTATATGGTCACCTGATCTATTCAGTAAGGAACAATATAACCATATCATGATTATTGTTATTATTATTTTCTTCGGCACTACTTACTAGAGTAATTTGATTATTACGCACCAAGGCTTTGTTGATATTTAAGGATCTTTCGGTTGGTTGTAGAATTTCACTAACGAACAATTCACAGTCCTCGTCGGAATCTTGTTCGGAGCTTAATTCCATTTTAATGGAGGAATTTGAAGATGAAATTGGTGTAGTGTTGGTAGCCTTATCGTTGAAAAGTTCCATTTCTAAATAGTTTTCATGTTGTGGCTCTTCGTCATCTTCGAATTCGTTGAGTATTGTGGCGTTATCGAAACGGAATTGTTTGTTGTTTTGTTTTTTTAATGTTAACTCAGCCGTGGGCATTGTGTCTAGGGGTGTGGTGGGTGATAGTGGTGAATGCCATACTGTCATTAGATCGGGTTTTATAAGCGGGGGTAATCTTTTTATTCTATAGGATTCCATCAGTGATGTATTCTTCTCGACCTACAAGCTCGTAGCACTCGACGTTACTATGGAAATATCGGCGGAATGAAGCATATGGGCATGGGCAGCGGCCTGATGATGGGCATGTACGTTGTGTTGTTGCTGCTGTTGCTGTTGTTGTTGCTGGTGATGTTGTTGTTGCTGAGCTGTCGTTTGGCTTAGTTGCATTTGCTGCTGCTGCTGTTGTTGCTGACTTAGTTTCTCTTTTTTTACTCTTTGCTTTAGATGGACTTTGGCGTGTCGTTTCTTTTCATCGGACCTGGCAAATTTACGGCCACATATATCACAGGAGAAGGGTTTTTCTCCGGTATGGGTGCGTATGTGGGTGGTCAAATGATCGGAGCGGCTAAAGGAACGCATACAAATGCGACATTGGAATGGTTTTTGACCGGTATGTATACGTATATGGCGGGTTAGTTCATCGGATCTGGAGAATCGTCGGTCGCAATTTTCCACCGGACACGCATAGGGTCTCTCGTGTACTGGCGTCTTACTGGGACGGTTGGGGTATTTGCGTGGTTTCACTGGGACTAGTTTCAGTGGCATGGCACTTTGTTGATAGACTTGCGATAAAATTTCATGGCCCTTGCTCGTAGATGGCGAATATTCGGCTAGCTGGACCACAGAGTAACCGCTTTGAGATCCCGCACCCGAAGCTGAGGCTGTCGTTTGCATATGATGTGTAGGTGTGTGGGTGGGTTCAGCATAAGCTTCTTGTTTCGGTATAATGCCACCACCGAGAGCAGTACTCGACGAGGCAGATGAGGGTCCGGGTAAAACTAGAGTAGCTGTTTGTTGTGTACCCGCCGTATACTCAGCCGGAGAGTCTAACCATTGATACTTGGGTGTAGACACACTCATTTGTTGGCGATACTGTTGCAAATCATGAGAATTCTGGGCTTGTTGCATATCGGCCAGGGTAGTGAAAGTACTGGCACTGCCATAACTGGGTGGGGCCGTTTGCTTTAGTAATATGGGTGAACAATCCATTTGTAGACCCAGCAATTCGACATGACGGCTGTCGTCATATGCGGCCGCATGCATATGATGAGACGATGGCGACGGCGTAGAGGCGGGAATGGTCTGATGTTGGTTGGCATAGTGAGCTTGTGTAGCCACAACAGAATTTTGTGGCCCCGGACCCAATAAACTAAACATGGGCGGCTGGAATAGAGTCTTGTCGGGACTAGGTAAATTCCAGCTATTGCCCAAACCAGCCGAGGGCGGTGACATAGGACCTGGCAATACTGTCAGCGATGGTGAATGCATTTGTGTTTGATGTTGTTGCTGATGTTGAGAATGTTGTTGCTGCTGCTGTTGTTGCTGTTGCTGCTGCTGCTGCTGATGTTGTTGTTGTACTGCAGCAGCCGCCGTATTTAGACCACTCATGGTGGTATTACCTGTGGTAGTAAAAATGCCACGATATGATATTTTACCACTACTACTACTAGAATTAGTGTTGTTTGCATGCTGGGACTGTTGTTGCTGTTGATAGGGATGATGGTGATGATGATGGTGGATAGAATGGTGGGTGTGTGTTTGGTGTTGCTGTTGTTGTTGTTGTTGCTGTTGTTGGTAGTGTTCTTGTTGTTGTAAATGATGCGTGTGTTGTTGTTGTTGCAGGTGTTGTTGGTGTAATTGATTGTGATATATTTGGTTTTGTTGTTGTTGTTGTTGATCATGATAGTGTTGCTGTTGCTGTTGTTGTTGTTGTTGTTGTTCTAAATGTTGTGGCGATAGTTGTGCTGTTTGTTGATGAAGGTGTTGTTGTTGTTGTTGTTGTGTATGATGAAGCTGGTGTTGTTGTTGGAGGTGTTGTTGTTGTTGTTGTTGCTGTTGTTGATGATGGTGTAATGGTGTATTGCTTTGTGTGGTATTTGTATTATTCGTTCCTAGTGTTGTCGTTGTCGTCGGTGTTGCTGTCTGACTTAGTTGTTGTTGTTGTTGATGTGTGGTAGTGGTAGATGTGGGATACATGGTACAACTATTATTACTTGTTTCTTCCTTAACAATTGTCAAAGTGGGCGGTGTGCTGCGTTCCTCCTTCAAGGGACTGCACAAAATAGGACTAGCCACTGACTGAGGTTCCAATGATAAATCTTCAGTTTCAATAGAACCTGCAAGCAAAATAAACAACAACAAAAATTTAAAAGTTAAAAAAATTGAAAATAAAAAAATATATATTTAAAAAGTTGTAAAAAAATTGTATTTAAAAAAAAAAATCTATTTCAACTTTACAAATTTCTATCAATTCAATAAATTTTTGAAAAAATAAAACGAAAATTTTTTTATTAAAATTAATTTTTTTTAACTCAAAATATTTTATATAAGCAATATATATAACGGTTTATATATATATTTTTTTTAATTACAAAATTTCTAGGAAATATTTTAAAATTATTTCCAGGAAATATTAAAAACAATTTAACTAGAAACGTTAAAAAATTCGATTTTAAAATTATATGAAAAAAAATAATTCACAGTTTTGAAACAAACTTGGTCAAATTAATCAAACTCAAAAGAAATAAAATAATTTTATTTTAAATTTATATTTTTAGCAAATCAAACCAAAATAATAAAAAAAAAAGTTTTCCAACATTCGTATTATTTTTGGAATGGTACAATAATTTTAAACTGTGAAAATGGTACTTTTATGATACAAGTACTTTTGGAAAAGGGTTCTTTTTAAAGCAAAAAAAAAAGAAACATTCGAACTACTGTGAACTTCTATGAAATCTAAAAATTAGAAGAAAAAAACATTTAATTAAATTAAAAAAAATAATTTTTTTTAACTCTAAAAAATCAATAAAAATTTTTTTTTTAATAAAATAATAAATTTATTTTTTGAAAGTTGTAATTTTTGCTATAAAATATTATATAATTGTTTGCTATATATGTGCAAAATTCTTTATGTAAATTTAAAAAATAATTCCTAAAAAATTTGATTTTGAAATTAAATAAAACCAAATTCTACAGGATTGTATCGAATTTGGTCAAATGAATCAAATTCGAAAGAAATTAAATAATTTTACTTAAATTTTTTCTTTTTAATAAAATCAAACAAATTCTTAAAAAATCTAAAATATTTCTAACATATTTCATAATAGAACCTTTCAATTTCCTGGAATATGTTTTTACCAAAAAGTATTCAAAACAAACCAATTTTTTGGGAAAAAAGTACTTTTTTGAAAAAAGCATTTTTTGCAAAAATTTATTCTTTTCGAAAACTACTTTCTTCGAAAAAGATTATATATTTTATAAAAGGGACTTTTTTAAAAGAAGTACTTTATTTTTAAAAAAGGCACTTTCTTTGAAAAACAGAATTTTATGAAAAAAGTTACTTTTTTGTAATTGGAAATTTCTCTGAAAAGGGTAATTTTTTTTGAAAAAAAAGTGCCTTTTTGTATTAGGAATTTTCTTTGAAAAAGGTACTTTTTGAAATAGGTACTTTTATGAAAAAGGTACTTTCTTTGAAAATGGTACTTTTTGGAACATAGTATTCCTTATGAAATGCTACTTCCTCAAAAAATTCTAGAAATCCAAAATATTTCCAAGATATTTCAAAATCGTACCTCTTTAATTTCTAAGAAAATATTTGTTCGCAATTTTTTTTTATAACATTCATATCTATTTGGGAAAAGGTAACTTTTTAAAAAAGGTAATTTTTTGGAAAACTCTACAGTTTTTCAAATGGTTCTTTATTGAAAAAAGTATTTATTTTGTAAAAGGTACTTCTTTAGAAAAAAAAAAAAAACATTTTAATATAAAAATTATATTTAAAAAAAATATCAATAATTTTTTATGTCAAAAATAAAATAATAAATATTTTTTTTTTAAGTTAAATTTTTTTATTAAGCTAATTAGACCTGATATTGCTGTGTAATAAAATTTTTTTAAGCTGTAAATTTTTCTAGGAAATATTTTCAAATTATTTCTTAAATACTAATTTTTTAATTTAAAAAATCTCTTTAAAAAATCGATTTTTAAATTAGATTAAACAAAATTTCACAGCCTTGGTCAATTTAATCAAATTCAAGCAAAATTAAATAATTTTATTTAAATTAATATTTTTAATAAAACAAGTTCGCAAAAAAATTTTTAAAAAAATACAAATTATTTCTAAGATATTTCAAAATAGTACCTTTCTAGAAAACATTTGTTCCCAAAAAAGCATTTAAAAAAATTTATGTTTTAATAACATTCATATCCTTTTGGGAAAGAGACACTTTTTTTAAAAAGGTGCTTTTTGAAAAAGGTGATTTTTTGAAAAAATTTTGTCTATTCCAAATAGAATACTGCTTTATTCGAAAATGGTGATATATTATGTAAAAGGTCCTTTTTTTGAAAAAAAAAAGTAAAAGTAAAAGGCACTTTTTTTTTCAAAAAAGTAACGTAATTTTTTGAGAAAAGAGTATTATTTTGTTATAGGTACTTTCTCTGAAAAATTTACTTTTTTGAAAAAGGTACTTTTTTTGAAAAGATACTTATTTGTAAAAGGTACTTTCTTTGAGAATGGTACCTTTTTGAAAAATTTATTTTTTGAAAAAATTTAGTCTATTTCAAATAGACCACTGCTTTCTTTGAAAAAGGAAAAATTTTATGTCAAAGAGAGTATTTTAAAATAAGTATTTTTTTTCTTTCGAAAAAAGTACCTTCTTTGAAAAACGTATTTTATGAAAAAATTTACGAATTTGTAGTGGGAGAGAAAGGCACTTTATAAAAAAGGTTACTTTATTGTGATAGGAACTTTATTTGAAAAAGGTACTTTTTTGACAAAGGAATTTTTTTGAAAAGGTACTTTTTTGAGAAAGGTATTTTCTTTTAAAAAGGTACTTTCTCAAAAAAATCCAAAATATTTCTAAAATATTTCAAAATCGTGCCTTTTTAATTTCTTAGAAAATATTTGGTCGCAAAAAGTATTTTTTTTTTTTTAAATTTTTTTTATAACATTCAAATCTTTTTGGGTAAAGTAATTTTGTATAAAAAGCTACTTTTTTGGAAAAGTTATTTATTTTGTAAAAGGTACTTCTTTGGAAGATGAAATGAAATCGATAAACTAAAAAAATCATTTTAATAAAAATTAAATTTAAAAAAATCTATAAATTAAAAAACATTATATAAAAATTAAATTTAAAAAAGATATCAATGATTTTTTGTATAAAAAATAAAATAATATATTTTTTTAAGCTGTATTTGTTTATGGGAAATATTTTCAAATTGTTTCTGTAAATATTAATTTTTTAATTTAAAAAATCTCAAAGAAAAAATTCCATTTTTAAATTAGATTAAACAAAATTTCACAGTCTTGGTCAAATTAATCAAATTCAAACCAAATTAAATAATTTTATTTAATTTATTATTTTTAATAACACAAGTTAGCAAAACAATTTCCAAAAAATACAAATTATTTCTAAGATATTTCAAAATAGTACCTTGCTAGAAAACATTTCCCAAAAAGCATTTTAAAAAATTTATTTTTTTATAACATTCATATCCTTTTGGGAAAAATATACTTTTGTGAAAAAGGTGCTTTTTGAAAAAGGTGCTTTTTTGAAAAAATATTGTCTATTCCAAATAGAATACTGCTTTCTTCGAAAATGGTGATATATTATGTAAAAAGTACTTTTTTCGACAAAAGAGTATTTTTTTGTTATAGGAACTTTCTCTGAAAAATTTACTTTTTTGAAAAAGGTACTTTTTTGAAAAGATACTTATTTGTAAAAGGTACTTTCTTTGAAAATGGAACAAAGTATTCCTTATGAAATGCTACTTTTTTTTAAAAAAGATCCTTTTTTTTTTAAAAAGGTACTTTCTTAAAAAAATTCCAAAAAATCCAAGATATTTCAAAATCATACCTTTTTAATTTCTTAGAAAATATTTGCTCCCAAAAAGTATTCTTTTTTCAAAAAATTTTTTTTATAACATTCATATCTTTTTGAGAAAAGGAAATTTTTTAAAAAGGTACTTTTTTGGAAAAGTTTATCTTTTTTCAAATGGTTCTTTATTGAAAAAGTACTGGGAAATATTTTCAAATTGTTCCTCTAAATATATTTTTTTTTAATTAAAAAAAGTTCTAAAAATTCGATTTATAAATAAAATTAAACTAAACTTCACAGGCTTGAAACCAATTTGGTCAAATTAATTAAAATTTAAGCAAAATTAAATAATTTTATTTAAATGGTGCGTGGTAAAGTAGAAGAAAGCATATATTTCAAAAATTCATAACTGCACTGTATTCTTAATCGGACCGGTTTCTGGCATTTCAGCCTTCATCAGCGATTTATTGAACATTGTGATAATTGTTATGTTTTAATTGAATAGATTGTTTCTATATGAAAATTTTTTCTACGTAGGGCGGCCGTGAGGTTTTGAACCGTGAACCTTCACATACACTCGTACTTGCACTTTTTGGTCAGCGCTTTAACACACTTACCTAAAGTCAGGCCTACGAGCAGTGTGGTTAATTTCAGTTTTCGTACCATACAGCTTTACTTTGTATTAATTTCAGAAGATACAACTCTGTCTGAAAAAATTTTCATATAGAAACAATCTATTCAATTAAAACATAACAATTATCACAATGTTCAATAAATCGCTGATGAAGGCTGAAATGCCAGAAACCGGTCCGATTAAGAATACAGTGCAGTTATGAATTTTTGAAATATATGCTTTCTTCTTCTTTACCACGCACCATTTAAACAAAATTAAAATTGCATATTAATTACAGTAGTAATTGCAATATGTCTGAAAAATGACGATAAATCTAACAAATTAAATAATTTTATTTAAACTTTTATTTTTAATAAATCAAAAAATTCTCAAAAAAAAAAAAACTAAATTATTTCTGAGATATTTCAAAATAGTACTTTTTTAATTTCCTAGATAAAATTACCAAAAAGTATTTTAAAAACTAAATTTTTTGAAAAAGGAATTTTTTTTTTGAAAACTCTGTCTATTTCAAATAGAATACTGCTTTCTTCAAAAAACGTAAAATGTTATGAAAAGGGCACTTTTTTGAAATAAGTACATTTTTGAAAAAGGTGCTTTCTTTCAAAAAAGTACCTTCTTTGAAAAACGTACTTTTATGACAAAATTTACGAATTTATAATAGGAACTTTTTTGAGAAAGGCACTTTTTAAAAACGGGTACTTTATTGTGATTATTACTTTACTTGAAAAATGTACTTTTCTGACAAATGTACTTTCTTTGAAAAAGGTACTTTTTTTGAAAAAGGTACTATTATTCGGAAAAAAGTACACTTGTTGAAAAAGTAATATTGTTTGAAAAAGGTTCTTTTATTGAAACAAGGAATTTTTTTTAAAAGTGCTTATTTTGAAAAAGTAATATTTGAAATAAAAAAATAACAATTTATTGGAAAATGTACTTTTTTGGAGAAAGGTGAAAAAACTAAAAAAAATCGATTTAAACTAATTGAAACTTCTATCAAATTAATGAATTTTTAAGAAACTAAAGCAAAAAAATAAATAAGAATTAGCAAAAATATATCTTATATATTAAAAAAATTTATGAAAACTAAAGTCAGTCCATCTGGCCGTTCTAAGCGGCCGATTTCCTTCATTTTTTTTAATGGAAGATATTTAGACACAGATATGTCATCAATCATTGAAATTTACTTAACTCCCACCTTACTCAAGTTATACTCAAACGCGATTCTTCCCTGTACATTTCTTATGGGACACATTAACTCAAGCAATTCGAATTCTCATAGCTCCTCTTCTAATGGATGGATCTTGATCGTTTCACTCTCAGAACACTCAGTGGATCAAGCTCTTTCTTTTGAGCTATTAACTGCTTAAATTCGTTCAGTTATGCGTGCACAATCAACTTTACGTTATGCTACACGCAAGTTAACGTACAGATTTCATTACAACAATTGCATAACACATACGCTGCATTGAATTGTGAATTGCCAAAAATATGAATACCTTTAGGTGTCATACAAAGTGACCTTGATTTCTGTGTGTTCAACAAATATTTCTAATGAAATAACTTAACGAATTAAATAGATTAAAAAACATTGAAAGAAATTAATTGAATGATAAAATAAAATTTCCTAGAAATTGCACTCGAATTTCTAGGGCTGGTCTCTGCTAGTTTAGACATATTAAAAAGTCAATAAATATAAATATATATCCATTTGTTTTTTTTTTCAGGAAATATTTTCAAATTATTTGCTGGAAATATTTATATATTTTTTTTTTCATTTTTATGTGGATATTTTATTACTGAATATGAAAAAAATTAAGGAAAAAAAATAAATCCAGCATAGACTTTAATCAATCAATCAATGTATCACCTTGGCGATCAAATTAATTATTCCAAAAAAAATTTTTTTTAAATTATATATTTAATGAAAACAAATAAGATTTAGAAAGAAATAAAAAAAATCTGAAATATTAAAAAAAACTACCTTTTAAAAAAGTTTAATTCTTCAGAAAATATTTCTTTCGCAAAGAACTACTTTTGAAGAACAACCAAATTTTTTAACATTCATATTTTTAGAAAACTGAACTTATTAATTGTAAAAAGTTACTTTTTTAATAGGGTACTTTAGGAAAAAAAAATACTCTAAAAGGAAAAAAAAATGTTTTAAAATTTTAAAAAATCAATTACTTAAAAAATCATATGAAGTAAAAATATTTTGAAATATTTCATTCATAACATTAACCTTTAAAAAATCACAGACTTGAATCAACAGTTTGTCACACTTGTGGTTAAGTTAAACAATCCGAAAGATGGTTTTATTAAAAAATACACATGCAATTAATAGAAACAAGTAAAATTAAATAAAACATTTAACAACAGAAAATAAAATAAATATTGTTTTAATAAAAATTCATATTTTACCCACTTTGTTAACAATTATCTAAAATTTAAACCATGTCTTATTATTGATGGCAAATTTTCTATTTTTCATATAATTTTTAATTACTTCTAAATTTACGAATATATTAAATTTATTTTGTTAATCTACTCTCGAATTGATTGAATATCATTTCATCTTCGTTTGTGTCTTTTATTGAATTCGTTTCTTGATATAATCCTCCTAATACATCAAGTGTTTTGTATTAAGTGACAATAAATTCCGCGAAGTTTTCATGCCACCAAAGTGACACTTTATGTCGGTTTTATTGAAAAAAAAAAAAATCACTGCAATACATTCTGCATGAAACGTGCAAACATAACAGAAACGACAACACCAAAGAAACATGAAGTGGTGCCTCAGCAAATGACTTCACACAACAGTTTGATTTAAAACAAAAACCCGAGATGTTGCACATGTTGTTCAATGGTGGCCAACAAAGCCAGACTTTAATACAATAATTCTTGAGAAATCTCAACACGGGAGGTCGTTTGTATTGTTCTTCTACTTACTTCTCAATTTTTCTTATTTTTTTTTTTTTTTTTGTTATTTAATTTTTTTTGTAGTTCGATCAATTACGTTCTCAAGAATGAAACAAGTCAAGACAACGAAATGTAAATAACAGAACAGAACAATCAACAAATTTACCAGCAAAAACAAAACAGGAGCTATTTGGCTGGCACCTAAGATGCTGCTGCTGCAGCTGCTACTCGCAACAGCTTTCAAGAGTCCATAGCTTAAAACAAATAACAAAAAAGTGTCAGTTGAGACATCACTGTATAAGATTTTGAAAGCAAAAATCTACGACCAGCTATTGAAAGTTCTAACTAACATTGCATTTGTAACAATTGTTTATAAATAGTATGGCTATTCAAGACAACAATGGCAAAAATTAAATATTCTATCAAATACCTCAATAAAGTTGCAAAAATATCTTAAGTAGAGCTTTTTGAAATACAAAATTATTAAAAAAAAAAAACATTTTACACAAAAAAAAAATATCTTAATATATGGTTACGCGAATTAGCATGATCTGAAACGCCCTATAATTAATATTTAAAATCATAAAATTATCACTCTTACACCTATGATAAAATATAAGAACTAGCATCACATAATTTAATATTTTTTTGTAAGTGACGCGTTTAAAATATCACCGTGTCTAAAAATACTGCCTTTTCTAAAATGTACCTTTCCTTAAAAAAATACCTTCTCTTAAAAAATTATCTCTTCTTTAAAAGTGACCTTTTCCTATAAAAGTACTTCTTTTTAAAAATTTACGTTTTCTTAAAAAGGTACCTTTTCTTAAAAAGTACGTTTTCTTAAATAAGTACCTTTTATTAAAAAAGTACCTTTTCTTAAAAAGTACCTTTTCTTAAAAAAGTACCTTTTCTTAAAAAGTACCTTTTCTTAAAAAAGTAACTTTTATTAGAAATTACGTTTTCTTAAAAACGTACCTTTTCTTAAAAAAGAATCTTTTCTTCAAAAAATACCTTTTCTTTGAGAAGTACTTTTTCTTCAAAAAGTACCTTTTCCTAAAAAAGTACCTTTTCTTAAAAAAGAACCTTTTTAAAAAAAGTATATTTTATTCAAAAATTCCCTTTTATTCCAAAATTCCCTTTTCTTAAAAACGTACATTTTCTTAAAAAATTACCTTTTCTTAAAAAAGTACCTTTTCTTATAAAAGTACCTTTTCTTAAAAAAGTAGCTTTTCTTAAAAAAGTATCTTTTCCTCAAAAAATACCTTTTTTAAGAAGTATCTTTTCTTAGAAAAGTTCTTCCTCTTAAAAAATTACATTTTCTTTAAAAAGAAAATTGTCTTTAATAAGTAAATTTTCTTACGGTAATTTGCTTTAAAAAGTTAACTTTTTTTAAATAAAGTACTTTTTCTTAAAACAGTGCATTCTTATAAAAGTACATTTTCCTAAAAAAATGTCTTCTTGAAAAATAGCTTTTCTTACAAAAGTAAATTTTCTATAAAAGGTGCATAATTTTAAAAATGTGCATTTTCTTATAAAGGTACATTTTCCTCCAAAAAAATTTATTTTTGAAATAAAAAAATAAATATTTTCACTTAACATTTCCAGAATGTTTAAAAAAATGTTAAAAAAATATATAATAATAACTTTCATAAATCAGTCTGGTGGTGCTCAGGACAAAAGTTCAATATCCAACAAAATGCCAAAAAAAAAAAAAAATAAAAAAAAAATTTTGAAAATAGTACCTTCTTCAAAATAGTATCACTTTAAAAAAGTACCATTAAAAAAAATTTATTTGTTTAAAAAATTTCCTTTTTCAAAAGAGTTCCTTTTTCAAAAAAGTAGATTTAAACAAGAAAGTTATTGGTAGCCTATACCGACTATACAATACCATGTATCATATGTTTCGAGAGAGGGTCTTAGATGCAACTTTGCTGTGGCAATAACAGGATATAGAAAAAAAAATATAAACCAAGTTTTAGTGCTATTGTTAGTAGTTTGTGGCGCAGATATGAAAAAGTTTATATCTGATATTATTTTTATTTGGCAACTAGGTCCAAAAATGGTCCGGTCATGACCTTATTTAGTGAAGTTACTTTTCTCAAAAACACATATATAGACAAAATTCTAAGAAAGTATATGCAATATTTTTGTTTTTGATAGATTTAAGTGAAGATCGGAAATCAGCTTTATTAGGGTACTGTGACTAAAAATGGCCATATAGGGTTTATTTTCGAACTATTGACTAGAAGATATATTAGGTATACATACACCATATTTTATTGATATATCTATGATAATATGAATCATACAACCATTTTCGTCTGTCTGGTAGGGGTTACTTGTATGGGGCTAGGTCTAAACATGCACCGATTTTCACCAACAGCGTTCATTCTATGGTCAATAAAAGTTGTTATACTAAATTTCATCAATACAAATATTCATATTTGTGACCTGTGTTTTAATTACAAGATTTAGATGGACGCACAAATAGATATACGGACGGACGGATGAACGGACATCTCTAAATCAACACAGGAAGTGATTTTTTAAAAACAAAGTACTTAAAAAAAGCCTATTTAAATAGAGTATTTAAATAGAGTACCTTCTTACAAAAGTACATTTTAAAACTAATACTTCTTTATAAAAGTACATGTTAAAAAAACTATCATTTTAAAAATAGTACATTTTTTAAAAAGTACCTTTTGAAAAAGGACCCGTTTAATAAAAAAAAAACCTTCCTGAACAATTTATCTTTTAAAAAAGTATTTTACTTTAAAATAACTTTTTCAAAAGTAACTTTAAAAAAGAATTTAAAAAAGCACCTAAATATTGCACAAGCAGAAATGGGGGTTGGTTTTCCAAGAATTGTGGAACCAAAAATCAAGCTATGGCTACCAAAAAATAAAGCACACAAAAATTAGGATTTTTATACACGTCAACAGCACCTTTTTCAAATTTATTTTTGTTAAGGAACTTTATAAAAAAGTATCTTTTCAAAAAACAGTTAAGAAGTGGCTTTATATAAAAATTTTCCAAAAAGTACCTTCTGCCTTTTTATAAAAAGTAAATTTTTAAAAGATAAACATTTTCTAATAATACCTTTCAAAAAAGGGAACTTTTTATTAAGAAAAACCTTCTGAAAAAATGTATCCTTTTAAAAAAATTTTTGAAATAAGTATCTTTTTAAAAGAGGCATCTCTTTAAAAGAAATATTTTTTTTAAAGGATCATTCTTATAAAAAACCTTCCAAAAGATGTATCCTTTAAAAATTTTTTTTTTAAAAAACATTTCTAAAAGGAGCACTTTTAAAAAAATAAATTTTTAAATTAAATTAATTTTCAAAAAAGTACCTTAAAAAAAACATTTTTACTTTTTAAAAAATATGTCTTTTTAAAAAGGTACCTTTTCACAAGTATTTTATTTTTAAAGGAATTATCCAAAAAATACCTTTTAAAAATAATCAGATTTAAAAAAGGTACTTTTAAGAAATATTTTTAAAAGCGTACCGTTTCAAAAGTAGTGCTTTTTTAAAATGTACCTTTTTAAAAACTACCTTTTTACAAAAAGTATTTTATTTTTAATGGAATTTTTAAAAAAAGTACCTTCTTAAAAAAATCGCATTTTAAAAAAAAATACATTTGAATAAAAATTTTGTAAATAGTAACTTTTTAAAAGAAGTAGATTTAATCAAATGTACCATTTTAAAAAGAGTATCTTTTAACAAAAGTACCTTTAAAATCAAATACTTTTTTATAAAAAATACCTTTTTAAAAAAAGAATCATTTTAAAAGATATATTTTTTTTACAAAATGACCTTTTTAATAAAAGAAAACCTTCTTAATTTATGTTTAAAAAAGAAGTACCAATAAAAAATAAATAAAGTACCTTTTTAAGATTGTTTTTGAAAAAGTAGCTTTTTAAAAAAGTACTTTTATATAAAGAGTAAATTTTTTAAAAGCGAACCTTTTTATAAAAAAAAAACTTCTTAAAAAATGCGTATTTCTTTAAAAAAAAATATTTTTTTAAGGAACTTTCCCAAAAAAGTACCTTTTTGAAAAAATTTATTTTCAAAACACCATTTTTAAAAAAATATCTTTTAAAAAGAAGTACTTCTTAAAAAATTTGTCTTTTTAAAAATTTATCTTTTTAAAAAAATTATTTTATTTTAAAAAGAATTTTTTAATTTTTTAAATGACGTTTTTAAAAACCACAGATTTAAAAAGGGCTTTTAAAAAAATTTCAAATAAATACCGCTTTTAAAAAATACTTTTTAAAAAAGCACCTTTTTACCAAAAGCATACCGTTTCAAAAGAAGTACTTTTTTAAAAATGTACATTTTTTAAAAATGTACATTTTTAAAAAAGTACCTTTTTACAAAAATTATTTTATTCTAAATGAATTTTTACAAAAGTACATTTTTAAAAAATCGCATTTTTTAAAAAAAAAAAGTACCTTTGAATAAAAATTTTGTAAATAGTAACTTTTTAAAAGAAGTAGATTTACTCAAAAAGAGTATATTTTAACAGAAGTACCTTTAAAAGCTAATAATTTTTTTATAAAAAACACCATTTTAAAAAAAGAACCATTTTAAAAGAAGTATTTTTTACAAAATGACCTTTTTAATAAAAAAAAAACTTAATTTATCTTTAAAAAAAGTAGTACCATTAAAAAATAAATAAAGTAACTTTTTTCAAACATTATTTTCTTAAAGAATCTTTTTAAATTAAAATTGTTGAAAAAGCACCTTCTGAAAAAAAGTAGCTTTTTAAAAAAGTACCTTTTTATAAAGAGTAAATTTTTTAAAAACGAACCTTTTTAACAAAAAAAAACTTCTTAAAAAATGCATCCTTCTTTTAAAAAAATATTTTTCTAAGGAACTTTTCCAAAAAAGTACCTTTTTGAAAAAATTTATTTTGAAACTAACATTTTTAAAGAAGTATCTTTTAAAAAGAAGTACTTCTTAAAAAATTTGCCTTTTTAAATAATTATCTTTTTAAAAAGAGCATTTTATTTTAAAAGGAATTTTTTAATTTTTTAAATGACATTTTTTAAAAACACAGATTTAAAAAAGGGCCTTTAAAAAAATTTTAAATAAGTACCCCTTTAAAAAAAATACTTTTTAAAAAAGTAACTTTCTACAAAAAGCATTTCAGGTGAGTGTGTAAAAGCGCTGACAAAAAAGTGCAAGTACGAGTGTATGTGAGATAGACGCAGGTTCAGATTTCACGGCCGCGCTAAGTAGAAAAATTTCATATAGAAACAATTTATTCAATTATAACATAACAATTATCACAATGTTCAATAAATCGCTGATAGAAGACTGATATGCCAGAAACCAGTCCGATTAAGAATACAGTGTGGTCATGAATTTTAGAAATATATGCTTTCTTCTTCTCTACCATGCACCATTGAAAAAGTATTTTATTTTTCAAGGAATTTAAAAAAAATACCTTTTTAAAAAAAAAATACATATTTAAAATTAACAAAAAAAAGTACCTTCAAATAAAAATTTTTGAAATAGTAACTTCTTAAAAAAAGTCATTTTTAAAAAAATCACAATTTTACAATTTTGAAAAAAGAAATATTTTTAAAAAGTATCTATTTAATAAAAGTACTTTTTTTCAAAAAAAGCTTTTTAAAACCTGCCTTTTGCAAAAAAAAATAAATTTTTAAAAAAGTGACATTTTAAAAGAAGCACATTTTTTAAAAAGTATCTTTCAAAAACAGCACAAATACAAAATGCAAATATTTTCTTAAAAATGATTTGACTTTCGACTTTTTAAAAAATTTGCCTTTAAAAAAAAAATATTTTATTTCGAAAGGACTATGTTAACAATGGCCTTTTAAAAACAAAACAGTTTTAAGAAAGTACCTTTAAATAAAATTTTTTGAAATAGTATATTCTTAAAAAAGTCGATTTTAAAAAAGTGTCATTTAAAGAAAATACTCTCTTTTAAAATGCGGTTTTGTATAGTAGCTATTTCACAAAAGTACCTTTTTCAAAAAGATCTTTGCTTTGAAAAGTAACTATTCCAAAAAAGTACCTATTTGAAAAAAAAGTGATATTTGTAAAAAACTATCTATTTAAAAAAAAAGGATATTTTGTTAAAAATAGCTTTTTCAAAGGAGGGACCTTTTTAAAAAGAACTTCTTTGGAAAATTTACCTTTTGCAAAAAGGAATGCCTTAAAAAAAAATACCAAAAAGTACCATTTTGAAAATAGATTCCGTTCCCAAAAAATATGAATATTAAGAGAAAAAAAAGTAGTTAGTTTAGTTTATTATGTTCTCTTTAGGGTTAGTTTATTGTTAGTTTATTTATTAGTTTATTAACTATAAGTGAAAGAGTTTTCATTGAATCTGATATAATAAAAACAAAAACTAAAAATGGCTTAAAAGGAAAAAAAAAAAAATAAATTACATTTTATATTTATAAGAAAAAACAAAAATTAATATTATCTCAATTCATTTTAATCAAAGCATTTATGTTTACTAGCAGATTCCAGCGCTCGAATGCAAGTGCAATTTCTAAGCAACTTCATTTCTTAACGTAGCCAATACACAAACCAACATTTTTTGGTTTATTATTATTGTGAATGAAGATAACCACATTAAAAAATTAAATAAACACACAGATTGTATTGTATAATTTTATGTATGTGTTAGTAGCAACGTTAAATTAAATTTACTCAAAATAAAGGAAAAAATTAAAAAATCCATTACAGTTCCATCTAGAGGACAATGGCAAAAACAATCTGGCTATATTAATGTAGAGAAAGCTAAAAATTGGAAAAACTCAGCTTGTTCGTACAAACTCTCGTATATAAAAAAGAAAAAACATTTCTCATGTTCTCTTCTTCCAAAATGTTGAGTTAAATAGTTGATTAAGCATGAGTTGAAGAAATTGGCAGAAGGATGCTGAAGATGAACAAGTCGCTTTGTTCGAAAGTAGCTACTCCATCTAATGCTGTCTTCATTTTTTTCCATTATTTCTCTTACATTACAAAAATTATTATCTTTCTTTCATTAGAAAAATATATACACGATCTTGAACCGAACAATAAATTACTAATTAAAATCTGTAAATCTGGTAAACAGCTAAAAAGAAATACCTTTCAAATAATATACGTTTGGTGAAAATCGGGATAAAACGGTAGAACAAAACATCGGTAACAAGAAGTCGCCTAGCCTATTAATATTATAAATAAAATTTCACTAGCGGTTGAAAAGAGTTTAAAGTTCTTTAATTTTTACACAACCATTTTCGTTTATATAATTTTTTTCCCCCTGTAGTAAACCAAACTGTTTGCAAAGTCTGTGTGAACATCTCTGCTGTTTCTTTTTTTTTTCATTGTTTACTCGCTTTACTTACTTTAGCCTGGCGCTGCAATGTTAATGATGCATTTCCAATTTAAGTTCTCCTTTAGAATGAATCGGTATTATTATTGTTATTATTTGCTGATGGATTGTGTAACTGTGATCTTAATGTGAGGTGACATCAATCTCTTCATTGTGGCTTCATTGTATATGGACATTTATATTGGCTTTTTCAATGGCTGTTTGCTTTCTGAACTGATTTGTTCTGTTTCGATTTGTCTGTTTGTCTTAATGTCTGTCCATAAAAAAGATGACTTTATTTATACGGTTTACAAGTTTATTGACATGATGTACAAATCAGTCAGTTACAATGTCAATGTTATTATTATTCATATGAAGAAAAAAGTGTACATTTTTATCACACTTTATTACATAAGGCTTTATGTTATGGGGACGTAATGTGAGAAATGTTAAGAGAACGAATTAAATGATAAGAGCAAACAGTGAATTAAATGGACAATTTAATTAAAATTGAACTGAAGAATTAGAAACATTCAAAACTCTGCCATAAAGTTTCATTTAATATAAATTATTGTTCAACAACTTTAAAAAAAAGTATAAATAATTTAAGTGATTATTTTTTTTTTTCTTTTCATATATTTTTTAGATTTATTAAAACTTAAAACAAACATGCAAACCACACAATTAATTAATCATTTATTAAACATTTCCGTTCAGTGTCAATGTTTCTTGTTTTTTTTTTATTATTTAGTTAATTTTACTACTGTTTTTTATTATAATCTAGCAATTGTTTTTTTTTCTTTTGTATAAAAACTAAAAAAAGCAGCAACATTTTTAACAACAAATCTTGATAATTAAATAATATTTAAACTGAGATATTCAGAGTAATAATCAAGAAACTCTTAAGAGTTTTACAAAAAAAAAAATCTAATTGAATTAACGAACATTACAGGCTCCGCGTATAAAATTGTTGGATGTGTTAAAAAATATATGAAATGAGTTTAACAAAAATATTAAATCAACCTAATAATAGCAATAGCAATTAATTGCAATAAATTTTAGAAATTTTTTGTTATTATTATTATTTTTTTTTTAATATAATTATTTTTTATAAATTGGAAACACCCTTATTTTTGCTATTGTATATTTTTAATAAATTAAAACACAAAATTGTATGCTTTTTTATGTGTCATTATAAATTTAGTTAATTTGTTGAAAAAAATCTGGCACGTAAAAAAGTTGTTAAATTTATTCCGATAGACACCACTTTTGACACCCACTCAAAATTCTCGAAAGAAATGAAGAAAAATTCTCAGCAAATTTGTCTTTTATTATACAAAAAAAAAAAAAAAACAAAAATAATAAAATGTATATTAAAAATAACTTAAAATGTTTGGAAAAATTCTAAGAGTTTTTCTTTTTTGTTTTGTTAAAACCGAAAAATATTTTTTGTTTTAAACATTTTATATATTTAGTAAATTTATGAGTCCATCTTCTGTATTTATTTCTTAAGATTTTAAAATATTTTTTTCTGTTTTCATTTTTTATATTATTATTTTTTTTTTTTTAAATATTTCTGTTTGTTTTTCTGTATATTTGGTATTTATGAAATTTTTTTCTTCCATTTGACATTGATAAATCAGCTTTTAATCGTAGATTTTGGCAGCAAAAAACTATTTATTTAGAAATGACAAAAAATTACCATAAATACCCTCGCGTTGAAGAAAAAAAAAAACAGTAAAATAAGTCGCTTAACTCATTTAAATCATGCATTGTAAAACAGTCATACATAAGGACTGGCTTATTATAAGCTAAAATAAATAAATTATTTCCTAAAAAAATAAAAAATCAAAAATCTCCAAACAAAACAATATTCAAGCTGTAATAACAATTTCGGCAGCTTGCCATGAAATCATTGAGCATAAGTGTATTTATTAAAATTTACAAAACTTCATTTTAAGAAGTTGCTTATTAAGAAGGATTTATTTGCTTGGAATCTCTTTTTATTGTCGTTTTTTTTTTGTTTTTTTTTTTTTTTTTTTGGCTTTTATAGCCAGTCTTTATCATTTATGGTTTATTTAAATTATCTTAACAAGTGTAATTTTGTATGGCGTTCGTTTTAAAAGTCAGTTGTAAATTATGAAACACAATAACAAAAATATTTTTTATGTATTTTATGGTCTATTATAAATAAACATGACTATAAAATAAGTTAAGAAAATTTTTGGTAATTGCATTATGATTTATTGCATAATTTTTAGCAGAAATTTTCCATGGTCAATGAAGAAGATAGATTAAAGAAAAAAAAAAAGAACAACGCTTGTCCTCTGATGGGATCTGAACTCTATTGTAAAGTAAAGTGCCATAACTACTTTTATAAGGAAGACTAAATATACTGACAGATTGGCATATTCGAAATTATTGCTAAAGCCTTTTTCTTATAGAGTTATTTTAAATTGAGCTTAAAGTGTCTTAATGTTGGTTGGTTTAAGTGACAGTACACAATTTGTGGAACAACAAGTAGTCTCAAGCGACTCTATTTTGAAAAACCGCACCACTCGGAAGGAGCAAACGTACTAAATAAAACCTGAAAAATTAAAATAAGGGATAATTCAGCTATAAGTCCATTTCTCAGGTAGGTCGTTCAGTATTGGCCTGGTATTGTGAATCTAAGTCCCAACTCACACAAGGCCATTTTTGTTGCGCAATTTTTAACTTTTTAGGAGAGAGGGGAAAGAAGACAGGTATTTGGTACGGAGTTGCTTGTACTCGGCAATTCGTTTTGTTGTGCCATTCGTAATTATAAACACGAAGTTAGCTGCAGGTTATTCTTTGACATTTCTTTTCATTCTTTGCTTCGCTACGAATAATTATTATTATTATTTCATTTATTTTATTATTTTTGATGTGTAAACAATCGCAAAACAAGTAAAAAAATTATAGTCGGTCTAGGCCGACTACATGATACCCTATACCATGCGTTTAGAGACCCTATCTCATAGGCCCAACTAACTGGACATAGAAAATAAGCATAAACCCAATTTGAGTGGGATTTTTATTAATTTTTTTTTTTGCTGCAGATATGAAAAAGTTCATATCGGATGCTATATCTATATGGGGACTAGGCCCAAAAATGGACCGATCCTGACTATGTTTGGTAAAGTCTGTTGAATTTTGCAAAAATATATACAAACAAAATTTGAGAAGAATTAGTGCAATATTTTTGTTTTTTGATATATTTAAGTGAAGATGGGGAAGCAGCTCTATATGGGGCCTATGACTAAGAGTTCTCCCATAGGGATAATTTTTGGACTACTCATTAATGGATATAATAAATGCATACAAACCCAGTGTGAGTAAGATCCATATGACAATTTGGATCTTATGGCAATTTATGTTGATTTCATAGGGGTCATTTGTATGGGGGCCAGGTCTGAACATGGACCGATTCTCACCAATTTCAATAGCGTTCATTCTGTGGCCGATAAAACCATATACACCAAATTTCATCATATTTGCGACCTGTAGTTTGATTACAAGGTTAACATGGATACACAGACGGACGGACGGACGGACGGACGGACGGACGGACATCGTTAAATCGAATCATTTAGTGTTTCTGATTCGATCGGTATAATAAAAGATGGGTAGTTATAAACAGCACCACAAAGTCATTATACCCAAACCACATAGTGGTATAGGGTATAAACAGCATATGGGAAAATCGGTGTGAGGTATAGGTAAGTGTATTGGTGCAAAGATTATGATTTAAATTTATTTAGCTGATTCAACAACCAACAGAAAGCGCCATGAATGTATAGCAAACAACTGCAACTATCAAATATAACAACCATAGCAGCTGCGTGCTATATATAGATGGCGCTTACTGTTTGATTTTAATTGATGTGTAACTAGATGTTTACACATCTCCCCAGTGATCGGACTCACATAGTTTTTTTTTTATTATTTAATTTTTCCTTTGACTTCAATTTTTTCACTCATATAGATTTTTCACTTTGAACCAATAAAAATTCTTTTTATACAAACTAAATAAAACAAGTAAGAAAATTATAGTCGGTCTAGACCTACTATACGATACCCTATACCATGCGTTTAGAAACCCTATCTCTTAGACCCAACTAACTGGACATTGAAAATAAGCAAAAACCAAATTTGAGTGGGATTTTTATTAATTTTTTTGGCTCCAGATATGAAAAAGTTCATATCGGATGCTATATCTATAAAGGGACTAGGTCCAAAAATGGACCGATCCTGATCATGTTTGGTAAAGTCTCTTGTATTTTGCAAAAATATGTACAAACAAAATTTGAGAAGAATCAGTGCAATATTTTTGTATTTTAATAGATTTAAGTGAAGATCGGGAAGCAGCTCTATATGGGGTCAAAGGGATCATTTTTGGACTACTCATTAGTGGATGTAATGAACGCATACAAACCCAATTTGAGTAAGATCTATATGACAATTTGGATCTTATGGCAATTTATGTCGATTTCATATGGGTAATTTGTATGGGGCTAGGTCTGAACATGGACCGATTCTCACCAGTTTCAATAGCGTTCATCCCATGGCCGACAAAAGCTTATATACCAAATTTCATCAAAATATATTCATATTTGCGACCTGCAGTTTGATTACAAGCTTTACATGGACACACAGACGGACGGACGGACGGACGGACATTGTTAAATCAACTCAGAAAGTGATTCTGATTCGATCGGTATAATTAAAGATGGGTCTAGGTCAAATATTTTTGGTTGTTACAAACAGCAGCACAAAGTCATTATACCCAAACCACATAGTGGTATAGGGTATAATGAGCTGTCAAAAAGGTAAGAATTTGAAAGCAAAAGAAAACGAAAAGTTGCGGCAATAAATTTCTCTGTACTAATATTAAGGCAATTTTAGAAGAGAATTGAAAAAAATTTGCACAACAAAAATTGCCTAGTGTGAGCCGAGACTAATTATGTTTAAAGCTTCAAACTAGCAGAAGAACTGATATACTGTCTGTTCTTCCCCAGCTGTTCCGCAGCTGCTAGACTGACCGTTGATCACACACACAGTCTTTCCTATATGTGTAATCTATCAACATGTCTACAAGCTTCAATATATCCCCTCTAATTCCTCTAAAAAGAGATGAGTACGTCTTATATTCTTATAGGGGTTGCGCCATCTTTTATGTCGGCTTATGAATATTAAATAATATGAAAAATTACCGATTTCCATAAGTGTATACGTGTATACCCCATACCACCAATTGCTGAAGTTTGTACCTACCAAAAATGTTTGACCTAGGCACATCTTCTATTATACCGATCGACTCAGAATCACTTTCTGAGAATTAATTTTTGAGTCAATTTAGCGATGTCCGTCTATCCGTCCGTCTGAATATGAATATATTTTGATGAAATTTGCTACAGCAGTTTTCGTCAGCCATAGGACGATAACTATTGAAACTGGTAAAGATCGGTAAAAATTCTCGACTTACATTGCCTTAAGATCCAAGTTATCATGTTTATCTGGGTCTAATTTGGTTGTTTGTTAGTCATAGCCCCCCATATGAAGCTGCTTCCCGATCTTCACTTCAATCTATCAAGAAACAAAAATATTGCATATTTGCAAAAAACAAGTGACCATACTAAATATGGTGAGGATTGGTCGATTTTTCGAACCAGTCCCCATATAAGTATAGCATCCGATATGAACTTTTACCTGCAGACAACGAAATTAATAACAATACCATCCAAATTTGCTTTATGCTTATTTTCTATATCCAGTTAATTGGACCTAAGACGTTCTCTCTTAACGCCTGGTATAGGGTATCGTATAGTTAGTCTAGACCGACTATAATTTTCTTACTTGTTATAGTTAACTTTGATATTTTTTGAATACAACGTCAATCAAATGGCCGTCTTTATGTGCCATTTTGTTGCAGTTTCCATAACTTCTCCGAGCATCTCGGGCGCTAAAGCAATGAATTGAGCACGAATTCTGGCCTTGAGTTCATCAATGGTCTGAGGCTTGCTAACGTACAATTTGCCTTTCAAATAGCTGCACGAAAAGAAATACGGAAGGTGCAGAACTGGCGACATTGGACACTGGACCGTAATGGTCACATTTTATTGACATCACAAGTTCTGGGAATTTTTGTACGCAGAGGCTACATTGTTTGATTCGCAGTGTGACATGCATCTCGTTGTTGAAACCAGCAACCGTTCAACCGTTTTCACGAATATTGGAGCAGATATAATAACCTAACATCCACCGATATCGGTTCCCATCGACAGTCTTCTCTTCTCTGTAGAAAAAGGCGTACGGATTTTCTATTCCCCACAGAGTGGGGGAGTGAAATGGTTCTAGTCAATCATAAAAAATTGATTCCAGGAAGCCAGGTTCAGTGCCAACCAATGAAGCGACATTCTTTTAGTCAATTGTACTTTATACGGAAACAAATGCCAATCATTCTTTCAACTGCGCCGCGACACGACACGACTCTCGGCAACAGTATCTCTTACCGCTTCAACCAGTTTATTGGGACGTCTTGCGCGTTGATAAACGGCATGTGAATGATCTATCACTTTCCTGTGCTCAAAAAATTTCGACACTAAACGACGAATAGTGTTGTAAGACGATGATTCCTCGCATCGATATTTTCGACGATATGCACATTGAGTTGACATGACTAAACGACTATTTTCAATAAACAACGTCATTATTAAGTTTGACAAATGCCAAAGTTATTAAAAGTTGCCATATCGACATAAAACATGGCGCACACTGTAGTGAGGTCACATCTGCCTCGCTGTCTTTCCATACATTTTCTGCTGGTCGTAGAAAGTGACGAAAAATTCACCTCTTAATGGTTCCCAGTGAAATTGCGACTGATACCGCGGAAGAAGCAAAAAAAGTGCAGTAGTTTTCCTTAGCAGTTCTTTTCCTCGTTCATTACCTTATAAACCCCTAAGGCCAGGGATCCATAAAAGAGTATTTATGGTAATTCGGCTTTGGTTTCACAGTTCCTCCTAACACATTCTTACCCGAATGCAAGATGTATTGTGAGAGTGAAGAGAGGAAAGTGCCCCCTGATCCTCTCAATCCTTTATAAAATCCTGCAAGTTTCCTGACGACTAGAATTTTTTCCGGTAGCCTGTGGATGATACCCGCATCCTCACTTTGAGCCATCAGTGAAGACGAGGAAGTTAATCCCTGCTGCTGTATTACAACTATCCCCCTAATTTCTAGAGGTAAACTTGACCTATCTTGAAATCCAATCTCGGTGTAAACTAGCTAGATTTAAGCATTCAGGTTACCAAACGGATTCCTTGTGGGCCATAAAAAATTTAAAAACCATTTTTGTAACACTAACTTACATTATAAGGAGTGAAATACGAAACCTGCCATAGTTTGTCCAATTATTAATCGGTTCTTTAGCCCAACACTGAAAGTAGTTCTTCTAGAACCAGTTCTAGAAATAGGTAGATCGAGGTCGAACAAAGGAAATAGATTACGTCCTATAAATAACTTTCATTCACCTGTTCTCCCGAACCAATAACGATTGCAGCAATTCAATCGTTACAATTTCTGAAACGCCTGTTTGCTTTGTTACGAAATTGTTATAAATGGTTTTACTAGAAGCAGTTCTGGAATCAATTTTGTAACTTATTCTGGGCCGAACAAATTAAAAGTATTAGTTTGTAGGACAAATTTCCTGTATCTGTTCTCTGAAACCAATCGTGAATGTACCAATTTAATTGGTACAATTTCTAAAAAAAACTTAATTCTCTAGAACCAATTGTGGAACTATTTCTGAAAGATCTACAGGGGCAGTTTAGCCAAACAATTTAGTTTCTAGGATTAAGTTCCTTGAAGTTTTCTAGCGAAAATCTACACACTATAACTGGTGCCTCTAGAATTAGTAGTAAAACTAATTGTAACATACATTTTGTGTCAGCTAAACCAAACAGTTTAGGTGCTAAGAAAAATTTTCTAAAGCTATTCTATAGAAACGATAGTGAAAGAACCCACTCAGTATCAGTTCTTAATAAAGTTTGCTAGATTTGTTAAGATTTATGCTTAAAACGAGTAGTGAAAGTAGTGCTTGTGTGGAACTAATTCTACAGACTCAGTTAAACCAAAAATTTATAGCAAGTACCATATCCATGGTCCTTGGTTATAGTTCTAGATATAAGTTCTCAAACTTAATCTCTAAAACCGTGACAGAAAAACCTGTTGTATGGGTTATAATTTTTACAGAATTTTACTGGTTGTTAGATTTTTTTTTTTTTTGTAAACTTTATGAATTTCGCAAAATTTCGAAATTGGACAAAAAGTTTTAAAATTTAAATATATAAAATAAAATATATTTACTAACCTGTAATGGGTGGTGGTTCCACAACGGTTGAAGGACCGAAAAATGATGGTATGTCACTTGATGTCGTCACTGGTGTATTCAAATCGCCCGATTGTGACTCAATGTGTGAATGTTTGATGTCAACACTATCGGTGGCTGAACAAACACTAGCACAGCCCAGGGGACTATGCTGGGTGGTATTCAATAGACTTAAGTGTGAGGCCGAATTGCGACCACTTGTTGTTGTCGAGGCGGTGTTTACACTAACGGCGGCACTGGCAATTGAGGGACTATTATGTATGGGTGAATTTTGTTGCTGTTGTTGTTGATGATGATTCTGTTGTTGTTGTTGTTGAGTTTCAGCCGACACTGAAATACAACCCAAACGAGAGTTGTTGTTATAATGACGCGTCAATGCTGAATTCGATGAGGGTATGCTGATGCAGGACGACGATGCGGTTGTGGTGGCAGCCACCGATGATGAATCAGCTGCGGAGGATGACGATGGCGATGATGATGTGGAGAGATTGTAGTGTAAGAGGGTTTGCGTACCCAAATGTCCTCCGCCAAAGGAGGAGGGTGTTGTGAGATATGTAGCGCCTGTGGACACCGCTGTGGAGGGGCTCGTCTGAGCGGTGGTCTTAAAGAGGCATGTGTCAAAACTTAAAACATTGAAATGCGCCGCAGCAGCTGATTCGGTGAGTAGGAATGTGTGATGCGATGGCGCCACTAGGGTTTCAAGCCCTTCCATGATCATGGCCGCTGATGGGGTTCCAGGGGCTACGCCACCTTGAAATGAAAAAAAAAACATTTAAAGAAAATTAGTTTTTTGATGTGAATAAAGAGAAAAAATGGGATATTTTAGTTCACATTGGCTTAACTAAGACATGAGGTAATAAAAATTGAAATATAAAAATAAAAATAAAACACAAAAATTCCTACCACAAATAATCAATAGGATGATTTTCAAAAATAGAATATTAAGACATTCAAAGAATTTATAGATCTCGAGTCAGACAAATTTCTTACTCAATTTTTAAAAACTTGGGATGAAATTAATAATTTTATAATTTTTGTAATAAAAATAAATAAAAAAATTAAATAAAAATAAAAAATTATAGTAGAAAAAAATTTTTTTTTAATTAAAAATTGAAATATTTATATGTATATTAGTTTATATTTATTGAGCAATTTCAGACTAGTAGTTACAGGGCCCCCCAAAGAAACCGATATTAAGTGATAGTAATTTGTTTTATCGTGTTCATAAACAAAAAAAAAAATAATAAATTAATAAATTAAAAAAAACTAGCAATAATTTAATTTTTTGAAACATTCCAGATTATGAATTAGAAGGTGCTTAAGGTACTCGATAGTATGTGACAGTAATTTCTTTTATCGAATTCACAAACCCAAATAATATTTATAAAAATTAAATAAAAATAAAAAAATAAATAAAAATAAAATTTAACAAAAACTTATAGTGCTTTAAATATATGAAAATATGCCCATCACCGGTTATAATGTAATTGTTTTATCGAGTTCACAAACCAAAAAAATTATTAAATTAAAAATAAAAAAAGGAAAAACAAAAATTAATAAAAATATCGGTTAAAATTTGTTAAGACATTTCGGGTTAGTAGTTGTAAGAATTCTAAGACACCCGATAGAATGTGATGGTAACTTGTCTTATCGAGTTCACAAACCAAACAAAGAAAATAAATAAAAAAATTTTTACAAAAATATAAAAATAAGTTTATATAGCTTTAAAAAATAAAGCAGAATAGTAATTAGAAGCCGGCCAAGCCGATTGTATGTCATAAAATTTATTTTGCCGAGTTCACAAATGTAAAAAATTATTATAATAAAAAGAAAAATACAAAATGAATGAAAATTTATATTAATTTAAATTAGTTAAAACATTTGAGCTAGTAACTGGAAGGCGCTTAAGGCACCCGATAGCATGTGATTTGTTTGATCGAATTCACAAATCAAAATGAAAATAAATAAATAAATTCAAAAAAAATTGACAAAATTTTTTCCTGTTTAAATTTATTAAAACATTTCAGATTGACACCCGATAGATTGTGGTAGTATTTTATTTTATCGTGATCACAAACCAAAAAAAAACAAGTAAGAGTGTTAAATTCGGCTGTGCCGAATCTTTGATACCCTCCACCTCGGTTTGAGTCTTGATAATAAATGTAAATGAAAAAGTAAACAATTTGTTAAACTTAATACCAAATTATTTCAGCAAATTCTTTGGGTTGGTTTTCTTCTTTTCTATTATTTCGGATTTATTTCGGTGTTTGCTTTTTGGTCATCGTGGTTGCTGATCGGCATGAATTTTGGTTATATACCTATATGCATGCGTTTCCGGTTATATGACATAACTTCTCGTTTAATTTAGTTTTTGCTAATTATATAGCTCGCCCTAACCTCCATTGCAAAGGTAATGGTTGTGTAGAGTGGCTATATGCATTAAATCGTGCTAATTGGAGATGGCTGTATAGCTTCTTTTAACTGGCCAAATATTTCTTCATTGTGGCGATATAGGTCGGATGGAGTAACAAAATAATAACCAAAAAAAAAAGCTCTCTCAACTTTTTTTTTAAAATATTGCCATATTTTGAAAACATAGAGAATAAATTTATAATAATAAATAATCAAATTAGGGATGAAAAACGCAAAAAACGAAAAGTCCCAAACATTTTAAATAAAATAATTTAATGTTATCTTTATTTTCTGAAAAACTTAAAATTTTCATCCAAAAAAAATTTTGAAAATTTATATATAAAAAATAACATTCTCATAAAATTACGTTTACTTATGTAACAATTTTTATGTTAGCAATTCTTAAATATCATTTGAGGTTTTCTTAAATTCATTGAATTTAAATTAATATCGACAAATCTGTTTTTCTATTTATTTAAATTGTAAAGGAGTGGCATCTCTGTCAAAATAAGCGAAAAACACAAAGAATAGAAAAAAACAAATTACTTCGTGTTTGACAGGATGATTTTATGTTTATGTTTAATATCTTTATTTTTTTTACTAATATTTCTGTTTATTTATTTGAAAATGAAATAATGAATTGAATATGCTATTTAATTTTTTTATTTATATAAAAAAGTTTTTTGATTAAAGCAAAATATTTTCACTATTTCATGATTTTTATTTATGTATGACGACATTTCAACCTAAAAATTTAAGTTTTTATCGATTGGATAAACAACACAAAAATGGTTGTCGTTTAGATAACAACAACAGCTGACTTTAACAATAGCGAATATCGTTTCAAAATTTTACTGTTAATTTTGCAATTTTCTTTTTTTTTACAATTCGACTATCGTTAAAAGAAGTTACTGAATCGCGGTACTGAAAAGTTATTAATATCTCCTGAATGGCAATATTTTTTTTAAATGTAAACATTTTTATATGTAAAGATATTTCTAAATTTAAAATTATTATTTCCGACGTTTTGATATGATTTTCTGAAACTCAATTAATATTTTCTAATTTATAATTGGAAATTTTATTTTCAGTTTAAAAAGTGAAATTTTGTATTTATGTGAATAATAATGCTTTATTAATTATAAACAATTTTTAAAAATTAGATGTAATCGCAATCAGATATTTTATAGGTAAAGCAGAATAATAATTCTATATAACTATGTAGAACTGTTTTGTAAGCAAAAAACTCATTGACGAACTCGGTAACTCTATTTTGTAAAGACAACAAAAAGTTAACCCCCCAATCTCACATCACACTGAAATTGTAAAATCGTTGTGTACGTATTATCAACGAAAAATTGTTCGAATTAGTCGAATCCATCGCCATTAAATTTTATGCTCAAACATCTGACTGCAATCTCATTTTTAAAATGTTGTCGAAGCGTAAACTTGAAAAAATTTGTATACTTCTCTCTCTTATTTTATTTTAAGTAGAGTTACCAAGTTTATTATACAGGCACATGTTTGAGGAAAAATGTTTACATTTATTATTATTAGTATTATTTTAATAATAGTTAATAATATTTATGCTCTATAATTAACAAACTTGCGTTTTTGTATGCGCATTTCAAAAAATAAATCATTATAATAGATTTAACAAGTTAAAACTTTAATTACAATTTTACAGAATCCAGTAAATTTGCATTAAATTTATAACAGGGTAACATTAATCATCGTTAGTGTCTGCCACTATTCGCACGAAAAATTTGGTGCCATTAGTGTGACCACTGCGGAAAATGTGTGTGTATTAGTAAAAAAAATGTGAGTGTATTGAGTTTTTCGAACTTGCAGTGTGATGTGAGATTGGTGGGTAATATGCCAAACTTATGTTCATATTTGTAAAAGAATAATGAAAAAACGTATGAAATAAAAGACCAACCCGTGTATACTCTTAACATTGTTCTGTATGATATCTAGTTGAAAATATTAACATTCATGTTAAAATAGAAATAACTATTGCAAAGCTAATTAGAACAAAAATTGTGGCGCCATCTACTGTGGCATAGTCACGCTGAGCAAAATGAAGTGACACTCTGTTAATACAAAAGAAATGTATTTTCCCCACAACAAAATACTGCAGAATTTTATGTAAATAAAATAACCGATTTATTTCTAACATGCAGTTACTATGAATATACATACATACATATATATAATATATGTACATTATTTGTATTATTTAATATGTGTATGTATGTATATTTAAATATTACACACAAAAAATACAACATCAAACGTTATTTTTGTGTTTTTCTCTTTAAATAAATTAATACATAAATTTTTTGCTAAATTTACATTTGGGCAATTCACAACAGGTGTTGTACATTGTATGTTGTATTGAAATACACAATACAATCATTTGTTGTGAACACTCAGTTGTATTTTCATATTGTAAAACGCTTTCTTTAGTAATTTTCGATCCAACGAGGAAAGATCGCTTCGTCGCTTCTGCTATTTTGTATAAGAGAAAACACTTGTCAGTGTTTGCTTTTTGGTCGTGAGATATACCCTGGAGTTTTAGTTACGTACCTCTTGCATTTTAATTTATAATGAAAAAAAAAAAATGTTAAATGTTTTGGTTGGTACTGAAAGAGAAAATACATACTAAAAATATAAACATTAATTTTTATATAAATAAACTTATCGATGTATTTGCGTTATTTGCATTATTTGCCATATTTTATTTTATAATTATTTATGCTGATAATATTCTATGTATTTGTTTTTTCTTTTTCATAAAAACTGGCATTCACTTGGAACTGATATGTTATGATACAATATACAACATTTACTAAACATAGCAAATGAAGTTGGATCGTGTATCAGATTTTTCAGTGAAAATTATCAACAACAGTTTTACACTATTGTAAAGTGATACACGATACAGGAGAAAAAACGATACATTACCCATTGTGAATTGCCCAATTGTTTTTTTTTATTAACAACTAGGTATTTTAGCATTATTTGCTTTAGATGTTGGTGAATTTTTACTCCCTTTATATTAACTCGTAGTGTCTGCTTGTCGAAAAAATTTTGGATCGATTTTAACCACTTTCCCGTGACCCAATCGATCTGAAATATTGCAGGCAGGCTTGTGGCAATGACAGAAATGATCTAACATATTTTTTTAGTGATGCCAAAACAATGGAAACTTTAAAATTTTTCTACCAGAGTTGATAAAAAAATGTACAAAGGGTTTGTTTTTGTTATATTATTACCATAACGACCACAAAAACAACAAGTCCAGCTATGAAAACAATGCAACATTTAGAATAACAACAAGAACAATATAGAAATATCATGTTTTTCATTTTTTTTTTTACTTTTTCAGAGATTTCCCTGGACCTGTTCCACCGATTTTAATGATTTTTGAAGTAGAAATCTTTCCATGAATTTGGTGAATCATTCTCACTAAAAATGATCACTGTAGCTGCACTATTGAGGGCGTGATCAAGACTTTTTTAGTTCTTCATTCAAATCTCGGGCCCTAATCGACCGATTTGGACGATTTTAAATAGCAAACTTCTCAGGATGTTAGTGAATCATTCTTATGTCAACGAGTACCCTAGCTGCCGGATTGATGCCGTCATCGTGATTTCCACAGACGGACAGACGGACATCGCTATATCAACTCCGGTTGTTATAAGGATCACAAATATATAAATTTTATGGGGTCCAAAATTTTTTTTCTAATTATTACAAACGGAATGACAAACTTATATATACCCTCTGCACACTGGAGTGGAGGGTATAACAACTCTACAACAGCAACAATGACAGTCATATGTTTTTCAAATAGGAAAAAACTGTTTATGTGTTAGTTTCGGTCATTCCCCAGTATGCATTGAAATATTAAGTTCTTAAATTGATGTCAAATGTAATTCTCAACTTGGGTTGAACAATTTTTCTCCTTGTTTGCTTTCAACTTGACATCAAGTTGAGACTTAACATTTTTTCCAATCTTTGAGAAACATTTTTACTCTCAATTGGATATCCAACACTTTTCTCCACTTGAGACCAAACATTTTTTCAACTTGAATACGATTTGTGTTAAGTCTGAGATATTATTTAAATATGTCATAAATAATAAATTAAATTAAAAAATGCCAAAAAAGTACAAATAAATCATTGATATATTTTTAATTATTTCTGCTTTTTGTCGAATTTTTCAAAAAATGTACAACTAATTAATTCATTTATTTTTAATTCTAGATTTTAAAAAATGTACATAATATGTACATTTAATGTTAAATATGTACATAGTAATGTTAAATATATAATGAAATTAAATTGAAACATTAAAAAAAGTACATTGTTTTCATTTCTAAAATTAGTATAATATGGCAATTCCGTACCTTCCATTTGATACCGATTGGAAATATTTCTTTGCTATCAAGTTGAGAATCACAAATTTCTCAATTTGATAACTATGAAAATCGCCATATAAAAAATGTGCCTTTTAAGTTGAGAAGACTATATTCGAACTATTGAGGGCATTTGAGAATTAACGTTGGAGATTTGAGAAATGTATTTGATCTCAAATGCACCTCAAGTTGATAGCAAACAAAAATGTTTATTGGGACATTTATTGTAGGGTCGTTTGCACACACACAAAAAATAGAAAATAAATTGTCAATAAGCAAAGCAAGTGGCTTCGAAATTCGATGATGCCAGTTAATCATTTTTTGTTCACGCGGAATTTATAATTGGAGGAATTTTTTTTCTCGAGAAATGTATTTTCCGTGAGAAAGAAATTCCTTGAGAATATTCATAATTGGGATGAATAACTTTTAATTGGAACTTTTTAGTCAGAATAAATCATAATTCTAGTTAGATATTGGTTAATATTTAATTAGAAAAAATATTGTGGTGGCATCTACGCAATTATTGAGGCAGTCACGGAAAAATTAAATGCAAGTCTGTTTTTTTTAATATAACAAAAATGGATTTTCCCTTTAACAAAATATGGCAGAATTCTTTATAAATAAAATGCAAAATGGAAAATCAATTTTGTGCTAATTCTTAACAAAATTATTAAAATATATATATGTATTATTAATTTATTAATATTTGTAATTTTATTTGACACAATTTCACACACAGTTTTACAGATCAACTGTTTTAATTAGAAAAAATATTGTGGTGGCATCTACGCAATTATTGAGGCAGTCACGGAAAAATTAAATGCAAGTCTGTTTTTTTTAATATAACAAAAATGGATTTTCCCTTTAACAAAATATGGCAGAATTCTTTAAAAATGAAATGCAAAATGGAAAATCAATTTTGTGCTAATTCTTAACAAAATTAATAAAATATATATATATATATATGTATTATATTTATTAATATTTGTAATTTTATTTGACACAATTTCACACACAGTTTTACAGATCAACTGTTTTCAACTGATTTAGAAGTTTTCTGTTTTTGAAACAGTAGTGCCAATTTGTAACATTTTGTGATGTAATGAAAATCGCAGAATAATAAGTTAATACACAATAAAAAATATTAAATTTTTAAGTTTTATATACATATTGCAATAAAAAAAACTTTGGTAAATTTACATTGAAGATGGTCAGAAATGAATGAGAAAAAATATATAGACATTTTAGAAAAGCACATTTAATGTTAAACTTTATGCACAAAATATATGGGTTTTTGTTGTTTCGAATTTAACTGTGGCTCTAAGTGAAAAGTTTTAGACCGATCGTATATTACATCTTGAGGATCCTCACCTAATATTTTCAAATATTTTAAATTCTTTTTAACTCATTTAACCCCATTACGAAAATAGTAAAACAGTAAATATAGAAAATCCACGCACCTCAAAAAATTGTTTTCTATGAAATAAATTAAAGACATTTCATATTATACAATTTTCTTTCAAAAATGTATCAATTATTGCAAATTTGAAATTTGACATATAGTATTTGTACATATATTTGTATAGATTTCGCAGTATGAAAAGAACTATTATTTCTTTATTTAGAATATATGTAAGTATTGCTCGCAAAAAAATGCAACATCATGAATGAAACACATAGACGACTGCTGGCAGCAGCATTTGTAGTCGTATAGTCAGCTACTTGATTTTTCTGAATACGACAGCAACATATAATACAAATGCATTTTTATTTAAATATACAATTACTTTTACTTATTTAAAATGCATTAGTACAACGTAAAAATAAATAAATTAGTTTAACGCCTTTTGATTATTAATGGAATTATAGCCTTTCATTTTGCGATTTTTTTTTAAACAAAATAAAATATTTCATAGCACTAACTTCTTTTACATATTTTGTTATATTGTCAACACTATTTTTGTTTTGTAGCCAACAAAACACACTTGCAGTTTTTTTTTTTCTATTTGAAGAACATATGACTGCCATTGTTGATGTTGTAGAGTTGTTTTTTTTTTTGATTTTGTTTCGTTAACTCTTTTGTATTAAAGCACCTCCAATATATGTATCCATTTTAGTTTGCAAATTCAGTATATTTATAATTTATTACTTACAGCAAAAAATAATAGAAACAATTTTATCAGTTATGCTTACGAAACTATATAAATAGACTTGAAGTTGGCTGCAAAAGCAGTAGCCTGTGTAAAGAACAAGTTAGCGACATGTAACTGTTACGTAACGTGTCAGCCTTTTTTTCACATGAAAAGTATTGGGACGTTCCGGTTACGTTCGGTAACTGTTTTAAATGATTTTCATGTAAAAAAAAACAACTGACTCGTTACGGTTACGGTTAGAAAACATTGACCTTTTATATGTATTATAATGCTATGAATGCATTTATCTTTATTTTATTTTATTTATATATTCTTTTTTTTTGTATTGTATATTATTTTTTTTTTATTATTACTATTTCATTTAATTATTTTTTTCTTTAAATAAATTAACACATAAAAATTTGTTTTTTAAATTATTGGTGAACTTTTACTCCCTTTATTTACTGCCTTTATATTAACTGGTAGTGTCTGCTTGTCGACAAAATTTTGGATCGATTTTTAGCCCCTTTCCCGTGAGCCAATCGATCTGAAATTTTGCATGCAGGCTCGTGGCAATGACAGAAATGATCTAACAAATTTTTTTAGTGATGCCAAAACAATGGAAACTTTTAAAATTTTCTACCAGAGTTCACAAAAAAATGTACAAAGGGTTTGTTTTTATTATATTATTACCACAACGACCACAAAAACAACAAGTCCAGCTATGACAACAATGCAACATTTAGAATAACAACAGGAACAATATGGAAACATCATGTTTTTCATTTTTCTTTTAATTTTTCATAGATTTACCTGGACCTGTTCCACCGATTTTAATGATTTTTGAAGTAGAAATCTTCCCATGAATTTGGTGAATCATTCTCACTAAAAATTATCACCCTAGCTATCCTATTGAGGGCGTGATCGTGACAAGAACAACATAGAAAATTATATTTTTTCAAGACTTTTTTTAGTTCTTCATTCAAATCTCGGGCCCTAATCGACCGATTTGGACGATTTTAAATAGCAAACTTTTCAGGATGTTAATGAATCATTTTTTATGCCAACGAGCACCCTAGCTGCCCGATTGAGGCCGTCATCGTGATTTCCACAGACGGACAGACGGACAGACGGACAGACGGACATCGCTATATCAACTCCGGTTGTTATAAGGATCATAAATATATATATTTTATGGGGTCCAAATTTTTTTTTCTAATTATTACAAACGGAATGACAAACTTATATATACCCTCTGCACACTGGAGTGGAGGGTATAAAAATATATAGACATTTTAGAAAAGCACATTTAATGTTAAACTTTATGCACAAAATATATGGGTTTTTGTTGTTTCGAATTTAACTGTGGCTCTAAGTGAAAAGTTTTAGACCGATCGTATATTACATCTTGAGGATCCTCACCTAATATTTTCAAATATTTTAAATTCTTTTTAACTCATTTAACCCCATTACGAAAATAGTAAAACAGTAAATATAGAAAATCCACGCACCTCAAAAAATTGTTTTCTATGAAATAAATTAAAGACATTTCATATTATACAATTTTCTTTCAAAAATGTATCAATTATTGCAAATTTGAAATTTGACATATAGTATTTGTACATATATTTGTATAGATTTCGCAGTATGAAAAGAACTATTATTTCTTTATTTAGAATATATGTAAGTATTGCTCGCAAAAAAATGCAACATCATGAATGAAACACATAGACGACTGCTGGCAACAGCATTTGTAGTCGTATAGTCAGCTACTTGATTTTTCTGAATACGACAGCAACATATAATACAAATGCATTTTTATTTAAATATACAATTACTTTTACTTATTTAAAATGCATTAGTACAACGTAAAAATAAATAAATTAGTTTAACGCCTTTTGATTATTAATGGAATTATAGCCTTTCATTTTGCGATTTTTTTTTTAAACAAAATAAAATATTTCATAGCACTAACTTCTTTTACATATTTTGTTATATTGTCAACACTATTTTTGTTTTGTAGCCAACAAAACACACTTGCAGTTTTTTTTTTTCTATTTGAAGAACATATGACTGCCATTGTTGATGTTGTAGAGTTGTTTTTTTTTTTTGATTTTGTTTCGTTAACTCTTTTGTATTAAAGCACCTCCAATATATGTATCCATTTTAGTTTGCAAATTCAGTATATTTATAATTTATTACTTACAGCAAAAAATAATAGAAACAATTTTATCAGTTATGCTTACGAAACTATATAAATAGACTTGAAGTTGGCTGCAAAAGCAGTAGCCTGTGTAAAGAACAAGTTAGCGACATGTAACTGTTACGTAACGTGTCAGCCTTTTTTTCACATGAAAAGTATTGGGACGTTCCGGTTACGTTCGGTAACTGTTTTAAATGATTTTCATGTAAAAAAAAACAACTGACTCGTTACGGTTACGGTTAGAAAACATTGACCTTTTATATGTATTATAATGCTATGAATGCATTTATCTTTATTTTATTTTATTTATATATTCTTTTTTTTTGTATTGTATATTATTTTTTTTTTATTATTACTATTTCATTTAATTATTTTTTTCTTTAAATAAATTAACACATAAAAATTTGTTTTTTAAATTATTGGTGAACTTTTACTCCCTTTATTTACTGCCTTTATATTAACTGGTAGTGTCTGCTTGTCGACAAAATTTTGGATCGATTTTTAGCCCCTTTCCCGTGAGCCAATCGATCTGAAATTTTGCATGCAGGCTCGTGGCAATGACAGAAATGATCTAACAAATTTTTTTAGTGATGCCAAAACAATGGAAACTTTTAAAATTTTCTACCAGAGTTCACAAAAAAATGTACAAAGGGTTTGTTTTTATTATATTATTACCACAACGACCACAAAAACAACAAGTCCAGCTATGACAACAATGCAACATTTAGAATAACAACAGGAACAATATGGAAACATCATGTTTTTCATTTTTTTTTTAATTTTTCATAGATTTACCTGGACCTGTTCCACCGATTTTAATGATTTTTGAAGTAGAAATCTTCCCATGAATTTGGTGAATCATTCTCACTAAAAATTATCACCCTAGCTATCCTATTGAGGGCGTGATCGTGACAAGAACAACATAGAAAATTATATTTTTTCAAGACTTTTTTTAGTTCTTCATTCAAATCTCGGGCCCTAATCGACCGATTTGGACGATTTTAAATAGCAAACTTTTCAGGATGTTAATGAATCATTTTTTATGCCAACGAGCACCCTAGCTGCCCGATTGAGGCCGTCATCGTGATTTCCACAGACGGACAGACGGACAGACGGACAGACGGACAGACGGACATCGCTATATCAACTCCGGTTGTTATAAGGATCATAAATATATATATTTTATGGGGTCCAAATTTTTTTTTCTAATTATTACAAACGGAATGACAAACTTATATATACCCTCTGCACACTGGAGTGGAGGGTATAAAAATGTAAATAAAATAAAAATAAACAAGTAAGATTATTAAATTCGGCTGTGCCACATCTTGGATAACCTCCACTCGTGTTCTCAATATATTATCATGTTTGTTTATTAGCGATTCATACACTTTTCGTTTGCTTGTTGTTGTTGTTTTTTTTTTTGTACATGAGAACGCTCAAAAACAACAAGCAAACAAAATGCGTATGCATCGCAGTTACACATCTATCCCTTTCAAGGCTTTAGGTATCAAACTATTTTGACAATAAAAATATACTATTTGAAAAGTATTTCTTTGCAGATGTACACCATATTTACAGATGTGCACCATCTGGTACATTTTTTTGAACTATCAGTCATTTAAAGTTGCTACTAATTCATACTAAAAAAAATACATTTTTAAGTTTCAAATGATTAGATTAGATTAGGCCTTTAGGCCCTTGTAAAATTATTAATTAACAAACTCACTTATAAATATATGTATCTTCTGTATGTTCAACAAATATTTAATTAAAACTCAAATTTAAATTTATTTCAAATAGTTATGATATAAATGGATCTAATGCAATTAGGATTAAATTTTAATAAATTATTATCTTTATATTTTTATTGTTAATATTATTATTATTATACATTAATTAAATTATTATTAAAAATAAATAAAAAATAATAATTTTTCAACATTTCTATAGAAAAAAAGCGATTTTTTTCCTGAGGTTAACATATTCTGGGTATTACAGTATCGAGGGTATAAAATTATAGTTAGGTATGTTATATACCTTCGGAAAGTTTAGTTTGTCTAGTTTCTCAGTATAAGTTTTATTTGTAAGGTTTTAGACACAAATAGGAAAAAATTCAAAATAGTGCATTTGTGAAAAATTGAAAAACCGTTGTCTTGAGTTACAAAACATTTATTTTGATAGATATCCCACTCCCATCCCACTAAGCGACCAAAAAGCTCTTAAAGGAAAAATCCTAAGCTTTCTTATGAAAAAAAAAAATGCCCTTTTTGAAAAAAAGGCAAAAAATGCTTTAATTTAGCAAAAAAAAAGTCTACAAATTTTTTTTTTTTTTAAGTATTTTTTCCGAAATAGTGAAGAAATAGCTATCTAAACTCTTTGGGAGAAAATTTTCTAAGAACAATAGGTAATAAGTTACATGGATGAGAAAAAACACCTGTTTGGCCAAAATGTCAAATTTTGATCCCCTCTAACTCAGAGAGGTCTGGACCGATCTTATTGAAAAATTGTGTCCAAACTACTATCCAATAGGACTAACCTTGGTGCAAATTCGGAAGACATCGGTTTCAAAAGTTGGTGCACTTGACATGAAACCCCCCATATATATATATAGATTAAGAAAACATTAAAAAAAAATTTTTAATAAAAAATAAAATTCAAGTGCTGCGCTCTGCTTGTTTCTCTAGAGTTATAAGCCACCTCAGCCACCCACTAAAATGTGATCGTATTTTATTTTATCGAGTTCTCAAACCCAAAAAATTTTTAAAATAAAACAAGACTAATAAAAAATTAACAAAAATTTTATATATCTTTAAATTTACTAAAACATATCAGACCAGCAGATACAAAAAAAAAAAAACAATTAAATAACTGTAAAGAAATAATAATCTAGTCCATAAAAACAAACTTTTTATTAAAACTCTTTCTTTCCTTATGCTTATAAGTTTTGAATCTCTCCGTAACTATCCGTGACTTTGCGTGACTATTTTAAAATTAATCTTTGGCCACAACAAGTCTATGGACAAAGTTTCAGATCGATCGGATGAGGGGAAATGGGTTTTAAATCACACCGTGACTGTGCATGACCGTGCGTGACTATGTCAAAGTTAATCTTTTTTTCTATCGACCAAATTTCAGATTGATTCGATGAGGAAAAATCCATTTTAAATCTCTTCGTGACTGTGCGTGACCAAGTTAAAGTTAACATTTTTTCGCAGCAAGTGTATGGGCTAAATTTCAGATCGAGCGGATGAGGGGAAATGATATTACGATCACTCCGTAACCACGTGTGACTATGAGTGGCTGTGCGTGACTACCACAAAATTAATCTGTAGTCACAACAAGACTATGGGCCAAGTTTTAGATCAATTTTATAAAGGGGAATTGGGTTGCTTCACGACAGACAGACAAACAGAAAAATAGTTTAAAAACATTGAAAAAATAATTGAATGAAAAATAAAATTACACTATTTGCACTCGAATTTCGAGTGTTGGGTTCTGCTAGTTTCTTTAGAGTTATAAGCCATCTTAGCCACCCGTTAAAATGTGGTCGTGTTTTATTTTATTGAGTTCACAAACCAAAAAAAAAATATTTAAAATAAAACAAGACTAATAAAAAACTAACAAAAATTTATATATCTTTATCAGACCAGCAGATACAAAAAAAAAAATAAGTAAAAAATTATAGTCGGTCTAGACCGACCTTACGATACCATGGTTTAGAGACCCTATCTCTTCCGTCCAACTAATTCGATTTAGAAAATAAGCATAAACCAAATTTGAGTGGCATTGTTATTAATTTGTTTGGCTGCAGATATGAAAAAGTTCATATCGGATGCTATATTTATATGGGGACTAGGTCGACAAATGGACCGATCCTGACCATATTTGGTAAAGTCACTTATATTTTGAAAAAATATTTACAAACCAAATTTGAGAAATATCTGTGCAATATTTTTGTTTTTTGATAGATTTAAGTGAAGATTGGGAAGCAGCTTTATATAGGGGCTATGACAAAGAATTGCCATAAGGGGTTTATTTCGGATAACTGATAAATGGATATAATAAACACATACAAACCCAATTTGACTGAGATCTATATAATAATTTGGATGTTATGGTAATTTATGTCGATTTCATAGGGGTCATTTGTATGGGGACTGGGTCCCAACATGGACCGAATTTCACCAATTTCAATAGCGTTCACCATCGATAAAAACTTGCATACCAAATTTCACCAAAAGATATTCGTATTTGCAACCTATGGTTTGATTACATGGACACACAGACGGACAGACGGACGGACGTACGGACTTTTTTTTTTTTATACATGTTCGGAATTTTTATTTTTTTTTTAAGCCAAGTTCCGCGAAGCCGAGTGGCTTGTCTGCAGATTCTAATGTTTTTTTTTTTTTTTTTTTTTGCAGCGACAGACCAAAGCCTCTGGTGGGAGTCGAACCCACGATAGGCGAGCACGCTACCTACTCACCTACCGTGGCGCTTAATCGCTAAATCGACTCAGAAAGTGATTCTGAGTCGATCGGTATAAAAATAAATGAGTCTAGCTCAAGTATTTTTGGTAGTTACAAACAGCAGCACAAAGTCATTATACTCAAACCGCATGTGGTATAGGGTATAACAATTAAATAACCATAAATAAATAAAAATAGTATTTAACGAAAATGTATCCTGCTGCCACCCGTTACACATTTGAAAATAGCGCAAATGAAATATTTGTTTAGAATCGCAATTATTTGTAAAACTTTTGAGTAATTTGGCCAATTTCTTTAAACCAAAAAAAAAAAAAAAATATCCATCACTTACTTGCACTTTTCATTGGACTTCCATTATTTCTACACAATTTTTTTTTCCTTTAAAATTGTTCATAAAAAACAATTTAAGAAATTTCACTTTTAACACTTGTAGTTACAAGAGCCCTCAATAAACATGCTATAGTCCCATTATTATGACCAACAAAAAATCATCCAAAATATTTTGTTGTACTCGTATTGTTTTGATTTCAATAACGAGTACAACATTATCATCATCATCTATGAACAAAATTTTTTGTACTGCTGTTATTTAAAACACAAAAATAAAAAAATAAAAAACATTTGTAAAAACAACAATTAAACGGTAGTGATTTTAGCGCATAGATGCTGTCATTAAGTGCACTTAAAATGCAAAAAACAAAAATTGTTTTATGGTATTTTGTTTTATTTTTATTTTTTTATCAAGACACAAAAAATCTTATGTTAAACATTTGTGAACGTGTCGAGGTGTCTCTGAAGTAAAAACCAAATACAGCTAAGCCCCGATTTACAGGCGGAGTCATTCAACTGAAGCTTGTTTTTGTGCATTTATCATGAAATCACTTGCAGATCTTGCCACTAAAAACTTCTTACTCCAAAGAGAATATTATTGGGAATCAGAAAAACTTTTAAAATTTTGATAGAATCAATCGGTTTTCTTCATCGATATTTTTAATGACAAACGAGCCAACAGTGTTCTATATAAATACCAAAAGAAATCAAAATAATTTCATATTGTATGAAAACACCAACAACAACAGCAAAAATTGGAAGAAAAAAAAAGATGACGCCACAATTGAGACAAAGTTGATTTTAATAAAGTTGAGTGTTGTTATTTTTCAACACTTCTTTACAAAAATACAAATAGTAAAGATCATAATGACGATCGTTTAAATCATCTTGTTTCTGATGATTATGTTAGCATAGATCTTAATGATGATTATTTAAATAGTGGTTGGTATTGGTTTAGATTGGAGGTGATGCTGTTTATATTTGGCATGGTTTTTTTTTTTGCTTTTCTTCATAAAATGCGGAGCCATAAAACTTTATTGTGTTTGTTTCGGAAAGGCCGAACACACACTAAAAAGTTAGGTTTAATTTTTCTTCGAGTGTAAAGTATTTAAAACAACAACACATTATTTAGTGTAGCGTAAAATTTTAATGAAATCACTGATAAGTTTATGCTCTCTTGCTTTAAGCTGGAGGAGTTGAGAGAACTAAACCATTGCCAAATTGGGTTTAAAATATTCAAGTATATTAGACAAAGTGATCTGCAAAAACTCGGAATGCAGGAGATATACAATTGTTGCTTTATTAGACTCTCTTTTTTAAGGAAATAAATTTTAGTCAAAAAAAAAAAAAAAATTTAATTCGAAGGAGCAATACTGTTCTTCATGAAGCGCATTCTGAACGTCAAATTTTGGGCCACTTTTTCGAGCATTGCTGGCCGTGTGTCTTGAATAACATGGACAGTGTTGGCCTCCAAGGCATCAATTTTTGTCAATTTATCAGCACAAATCCATATCCGTAGCCCCACAGAACACAATCAAGAGGTCTCAAATCGCACGACCTTGGGGGCCAATTCTCGAAATCAACTTATGGTTGCGGTAGCCGTATGGCACATAGCGCTTACCTGATGAAACCTCATATCGCTCGATTCAATGTCATCCATATTTTCAAACAAAAAATCATTGACCATGGTACGGTAACGATCTCCATTGACCGTAACGCGAGCTCCGGTTTCAGGTTTAATTTTTGAAGAAATAAGGTCCGATGATGCCACAAGCAAGTAAACCGCACCTAACGGTTCATTTTTCTGAATGTAATGAAGTCTGTGAGCTGTCTTTTGGATTGATCTCACTCCACATGCGAAAATTTTGTTTATTAAAGAACCCATTAAGCCAAAAATGGACGTCATTGCTGAACACAATTTTGCGTTAGAACATTGGGTCAGTTTCCAGCTGCTCTACAGCCCTGACGGCGAAAGAAAGACGCATATGATGGTCTCGTTGCTTTAATTCCTGCACCAGCTGGATCTTATACGGGCTTAGGCCAAGGTCTCTGCTCAAAATTTTCCACGTAGTTTACGCACAGAGTCCAAATTTGTGCGACCGATGACGAATCGATAAATTTGGATCTTCTTCCACACTTTCATCTACAGCGGTCATATTCTCTTCAGAACGCAAATTCCTTCGACATGTAGGTTATAGTACATCATTTAGGGAGTATGTGGTATGAAATTTATCCACAGTTCGACGGATGGCTTATTCAGATTCATCTATAACTTATGCGAATCAATGACTGATTTTCAAAATAAATTTGTATAATTTCGTAGCGTTGTTCAAGCGTGAATTTATTCACTATAATTTGTCAGAGTATATTAATCCTAAATATCAAAAACCTAGTGCTGCATGACAGTTCGTTTTAAAGCTGATCCTTTCGTAAGTTCTATCTAAACAAAAAAAAAAAAAAAATACACTTTATTATTGTCTCATGTCTGGTCTCCTATTCTGGCCATTTTTCATTCAATGCTGGGATCAAATGTATCAATTGTGCTTGGTATTGATAGTTTCATCACACTCTTCTGTTCCCACCAAATACGGAGCATTACTTTTGGCGGAATTGATATTCGGTTTTAACAGTGATTATGCTGACTAGCAGATTCCAGCCCTCGACATTCGAGTGCAAATTCTAGGAGATGTTAGTTTTTCATTAAATAAAGACCCTAAAGGTATGCTTATCAATTGCAGGCAATTCACAAATCACAGCACATTAACAAATTTAATAAAACACACATAGCATATGTATGTATAATTTTATGTATGTGGTAGTAGCAACTTTAAATGCAATTTACTCAAAATAAAGGAAAACATTTAAGAATCTGTAAATCTGCAAAACGGCTAAAAAGAAATACTTTTCAAATAATATGCGTTTGGTTAAAATTGGGATAAAACGGTAGAACAAAACATCAGTCACAAGAAATCACCTAGCCTATTAATATTATAGATAGGCCGAGCCTAAAATACGATATCTTATTCTTCGGTTTATCGTAACGGGTCTGCTTTGCAACGCCACTAATAATACGATACAAAAATGATTTTTGTTTTGGAAGCTTAATTCCAGACATTTCAATATCTATCGGTACTCGAGTTCTTTGTTTTTGAGGCACTTGGAATTTGCTGCTGCTAACACGCCAAATAATTTGATACGAGTATTCAGGAAGAAAATTCTTCAATTCTTCATCTTCAAACTATTTAGTGAGAAACAAAATCCTTAAGTTTTCTATAACACCTAAAGCAAATGCATAATTCTCATTAAGTTTATTCGAACTGCGACCATATTTATGAAAATATTCTCAAAACTTAATGTTTAAGTTCTATCGCATCATATTATTTTCAACAAAACTACTTCTATATCAATATTATAATTAATACTAGCAGAACCCAGCACTCGAAATTCGAGTGCAAATTGTAAGAAAATTTATTTTTTAATAAATTCTTTTCTGTCAATGTTTTTTAATCTATACATATGTAAAAAAAAATGTATGAGTATTTAAATAAAATTCTTTAAATTGTGAGTTTTTAAATAAAATTCATTAAATTTCATTTGAAATATTTGTTGAACACACAGAAGATATCTAAATAGATTTGTTAATAATAATACGCCAATTACTGAACGATTCCTGAAAATTATTGCATAAGCCACCAATATGCGCTATAGCAAAGCTGAATACTGCTTGTTTCTCTATTCTTTTAATCACATTATTCCTAAAAATTCTTGTAAAATGAAATTCGAGTGCAAATTCTAGGAAATATTATGTTTTCATAAATTTTTTTTTCAATGTTTTTTTAATATATATATTTGTAAATGTAAAAATTATGAATATTAAAATGAAATTAATTAAAATTAATTAAAATAAATTAAATTAAAACAAAAAAATTATAGTCGGTCTAGACCGACTATACGATACCCTATACCATGCGTTTAGAGACCCTATCTCTCAGGCCCAACTAACTGGATATAGAACATAAGCATAAACTAAATCTGAGTGAGATTTTTATTAATTTTTTTGGCTGCAGACATGAAAAAGTTTATATCGGATGCTATATCTATATGGGGACTATGCCCCAAAATGGACCGTTCCTAACCATGTATGGTAAAGTAAAGAAAATTTGAGAAGAATCAGTGCAATATTTTTGTTTTTTGATAGATTTAAGTGAAGATCGGGAAGCAGCTCTATATGGGGCCTATGACTAATGCTTCTCCAATAGGGATCATTTTTGGACTACTGATTAATGGATGTAATAAATACGTACAAACCCAATTTGACGAAGATTTGTATGATAATTTGGACCTTATGGCAATTTATGTTGATTTCATAGGGGCCATTTGTATGGGGGCTAGGTCTCAACATGGACCGATTCTCACCAACTTCAACAGCGTTCATCCGATGGCCGATAGAAGCTTATATTCCAAATTTCGTTGAAATATATTCATATATTCAATCTTTACATGGACACACAAACGGACGGACGGACGGACATCGTTATATCGAAAATTTTGTTTATTAAAGAACCCATTAAGCCAAAAATGGACGTCATTGCTGAACACAATTTTGCGTTAGAACATTGGGTCAGTTTCCAGCTGCTCTACAGCCCTGACGGCGAAAGAAAGACGCATATGATGGTCTCGTTGCTTTAATTCCTGCACCAGCTGGATCTTATACGGGCTTAGGCCAAGGTCTCTGCTCAAAATTTTCCACGTAGTTTACGCACAGAGTCCAAATTTGTGCGACCGATGACGAATCGATAAATTTGGATCTTCTTCCACACTTTCATCTACAGCGGTCATATTCTCTTCAGAACGCAAATTCCTTCGACATGTAGGTTATAGTACATCATTTAGGGAGTATGTGGTATGAAATTTATCCACAGTTCGACGGATGGCTTATTCAGATTCATCTATAACTTATGCGAATCAATGACTGATTTTCAAAATAAATTTGTATAATTTCGTAGCGTTGTTCAAGCGTGAATTTATTCACTATAATTTGTCAGAGTATATTAATCCTAAATATCAAAAACCTAGTGCTGCATGACAGTTCGTTTTAAAGCTGATCCTTTCGTAAGTTCTATCTAAACAAAAAAAAAAAAAAAATACACTTTATTATTGTCTCATGTCTGGTCTCCTATTCTGGCCATTTTTCATTCAATGCTGGGATCAAATGTATCAATTGTGCTTGGTATTGATAGTTTCATCACACTCTTCTGTTCCCACCAAATACGGAGCATTACTTTTGGCGGAATTGATATTCGGTTTTAACAGTGATTATGCTGACTAGCAGATTCCAGCCCTCGACATTCGAGTGCAAATTCTAGATGTTAGTTTTTCATTAAATAAAGACCCTAAAGGTATGCTTATCAATTGCAGGCAATTCACAAATCACAGCACATTAACAAATTTAATAAAACACACATAGCATATGTATGTATAATTTTATGTATGTGGTAGTAGCAACTTTAAATGCAATTTACTCAAAATAAAGGAAAACATTTAAAAATCTGTAAATCTGCAAAACGGCTAAAAAGAAATACTTTTCAAATAATATGCGTTTGGTTAAAATTGGGATAAAACGGTAGAACAAAACATCAGTCACAAGAAATCACCTAATGGATGTAATAAATACGTACAAACCCAATTTGACGAAGATTTGTATGATAATTTGGACCTTATGGCAATTTATGTTGATTTCATAGGGGCCATTTGTATGGGGGCTAGGTCTCAACATGGACCGATTCTCACCAACTTCAACAGCGTTCATCCGATGGCCGATAGAAGCTTATATTCCAAATTTCGTTGAAATATATTCATATATTCAATCTTTACATGGACACACAAACGGACGGACGGACGGACATCGTTATATCGAATCAGATAGTGATTCTGATTCAGATAGTGATTCTGATTCGATCGGTATAATTAAAGATGGGTCTAGGTCAAATATTTTTGGTAGTTACAAACAGCAGCACAAAGTCATTATACCCAAACCACATAGTGGTATAGGGTATAAAATATAAATGGGTTTGTTAATAAATAATTTTGTAAGAGCCTAAAGGTACACTAATCAGTTTTAGCCAATTCAAAATTCAACACAATGCTGGACATACAATTTTTGCAAACACATTAACAAATTCTATAAACACAAATACGGCATTGTATAGTATTATGTGTTTTATGTATATTATTAGCAAATTTAAAGGATTATTACTCCAAAAAAATGTACCAGATGGTGCATATCTGTAAAGAAGTGCACATCTGCATGGAAATACCTTTCAAATGGTATATTTTTTGTCAAAATCGGTTGATAACTAAAGTCGTAGAAGAGGTCACAAGAAATCACCATGCCTATTATTATTATAGATGTAAACTATGAATGTTTTCTATTGTTCATTTTAGGTTAGAGAGGAAGTTTTTTATAAAAATCAAAACTTCTTTGTAAATATTTCTAATCATCAGTGATAATATTGAACAGTGTTAATGTGGAGTAGTATAGTGCACTTTCCTTTGCATCTTTTGGTAATGGGAACTTAACATATTTACCGTGGTCGAGAATCTGTTATCATGTTTTCTAGCGAGATAACAATTGCTATATATATATTTTTTAGATTATTTATGCAATTAAACTTGCAATTAAATTTCGCAAGAGTGCGATGAATGGATTCTGCATTCCAGTTTTTTTACATTAAATATTTCTATTTAAAAAAAATATACCCTAAGTTTTCTCTAAAGAAAAAAATCCATAAATTCTGAATTAAGTATTAAGCATTAAGTAGTAAAAATTGTATTAATTAGAAATATTTTTTTCTTCTAATCTGTTTGCCAATTAGTTGACATCATCGCACTAATGCCGGACTCTCCTACGAGTCAAGAGTGTGATAATGGTTTTAAACATAAAAGTAATTTGGTTTATTACACAATATGTAATATTTAAAAAAAAACAAAAAGAGGCGAGATTTTTTTTTATTTTTTTTTTTTTTAAATTTTATATTTAATATCTTCATTGATCTCTTAACTAACTAAACAACAACATGAATTTTTTCAAAATAAGTGAAAAAATATATAAAAATTTAATTAAACGGAAAATTAAATGCAATTCATACATTGGCACTCTATAGTCGTATGAAAACTTTTTTTTTTTTTTTTGTAATAAAAAAAAAGAAAACACCTTTCAAGACATAATATAATTTTTAATAAATTTACAATTTTATTAAGTTTGTTTTGAAAAGACAAAAAAAAAATGGCGCCAAGAAAATCACTTCAATATGTTTTCACAGTATGCTTAAGTGTAGCAAATATTTGTCTTCAAATCATATTTAATAAATATTCAATTTGATGTTTTTGTAATGTTCCCACCGTATGTGGGTCAGTAGTTCATTCCTTGATCGTTAGTTAACAATTTGCTGGTTTTATGGGAAGTTAAAATATTTTTTTTTATTTTCATTTATTTATTTATTTTTTTTTTTGGTATTGCAATGTTTGACCATCATGAATTTTTGTTTTGCTAAACGTTTAATCGATTTTAATTTAATTGTTTAAGTAAACCCCTCTCTCAATGACAGCTGTCACATTTGTGTGTTTATCTTAACTTCAAAATAACATTCAACATGTGTGTGGGTGATTTTTGTCGTGTTGTTTTTTTATAGGCTTTTATGTTTTTTTTTTTTTTTTTTGTTATGTTTAATAGAAAAAAGATGCCAGATATTTGTGGCCAATTTATAGAAATTAAATTGTTTTTATATAATTATTTGACATACAAAATGTTTATGTAATAAAACAATAATAAAACGCATAACAATTAAGTAATTTAATGCTAGAAGAAACGAAAAAAAAAACTTAACAAGGTAATTGTAAATTTTATATTGAAAATAAATTAAGATAAATGTATTGGTTTTTCTTGCAAACTAACGAATAGATGGTGACCTCGGTTTACGCAATAATTGGATGGAAGCAACTCATCGTCTTTAGCAACTCGTTATTTAAATATTTGATATATTTTGTTAATCAAAATAAAAAATCTACTTATGGTGCCTTAATAATCCATAAACAATTTCATTGATTTTTGTTTCCCCCTACTTGGGTTTTTATGGTTTTACTAGTTAGTGGTAATGTGCCAAGGCACCCTGAAGACTTATAAATAATGCCTACGAAGAAAAAGTAAAATTTTAATAAAAGTCTTACTTCAGAAAACGTAAATTATTAAGAAAAGTTACATTTTTAAGAAAAGGTATTTTTAGGAAAAAGTTTTATTAAAAGGTATATTTTTAGCAACGGTTCATCGTAACATGAAGTACTTTTTAAGAAAAGATACTTTTTAAGTAAAGGTACATTTTTAGAAAATTACCTTTTAAAGAAAATTTACTTTTTTAGGAAAAGGTGCTTTAAAGAAAATTATTTTTTTAAGAATAGGTACCGCGTAATAAAAGGAATATTTTAAGAAACGGTACTTTTTGAGAAAAGGTACTTTTTAAGAAAAGGTACTTTTTAAGACAAGGTACTTTTTAAGAAATGTACTTTTTAAGAAAAGGTACTTTTTAAGAAAAGGTACTTTTTAAGAAAAGGTACTTTTTAAGAAAAGGTACTTTTTAAGAAAAGGTACTTTTTAAGAAAAGTTACCTTTTAAGAAAAAGTAATTTTTAAGAAAATGTACTATTTAAGAATAGGTACTTTTTAAGAAATGGTACTTTTTTAAAGAAAATTTACTTTTTTAAGACAAGGTACTTTTTTAAGGAAAATTTGTTTTTTTTAAGTAAAAGTACTCTTTGAAAAAAAAACGAATTTTTTTAAGAGAAGGTACTTTTTAAGAACGGGTACTTTTTAAAACAAGATACTTTTTACGGAAATTAACTTTTTAAGAAAATTTATTCATCGTAACATGAAGTACTTTTTAAGAAAATATACTTTTTAAGTAAAGGTACATTTTTAGAAAATTACCTTTTAAAGAAAATGTACTTTTTTAGGAAAAGGTGCTTTAAAGAAAATTATTTTTTTAAGAATAGGTACCGCGTAATAAAAGGAATATTTTAAGAAACGGTACTTTTTGAGAAAAGGTACTATTTAAGAAAAGGTACTATTTAAGAAAAGGTACTTTTTAAGAAATGTACTTTTTAAGAAAAGGTACTTTTTAATAAAAGGTACTTTTTATGAAAAGGTACTTTTTAAGAAATGTACTTTTTAAGAAAAGGTACTTTTTAAGAAAAGGTACTTTTTAAGAAAAGGTACTTTTTAAGAAAATGTACTTTTTAAGAAAAGGTACTTTTTAAGAAAAGGTACTTTTTAAGAAAAGGTACCTTTTAAGAAAAAGTAATTTTTAAGAAAACGTACTATTTAAGAATAGGTACTTTTTAAGAAATGGTACTTTTTTAAAGAAAATTTACTTTTTTAAGACAAGGTACTTTTTTAAGGAAAATTTGTTTTTTTTAAGTAAAGTACTCTTTGAAAAAAACGCATTTTTTTAAGAAAATGTACTTTTTATGAAGGGGTACTTTTTAAGACAAGGTACTTTTTAAGGTAAATAACTTCTTAAGAAAATTTATTTTTTTATGAAAGGTACTCTGTAAAGGAAAGGTACTGTTGAAGGAAAGGTATATTTTTAACAGCGGTACTTTTTAAGAAAATGTATTTTTTTTAGGAATAGGTACTTTTTAAGACATGGTACTGTTTTAAGAAAAAGATACTTTTTAAGAAAAGATATTTTTTAAGAAAAGGTAATTTTTTTAGGAAAATGTACTTCTTTAAGAAAAGGTAATCTTTAAAAAAAAATAATTTTTTAATTCAAGGTACTTTTTAAAAAAAAGTACTTTTTTTAAGAAAATATACAGTCTTAAGGGGCGACATTACATTCGCGGCAGAGAATTTTTTTAAAATTCATAACTCAGTCAAAAATAAACATTTTTCAGTTTTCAGAGAATTGAACAGATTACAAGAAAAAAAAATTCAAAAAATATATTTTTCACTCCAACATGGTTTTATAGACCTCCAAACTGGCGGCAGAGAAAAAAACGGGGCCCCGTGGTTGCAGCGCTGGGAGTCGCAAAAATTTTGCGATCTGGAATAAAAATGACTTTTTTAAATCTTAACAAAATTGGTTATCGTATGACACGAGCTTTTTTTGTTTTAAATTTTATTTTAATTTTTGGTGATGTTCCAAATTTAAAAGTGTTTTCTCGAAAAAAATATTGACTTTAAAAATTCATAAAAACTCGAAAAAAAATTTAAAAAAAGGTCAAAAAAATACAAAAAAAAAAAAATTTCGTCAAAAAATTAACCCGCTAGTGCCGCAACCAGTACGAAAAACATGGTTTCGAGATAAACGCGTTCAAAGTTTGTGAACAAAGAAAAAAAAAACATCACTTTACGGTTTGGCATTTGAAATTGTAGAAAATGTTTTTGTGTCTCCATCTCCGATAAAATACTGATATTTGATACCATATAGTAGTTCAGATCTTTGAAACATTGTCAAAATTGTATCCGTTCCATTTTTCCTGCGCTGCCGCTATGATTCATGAAGCACGATGCTTCATGCTCTGATAACCATATTTCAAAGTCTGCATTGTTCAAATTAAAATTAAAAATGCTCTCTCACTAATCCGGCTATATCTTTTGAACCCGTAGGAATTTTTTCATGAAATTTTTTTTCTTAGAATCTTAAGAATATTTACTAAAATACAAAATTATTTCAAAAAAACGGCCAATGTCATGTCTCCCCTTAAAAAGGAATATTTTAAGAAACGTTACTTTTTAAGAAAAGGTACTTTTTCAGAAGAGGTACTTTTTCAGAAAAGCTACTTTGTTTAGAAAAAGGTAATTTTTTAAGACAAGGTGCTCTTTTAAGAAATGGTCTTCTTAAGGAAAAATAATTTTTTAAGAAAAGTTTTTTTAAGAAAAAGTACTTTTTTAAGAAAAGATACTTACTGTTTAATAAAATGTACTTTTAAAGACAAGGTGCTTTTTAAGAAAACTCACTTTTTAAGAAAATTAACTTTTAAAGCATATTTATTTGTTTTAGGAAATGGTGCTTTTTTAAGAAAAGTACTCTTCAAAGAAGAGGTACTGTGTAGGGAGAGGTATATTTTAAGAAATGCTACTTTTTAAGAAAAGGTAATTTTTTTTTTAAAATAGCTACATTTTAGGAAACGTTAATCTTTTGGGAAAACGTAATTTAGTTAAGAAAACATACCTTTTTAAGAAAATGTACTTTTTAAAAAATTATGTTTATACAAAGAAGTACTTTTTTGAGAAAATGTGTTTTTTTCAGAAACCGTAATTTTTTCGCATAAGGTATTTATTTAATAAAAGGTAAAGGTTGTCTTTTTAAGCCCGATAGGACTTAAAATTTTTAAAAATAATACACAAAAATGTTCGAAAGACCATTACATATTTAAAAATGATTTCAGGCATACGGCCTCTGCGGTTGTTCCTGACCAAGCGCATTCCGGACGTAAAATTTTGGGCCACTTTTTTGAGCATTGCTGGCCGTATGTCACGAATAAAATGACGAATGTTGTCCCCTAAAGCGTCAATTGTTGCTGGTTTATCAGCATAAATCAGTGACTATACGTAGCCCCACAGAAAATTATCGAGAGGTCTCAAATCGCACGGCCTAGTAGGCCAATTCACTGGTTCACTCTCGAAACCAACTTATCGACAAGTTTTGTTTTAAATAAGTTGAAACCACATCTCGCCCATATCAATGTCATCCATATTTTCACACATAAAATCATTGATCTCCATTGATGGGATTCATTTCAGAAGAAATAAGGTTCTATGGTGCCACCAGCGAATAAATCGCTGCAAACGTTGTTGTAAATTGGTTTTATTCCATGTGCAGCAATATTGAGAATTAACAAACCCATTAATCCAGAAATGAGCCTCATCGCTCAACTGACAGGGATTCAGGGTAAATTTGGATAATTGGTAGCGGTAGGTGAGTAGGTAGCGTGCTCGGCTATCATGCGGGGGTCGTTGGTTCGATTCCCACCAGAGGCTTTGGTCTGTCGCTGCAAAAAAAATATGAACACACTACTCCCTCTTTCCTCCTTCCTATAACCTATTTTCCTGAGATCAACACAATGCACTGCATCTGTAGGGGGCATCCCCTGATTGTTGATTAATAAAAAAAAAAAAATTCTATTAGTGTTTACTAGCAGATTCCAGCTCGATAGTCTAGTGCAATTTCTAGGCAGCTTCATTTTTCAACTTAGCCAATTCACAAACCAACACTTTTATGGTTTATTATTATTGTGAATGAAGATAATACTCATTAGCAAACACACTAACAAATTTAATAAAACACACATAGCATATGTATAAATTTATGTATGTGTTAGTAGCATCTTTAAATGCAATTTACTCAAAATAAAGAAAAAAAATTAAAACATCCGTAAGTCTGCAAAACCGCTAAAAAGAAATACCTTTCAAATAATATACGTTTGGTCAAAATCAGAATAAAAAGGTAGAACAAAATATCGGTCACAAGAAATCGCCTAGCATATTAATATTATAAATATGCCAGAGTATACTGATCATAAATTTCAAAAAGTGAGCGCAATATGACAGTTCGTTTGACAACTAACCCTTCCAAAAGTTCTATCCAAGCAAAAAAACCCCTTACTTTTTGCTCCCCAGACCTGAAGTTTTATCATATTTTTTGGGCCTTTGTAATTTATAAAAAAGAAAATAATTTTTAATTAATTAAATTTTTTTGCATCTTAAATATGGACTAGGAAGCCTGAATAATCATTAATATTAAAGAAAGAAATCTAGTCAACGAATAAAATTATAATTATGAAAATAATTCTCATTCATATTGAAAACATACTATGATAAAAATTTGGCAAGTTCTTTCCAATGATTATTATACCCTATACCACTATGTGGTTTGGGTATAATGACTTTGTGCTGCTGTTTGTAACAACCAAAAATATTTGACCTACACCCATCTTTAATTATACCGATCGAATCAGAATCACTATCTGATTCGATTTAACGATGTCCGTCCGTCCGTCCGTCCGTCTGTGTGTCCATGTAAAGCTTGTAATCAAACTGCAGGTCACAAATATGAATATATTTTGACGAAATTTGGTACTTTATCTTTTATCGGCCATGGGATGAACGCTATTGAAATTGGTGAGAATCGGTCCATGTTCAGACCTAGCCCCCATACAAATGACCCCTATGAAATCAACATATATTGCCATAAGATCCAAATTATCATACAAATCTTAGTCAAATTGGGTTTGTATGTATATATTATATCCATTAATCAGTAGTCCAAAAATGATCCCTATTGGACAACTCTTAGTCATAGGCCACATATAGAGCTGCATCCCGATCTTCACTTAAATCTATCAAAAAACAAAAATATTGCACTGATTCTTCTCAAATTTTGTTTGTATATATTTTTGCAAAATGCAAGAGACTTTACCAAACATGGTCAGGATCGGTCCATTTTTGGGCCTAGTCCCCATATAGATATAGCATCCGATATGAACTTTTTCATATCTGCGGCCAAAAAAATTAATAAAAATCTCACTCAAATTTGGTTTATGCTTATTTTCTATATCCAGATAGTTGGCCTGAGAGATAGGGTCTCTAAACGCATGGTATAGGGTATCGTATTGTCGGTCTAGACTGACTATAATTTTTTTACTTGTTTTTTTTTAAATTACTGTTAAAAAAAATTATATTTTTTTTAATTCTTTACAGTTTATAAATAATTAATTTATGTTAATCGTTTGGAGTGTTCATAAAATAAGAAAAAAAAATACAAAAACATAGAATAAAAATCTACCAAAAGATTGAATTTTGTAAACGTAAAATTGGTTATTTTATTACAAGCCAACAAATAAAACATGAGCTGTCAAAATAAAAAAAAATTCATTCATAAAAATCTAGACCCTAAACACAAAACACCTCCAACCAAAATTTTTAAATGAATAAAATTGAACAACAACAAAAAAATATATATATAAATTATTAAAAAAAAACAACTAAAAACCAAACAAAAGAACACGATGGATGAGTTTTGGTTTTCATTTAACAAAACTTCTATCTTCATTCATTCTTCCAAAATAATAATAATAAAAAAAATTCAATACAATAAAACCAGAAATCTCGAATTTTTTTGATATTATTTATACATTTTATATGTATTTGTCTTTAGAATCTGTATATTATTATTTTTTTATTGGTGTGTGTTGTAAAGGCAATTGACACTCCTTTAAACTAAACTAAAATTTAAAAAAAAAAAAACTGTATATAAAATGTTGATTTTTTTTTAAACAGAATTAAAGAAAAAACTAGTTTGTTTACGGTGCTGATACTTGCTTTATATTGAAATTGTGTCTGTCTGTCTGGCTGTCCGTCCATTTATCTATTCTTTCAGAAAGACCATATAAAATTGTCGTTTATAGGATGTTTGCTAGATGTTGAAGTTTTTGTTAGTTTCTATTCTACGTTTTCATTCATCTTAGGAAAAGAAAAAAAAAAAATATATGCAAAAAACAAACTAAACAATAATATTAATAAAAAACGAATTTTTATTCAAAATTTAAAAGAATTAATTCTTTTAATCTGAAAAATTTTTTGAATATCGTATTTATTTAAATTAATTAGCCAACTAAATATAAAAAAAGCTGTGTAAAATTTATTTTTACCGGCTTTATTCAGTTAGAAAAGATTTGAAAAATCCTTCTTATTTTATTGATAATATAGTTGTTTAGTCGTAGTTGTTGCTAGCAGAGCCCGGAACTCTAAATTCGAGTGCAAATTCTAGGACATTATATTTTTCTATTAAATTTTTTCTTTCAGTGTTTTTTAAATCTATATATCGAGGGTTTATATTCAAAAAGTGCTATCTGCAATTTACAATATAATATATATTTGGTTTTAAACTATTCACTAAGATAACTGTTATTTATAATAATGATTTTAATTTTCTACCTCCATAGTAGGATTAATTTTTGATAGATATTCCACTAATCCGATCGATGAATACTTTGAGATCTAATGAATAAATTGGTGTACCTCGTTCTCCTCAAAAATTTTTTTAAGTAGATAGCACTTTTTGAATATAAACCCTCGATATATAAAAAATTATGAATATTTAAATAAAATTCATTAAATTGTGAATTTTAAAATAAAATGCATTAAATTTCATTATAAATATTTGATGAACACACAGAAGAAATACAAATAGGTTTTTTAATAAATAATTTTATAAGAGCGTAAAGGTATGCTAATCAATTTTATGCAATTCACAATACAACACAGGGCGATTCAAATGTACTCTTTTATGAAACCATCAATAATAAATGTACAGGCGGTGAATTGTGAATTGGCTAAAATTGATTAGCATACCTTTAGGCTTTTATAAAATAATTTATTATAAATATTATATTTTATTTTAAATTATATTTATTTTAACACATATTATACATAAATTTTATCATTCTGCACTTCTCCTCCATATGAACTATAGCTGTGCCAAATTTCACATTCCTCCGTGCGCACATTTTGCTTAAAAAGTGGTCGAAAGATTTATCTTCTTGTATTAATATATAGATATCAAACTAATTTTTATGTAATCTACTTTATAAATCATTAAATTGTTTAATGGATCGAGGGCCTATTATTTTTTAAAACTGATCTGAAATCCATGAAATTTTTATTTATCAAAATTTTGTTATTCAACTTAGTTAAGCAAATCTAATTAAATATAGTCGGAAATAGTGTAAATTTAGAAGATAGTATGAATAGCAAGAGAATTTTAAACAAGTTTCATATTCAACTACTTATTTTTCTATATTAAGCGTTTTTAGTGAAAATAGCATAAGTCAATTTTTCAAAAAAAATTTAATTAATGAAAACAATTACTGCAATTCATCAGAATCTCTTTATTAAAAAATCTTGTTTAAATAAAAATAAAACGACTTATGCCACTTTATATATAACGGCCTGTATTAAGAGAAAAATTAGGTAATTTATTTTCAGAAAAACAATGGAAAATTTTTCATATCTAATTTCAGATTTTCAATATATGAGAATTTTATACTGAAAATGGCATAAGTCAAAAAAGTCAAGTTAAAGGCACCATTTATTATAATTTTCCAAAAGCTCTTCACTTAAAAAAGTAACTCCTTGCATATAACAAAGTGACTTATGCTACTTTTAATATAACGGCTTACAATATTGTTAAACAAGCAATGATAATCTTTTTGTTTAAAAAAATATACATGTTTTGTGAAAAACAAAATATTTTTTATATTTTTTCAATACATGAGTGGATGAAAGTCGCTTTAACTTTTATTACAATATAAGAGAATCTCTTTACTTAAAAACGTTAGTTTAAAGAAACGATTGTTCCACTTTATAATAATATTTAATTTTATTTTTAAATGAGCAACGATAATTTGCCTAATTGAAAGAGAGTTTTGTAAAAAAAAAACATCTTGAGTATTTTTTTTATATATATTTTTTATTTTCAATATATGAGCCATTTATAGAGAAAATAGCATAACTCAGTTTAAAAAAAAGGTTAAAGGGTACAATTATTACAATTTACTATTTAACAAAATACAAGTGCCTTACGCCATTTTCAATATAAAAACTTAAATTAATGTTAAAACTAGCTACCCCCAACCCTAGAAATTCGAGTGCAAATTCTAAGAAATTTTATTTTTTCACTCATAAATAATTTTGTAAGATACTAAAAATATGCTAATCAGTTTTAGCTAATTCACAATTCATCACGATTAATAAACACATACACAGCATTGTATAGTTTTTTATTTCAAGCTTAAAGCTTAATTGAATTCTAATTTTAAAAAATGCACCAGATGGCGGACGTTTGTAAATATGGTGCACTTCTGCAAAGAAATACCTTTTAAATGATATATTTCGTGTCAAAATCGATTGGTAATTGAATGTATAGAATATGTCATCAGAAATTGTTTTGCGTACTAATATTATAGATGCGAAAACAAAAATCGTATTAATAAATTTGAATTTATGTAGTGCCAGAAAAGTTCTTGAGAAATGTTCACATTTAAGTCATTATATCAATATGTGAGACGCCAATAGTAGAAATGGCATAAGTAACGTTTAGAAAATCATGCATTTATTACAATTTAACAGAATAACTTCATTTAACAAAATTGCTTTCTTATGAAATTAAAAACTTTCAATATTACGGATTATATCTATAATATTAATAGGCTAGGCGATTTCTTGTGACCGTTGTTTTGTTCTATCATTTTATCCCGATTTTGACCAAACGTATATTATTTGAAAGGTATTTCTTTTTAGCCGTTTTGCAGATTTACAGATTTTTAAATGTTTTCCTTATTTTTGAGTAAATTGCATTTAAAGTTGCTACTAGCACATACATAAAATTATACATATGCCATATGTGTTTTACTAAATTTGTTAAAGTGTTTGTTATCGAGTTAATTATCTTCATTCACAATAATAATAAATCATAAAAGTGTTGCTTTGTGAATTGGCTAAGTTGAAAAATAAAGCTACCTACTCGAATTTCGAGCGCTGGAATCTACTAGTTGTTAATAAATGAACATAGAAATTTTTCTGTTACTTCTTTTGATTAAATTAAATTAAATGGCATAAGTTATTTTTTCAACAGTTCTATTAAACGTATATTATAATTAAAACGAATTTCATATTGAAACAAGTAAGAAAATTATTGTCGGTCTAGACCGACTATACGATACCCTATACCATGCGTTTAGAGACCCTATCTCTTTGGCCAAACTAACTGGACATAGAAAATAAGATAAACCAAATTTGAGTGGTATTTTTATTAATTTTTGTGGCTGCAGATATAAAAAAGTTTATATCGGATACTATATGGGCACTAGGCCTAAAATTGGACCGCTCCTCATCATGTTTGCTAAAGTCTCTTGTATTTTGCAAAAATATATACAAATAAAATTTGAAAAGAATCAGTGCAATATTTTTGTTTTTTGATAGATTTAAGTGCAGATCGTGAAGCAGCTCTACGTGGGGCCTATGAGTAAGAGTTGTCCCATAGGGGTAATTTGGACTACTCATTACTAGATGTAATAAATGCATACAAACCCAATTTGAGTAAGATCTATATGATAATTTGGATCTTATGGCAAGTTATGTCGATTTCATAGGGGTCATTTGTATGGGGGTTTGGTCTGAACATGGACCAATTTTCAACAATTTCAGTAGCGTTCATCCTATGGCCGATAAAAACTTATGTACCAAATTCCATTGAAATACATTCATATGTGCGACCTGCAGTTTGATTACAAAGTTTACATGGACACACAGACGGACTGACGGACGGAGGGACACACGGACGGACATCGTTAAATCGAATCAGATAGTGATTCTGATTCGATCGGTATAATAAAAGATGGGTCTAGGTCAAATATTTTGGGTAGTTACAAACAGCAGCACAAAGTCTTTATACCCAAACCACATAGTGGTATAGGGTATAAAAATACTTTTTTAAGACTAATGCCCGTTTTCTCATTAGGCGATTATCTTTTATCCCAACGAAAAACTGCCGATTAAAGAAATTTGGTTTTCTCAATGTCTGGTTTGCTTCTAATTTGTGGCAAAGGTAACCGGCACTCATCTGCCAATTATTTATTTATCGTACAAATAAATTATTCTCCCAACTTTCATATCAATTTTGAGAGGCATTGCCAACTGAAAATAATTCTCCCAACTTTCATACGTATTTTGAGAGGCATTGCCAACTGAAAATAATGTTTTTGTCGGTACATTGAGAAAACCAAAATTGTTAACCGGCAGTTTATCGGTCCAATAAATTTATATCCTGGTTAAGTAACAGGCAGTTTGACGATACATTGAGAAAACCGGCATAAGTGATTTATGCCACAAATTTGACATCATTTTTAATACAGGAAATTTCTTTGGAAAAAGAAACGCATAAACATTTTGCATATTTAATTTATTATTTTTTAATTTATTATTAAAAATCAAGTGCTATAACATTTATTACAATTAAGACAATCATTTAAAACGACAAAGTGACTTTGCCTTTTTAAATATAACGACTCAAATATTAGATATATATTTTAGATTACAAGAAATTTATATACAAAGAATAAATTCCTTTTAAATTCTGTTTCGAATAACTTGTTGCTTGTATAGCGATTGTTTCGTAAAGAGTGTTATACTTATTTTGTCTCAATTTTTATATTTTAATATTTTATTTATGTATTTATTATTATAAACTAATTAATGTAAAATTTTTGCATTTCAATTAAAATATTATAGTTTTTGTTGTTGTTGTAGTTACTTTATAATAAACTTGATAGGAAATATGTGTTATCGGTAACTGCAATTTATTTTTATTTTTTTTTTTTTCAAATACACATAGAAAAAAGTTGAATATTTCAAAAACTTATAAGAAACAAAAAATATATATAATAAATTTTTTATTAAGTAAGTAACACCTGTTTGTTGTTAGTAAAAAGTATAGAGATGTAAATAATTAAATTAGTCAATATTACTAACTTTTGCTTGAAAATCAATAGAATCTTCAAATTTAGTTGAAATAAAACTCAAAGCTATTCAAAGAATAAGTAAAATATTACTTTAAATTAATAAGAATGCATAAAAGTAAATGAATGATGATCTTATTTGCAGAAAATGTTATCAGCAGATTAGCTTACTAAAATAGTTTGTAAGAAGGTTATAGACTAATTTCTAGGCCAGTTTTTATCTTTCCATTACAAAAATAAAGGTTTGCCAAATTTTCCCATACAAATGGTCTTTAAAATTAAACTAAGGTAATCTAAATGTCTTGTTGTTTTTAAGTTTCTAAACAAACAGAGTTTGCAAACTTTACTAACTTCCCTATAGGCTCTGTTCTTTTACAATCTTTCAGTTAAAATAACGATCTTTTATTTATACTTATAAATAAAATACTTTGAAAATACAAAATTTTGTCTTAATTTTTTTTTTGCCATTTCTTTCCGTGTTCCAAACGAAGAAGAAGTGTCTGGTTACATATTTTAGTTGCCACCAACTTCAGCATGGTTATATATGTCTATGTTGCTACACTGTGTAATTAGTTATTTAGTTTGTAATAATATGTAAGTTTGATAGAAAAGGGAAAAATCTTAGAAACCGGTTTGCAATTGATAAAATTTTACACAGCAAATATAAATCATAAATAAGTATTATTAAATATTTTTTTTTTTTTCAAATATTATTTTTGCTTTCGTATCCATATATTTTGCTAACAGTCTGAGATTTTAAGTCATTATTATTAAATAAACAGTAATATTTTTATGTATATTTTTCTGTCTTGTATAATATTTAAATGTAGATTGTCTACTTAATGGCTCCAATATTTCGTATTGTTGTTGTTTATTTTAAAGTGTTAAGTGTCTTTCTGTATTTTGATTGGATTTATGCAATTTGTCTATGACTTAAAAAAAAGTTTTAAATGGCAGCAGAACAAATATGTATAAATTATATTGAATGAGATTAAATATATAATGTTTCTGATTTTAATTGTTTTATAAGTTGAGAAAAAAAAAATATCTTGAAATTTATAACTACAGCATTTAATCTATAATATTAATAGGCTAGGCCATTTCTTGTGACCGATGTTTTGTTCTACCGTTTTATCCCGATTTTGACCAAACGTATATTATTTGAAAGGTATTTCTTTTTAGCTGTTCTCCAGATTTACAGATTTTTAATTTTTTCTTTATTTTGGGTAAATTGCATTTAAACTTGCTACTAACACATACATAAAATTATACAATGCTATGTATGTGTTTTTTACATTTGTTAATTTGTTTGTAATAAAAATGAGTTTGTTTTTTGTGTTGATTTGTGAATTGGCTATAAGTGATTAGCATACCTTTAGGGTCTTTATCTAATGAAAAAATAAAATTTCTTAGAACTTGCACTCGAATTTCGAGGGCTGGAATCTGCTAGTATGAATTAATATGCCTGTTTTGCTTTTTATTTTTATTTAATTTATTTTTATATTATTTTTTCTATTTCTTATTTGATTTATTTTTAATTAATTTTATTTCTTATTATGTTTTTTTTTATAAAACTTTTCTTTTATTTACTTGATATCTGATGTATTTTTTTTTATTATGCTATTGTTTTTCGAACGTTGTTTCGTCCTAACCCAGATTCGCAAATAATAGCTCTTTGAGTGGATTTAAAGTATTCCATATATAAACATCGATGTTTTCGACATGCCATCAATCGTATTTGGATTCTAGATATATAATATTATATACTAAATTTATAAATTATGATAAATATATATTTTTCACGATCTCATGTCAGATCTCGCCCGAATATGTTTCTACTAAGCACATTTATAACTAGTAAACTCACACAAGGTCTCAACGCTCTTCTATCATATAGTATCCTAGATATGTGTTAGTAAATATATACCCGATATGGAGGATACTGGGGCTTCCGTTTCCAATACCTAGAACTGAACCCAGATCTGTTGGTCCCGGAGTTATTCGTTACAAACATTTTTATTTATAAAGAATATTTTATATATTTTCTCTTATGTTTATTATTTTTTTTTTTAACTTTTGCAACGCTATAATTACTTATTGTATAATTTCAATAATGTTATTTTATTTATTATTTGTTACATCACTATGGTATTTTTTCTTAAATTTTTTTTTATTATTTTTTAAATATCATTTTATCCTATAATTTTTGTTTTTTTTATAATGCTTTAATATATTATTTTAATTATATACATTGTTTTCATTATAGTTCATGCATAACTTTTCCTTTAATTATTTGAAAATATTTTTGTTTTATCTTTTTGATATTACTATTATTTTTTATAGAATTTTTATTGCATTTATTTATATATTATTTTTTTAATTAAAAACATTTGATCTTGGGCCTGATTAACTTTTAACTCAATTATTATAATTTTTTTTTTTTTTAATTTTAAAAAACAATTTTGTGTTTTATTTAATGCATCTTCATTTACTAATTTATTTCTCGTTACGCTATTTAATGTTTCTTTTAAACATTTATTTTTAATTAGTTTTATATTAATTTATGTTATATTTTATGTAATTTTATTTTACTTAATTTTAATGATTGACTGAAAAATTTTCTTTTCTTTTAACAAATTTTTTATTTTAACATTTAATTGCATATAATTTAAATTATTTTATTTTATTTTTAATATACATATATTTTTGTTTTATATTATTTTATTCCCTTTTTTATTATTATTTTATTTTGATTAATTTTTTGCATATAGTTTTTCAATTATTCTCTATTTTATTTTATTCTATTTGATTTTATTCTAAATTATTTAATTTATTTTTTTATTTTTATTTTATTTTTTTTTACACTTTTTGGAAATTATTTATTTTATTTTAAATTCAATGTATTCAATGTTTTTCATTTTGATTTACTTTTTTATTTTTTTTAAATTTATTTTATTACTTTTATTTCATTTTCTTTAATATTATTAGTTTTATTTAATTATATTTTAATAAATCCAATTTAATTTTTTTTTGTTTCCTCTTAGTTTTTAAAATTAATTTTATGAAGTAAATGTATTTTATTTTAATATTTGATCTTGATTGATTATTTTTAAATTAATTTTTATTATCTTATATAATTTAATTTTATTATTTTATTCTCTAATATTGCTTTATTTTTATAATTTTGTATTTTATATTATTAAATTTTTTATTTCCCTAATTTTTTGTTTTCCTTTATTTTATTTAATTATTATAGTTTAAGTGCTTCTATTATTTTATAATATTTTTTTTATTAGTTTTTCTATTTCTTGATTTTATTAGATTTTATAACATTCTATTTTATTTTTTCAACTCAATTCAATTCAACTATTTATTATCATAATGCTTAGTTTAACGATTTTGTTTAAGAGTGTAGGACTTTAATATTTTTCCACTTAAACATTGTTACAATATTTTATAATAGGTTTGGGTTTAAATAATATAAATATTAATTAAAATTTCTCATTTCAGTTTTTCCGTAGTTATTATTATTGTTATATAACAAAAAAAGCTTTTTTTATTTTATTTTCTTTTATTATGATTTGCAGTATTTTGTTTTTTATTTAATTTAATATTAATTTTATAGTAGTTTTTTTAATTTTATTATTTTAAATTTTATTGCTTAATTTTTTTAATTAATTTTATTTTATTCTATATTATTTTTTTAGTTTACTGTATTTTATTTTACTTCATTTCCCACTTAATTTTATTTTTATTTTATTTTATTTTTATTTTTATTTTTATTTTTATTTTTATTTTATTTTAATTTATTTTATTTTTTTAAATTTATTTTATTTTAATTTATTTTATTGTATGTTTATTAATTTTATTTATTGTATTTTATTTTACTTTTTTTATTTCATTTCATTTTATTTTTTTATTTTATTTTATTTTAATTTATTTCATTTTGTTTAATTTTATTTTATTTTTTTATATTATATTTTATTTTATTTATTTTATTTTATATTTTTTTTTATTTCATTTTATTTTGTTTTGTTTTATTATTTTATATTGATTATTTTTTATATATAATTATTTTATTTACTTTATTTTATTTTATTTGTTTTATTTTATTTTATTTTATTTTATTTTATTTTATTTTATTTTATTTTATTTTATTCTATTTCATTTTAAATTATTTTATTTTATTTTATTTTATTTTATTTTATTTTATTTTATTTTATTTTATTTTATTTTAATTTATTTTATTTAGTTTTATTTAATTTTATTTTATTTATTTATATTTTATTTTATTTTATTTTATTTTATTTATTTTATTTTATAATTTTTTTTATTTCATTTTATTTTATTTTATTTTGTTTTATTTTATTTTATTATTTTATATTGATTATTTTTTATATATAATTATTTTATTTACTTTACTTTATTTTATTTTATTTTGTTTTATTTTATTTTATTTTATTTTATTTTATTTTATTTTATTTTAATTTATTTTATTTAATTTTATTTTATTTTATTTAATTTTATTTTATTTTATTTTATTTTATTTTATTTTATTTCATTTTATTTTATTTTATTTTATTTTATTTTTTTTTTATTTGTGCTACTTCATTTTAAATTATTTTATTATATTTTGTTTTATTTATTTAATTTAATTTTATTCTTTTTTATTTTATTTAATTTATTTTTATTTTATTTTTTTTATTTTATGTAATTGTAATTTATTTCATTTTGCTATATTTTATATATATTTTATTTTATTTTATTTATTTTATTTTATAATTTTATTTTATTTTATTTTATTTTATTTTAATTTATTTCATTTTGTTTAATTTTATTTTATTTATTTATATTTTATTTTATTTATTTTATTTTATAATTTTTTTATTTCATTTTATTTTATTTTATTTTATTTTGTTTTATTTTATTATTTTATGTTGATTATTTTTATATATAATTATTTTATTTAATTTATTTTATTTTATTTTACTTTGTTTTATTTTATTTTATTTTATTTTATTTTATTTTATTTTATTTTATTTTATTTTATTTTATTTTATTTTATTTTATTTTATTTTCACCCCTGTTCTTGAAACCACTATCACAAAAAAAACTCGTAAATGAAAAAATTCTTTAATCTACGAGTTTTTTGCTGTTCTCTAATTTCAATAAGAATATTTTTTCTCGTTTTAATTCACATAGAAAAGGCTTTGTGAAATCAAAACAAATGCCCTTTTTTTCTACTAAGCAGGTCTTAAGAGATAAAAAACTAATTGATATTTAAACTCTAACATGTTTTTTATTGAACCTTGTCATTATTTTAAGAAATTAGACATTAATTTTATGAAAAAAAAAACGATTTTAAAAACGTCTACATTTTGCGCTGATTTAAAAAAAAAATCTCGTTACCGGTGGTCGATGTTAGTAAAACACACTTTTTGCGATGATGCTGTTCTATAACTATAATAAAAACTTTTTATTTACACAATCTATTTTCCATTATAATTTTTTCAATTATAACATGGATTCCTTATGCACTAATTATTGCAAATAAAGGAATTAAAAAAAAATTTTGTTATCAAATCACATATTTTTAATTTTTTTGCTTATGTTCGAAACAGTAGTGATGCCAGTCAAACCCGATTTATTTGAATATCGAAATTTTTTTTGGTGATGCCTAACTTTTTAAAAATAGAAAAGTCATTTTTAATTGAATGAAATTGAACAACAAAAACAATTAAATGAACAAATAAGTTGTTATTTTAAAAGAATATATTTTTCTTTATACTTTTTCTATAAACTTAAGAAAAAACATGCACAAAATACTTAAAAGTTTTTTGTGAAACTGAATAAAGAACCATATGGCACCTCGGTTTCTAGATAACATATGTTCTTAACTCAAACATATGGTTCTTAACTCAAACATATGTTTCCATTAAATAAATAAAAAAAAAGTGGTTTCAAGAAACCCAAAATTTCAATTTCATGTGATTTTAAATTCACTCTTATTCAAATAACAACGTTTCAAGAACATGGCTGTTTATTTTATTTTATTTTATTTAATTTTATTCTATTTCATTTTATATTATTTTATTTTATTTTGTTTTATTTTATTTTATTTAATTTTATTTTAATTTATTTTATTTTATTTTATTTTATTTAATTTTTTATTTATTTTTTTATTTTTTTACTTTTTATTTCATTTTCATTCATTTTATTTTTTATTTAATTTTATTTTATTCAATTTTATCTTATTTCATTTTATTTTTTTTTATTTGATGTTAATTTTATTTTTTATTTTTTTTATTTTTTTTTTTTATTCTATTTTATCTTTTTATTTTTATATTAAATTTATTTGATTCTATATTATTTTATTTTATTTTATTTTATTTCATTTCATTTCATTTTATTTTATTTATTTTATTTAATTTTTTATTTTTTTATTTTTTTTATTTTATTTCATTGTTTTTATATTTTTATTTTAATTTGTTTTATTTTTTATTTATTTGATTTTAATTAATTTTTTTTATATTTTTATTTTAATATATTTTATTTTTTATTTTATTTTATTTAATTTTTTTATTTTTTTATTTTAATATATTTTATTTTTTATTTATTTGATTTCATTTCATTTCATTTCATTTCATTTCATTTCATTTCATTTCTTTTCATTTAATTTCATTTCATTTCATTTCATTTCATTTCATTTCTTTTCATTTCATTTCATTTCATTTCATTTCATTTCATTTCATTTCATTTCATTTCATTTCATTTCATTTCATTTCATTTCATTTCATTTCATTTCATTTCATTTCATTTCATTTCATTTCATTTCATTTCATTTCATTTCATTTCATTTTATTTTATTTTATTTTATTTTATTTTATTTTATTTTATTTAATTTGTATATTTTGTTTTATTTTTTGTTTTATTTTATAATATTATACGCTATAATATTTATAATATTATACGCTGATCTAGACCCATCTTTTATTGTACCATCAACTTAGAATCATTTCCTAAGCCGATTTAGCGATGTCCTTCCGTCCGTCTGTGTGTCTAGGTAAATCTTGTAATCAAACAACAGATAGCATATATGAACATATATTGATGAAATATATAAGATTTTAAAAGCCATAGGAAGAACGCTACTGAAATTGGTTAAACTCGGTACATATTCAGACCTAGTCCCCATACAAATGGCCCCTATAAAATCGACTCAAAATGCCATAAGATATAAATTATCATGTAGATCTCGGTTAAATTGGATTTGTGTGTGTTCATTACATCCATTAATCAGTATTCCAAAAATAACCGCTCTACGACAATTCTCAGTCATAACACCGATATAAAGTTGCATTCCGATCACATTAATCTATCAAAAAACAAAAAAAATATTGAACGGATTTTTCCCATATTTGGGTTTGCAAAAAATAAGTGACTTTAACAACTATGGTCAAGATTGATCCATGTTTTGACCTACTACCCATGTAAGTATGTAGTATCCGATATACCGTTTTTCATATATGCAGGAAAAGAAAAATAATAGCAAAGCCACTCAAATTTGGTTTATACTTAGTTTCTATATCTAATTAGTTGGATCTAATTCTCATTTTCTAAAGGTGTGGTTTAGGGTATCGTATACATGGTTTAGATCGACTATAATTTTCTTGTTTTTTATTATTTTATTTTAGTTTATTTGTTTTAATTTATTTCATTTATTTTTATGAAATTATATTTTTATGATTTTTATTTATTTTTTTCCTTTATTATTTATTTTAAATTATGATCTATTTTATTTATTATTTTTTGTATAATATTATATCTGATTTCATAACTTTATTGACTCATACCTATACAAAAATATATTTGTAAAATCTATAACTTTGTTTTTCTTATTCTCTTAAAACTGCTTTCATAAATATTTACTTAAAAACCGGAAACGAAATGTAATTTTTTTTTTCTTAAATATTTATGTTAATACAAAAATGAAAAAAAAAAATTATATGAAAAAAAAAAATCCTAAGACGACAGACAACAAACACTTACCAAACAACCAAAGTCAATCAGTCACTCAGCAGGTCATAAATGTTAAATGGTGGCTATGAATATGAAACGTCACACCGTTTCGTGACAGCAACAACAACAAAAAGGAGTATTAAATAAAATATCAGTTTTAATATCGAAATAAAAACAGCAACAAATTAAATATCAAATTTAAAAAAAAAAAAACTATATAACAAAATTGAATTATAGGATTTCAGTTAGAAAAAGTCATTCATAATAAATTTTGTAATTCCAGGTTTCGTATAAAAATGTAATTAAAAATTGCTGGGCTATAATTGAATGAATTAAAATCCGGTACGTCTAGTAGTCTTATTATATAATTTTCTACTATGTGTGAGGCCTAAAATTAATAAAATCGATTTTATTGTCTAAATTATGAGGTGCTAAAAGACTGATAAAGGTGTCAAAATATGTATAATGGTTAGACCATCCAAGGGATACATCAAACATATTTCAAATATATATTAAGCAAACAGTGCGGCTTCTGTTTTTGAAACTTTTCATGTTTTCAAAGAAAATTACTTCATAATTATAAGAATAAATAGTAAGTGAACAAAACACCGTCATACATAAAACTTAAATCTGTCAAAATGCCACTGTATGGTTAAATAAATTCTAAAAAGATCATGAGATTTTCAAATGTTTTTCTTAAATTAAATTTGCTTTCGGTTTATAATAAAATAAATCATATTTAATGCATAAATATTTCTTGAGAGTATATTACAGAAAAGCCACTAATAGTCAGTATAATTTAGGCCGTTTGTATATTATTTTAATAACATTCTTACTCACTGATGAATGCTGATCCTCTAAAAAACCATCACAATGTTTTGCTTACAATACCTTGCAGAAAAATACATAATCACATTTCAAAATGTCTTAGAACAAAGTGTTGGTTTTGTTTTTGTGGTTAGAGAATAATGTAATCGTATCAACAGACGGATGGATAGATGGATGGACGGACAGCTTAGAGATCAGGCATTGCAAAAAAAAAAAGTCTTGTAGTAGTGTGTCAACGTCAGTCACACCCCACTTAGGCGCAAAATATGTTGGCGACAACACGATCACATTATAAACTATTAACAATAATGAAATTCATATTAAGTAATAACTTGCACACGAAAATACATAATACAAAAGAAAAAAATTATTAAGGAACACTTGTAGACGTAAATTAATATGCCGCAAAAAATTTAAGTAAAATACAGAAAATAAAAAACGACCTTTTTTCATCTTATAAAAACAATACAGACAATAGAGATTAACATTTTTCTGTAGGTTAAGCCTTCAAAATTTGTGTAAGAAAAACAAAAATTATCGCAAGAGAGCTTATAACAAAACTAAAAATAAACCCGACGGTAAAAGTTTAAAGTACATACTAAAAACAAGTTGTCATAAATTTTTAACTCAATGAGAATTATACTAGAAAGAAATTATTATAAGGCTAAGAATCTAGGCGAAAAAAAACTATAAAGGAAAATTGTTTTAAAAAAGACTGCAGAATCGATATTACAAGTAGAATATCCTTAAAAAATGTTGAATCTGTTTTTAAATGTTTTTAAATGTTTTAACGTCCTAGAGATTGTTTTTTTTGCAACAACTTGAACTCAATGAACTCAATGTGAACTCAATGAGAATTATAACGTAGTGTAGTACGTCTAACGCTATGTATGGAAACAAAAACAATTATGCGATTAAAATTTTAAGTAAAACCATAATGCTGTCTATGTAAATTTCTTTAGCCCTCTAGAGTTTGTATTATTGTAAACTCAATGAGAATTTAATAACAAAATTTCGCAAATCTGATTGTTTTTAGATGACTTGGCTCCCTAGATATTGTAAAGCCCACCAGTTGAATATTTTTCAACTCAATGAGAATTATAACATATCGACGTACAGGGAAAATAAACCATAACAAAACAAAAACTAAATAAAAATGAATCAAAAATTAAAAGTAAAGCATCAAAATTTCAAGAATTTTGGATATAACAATATAATGCTAGATAACTTTGACTTACTAAGCTTGGTAAACTTTATGATAATTCCCAGGAAAAATTTCGTATTAGCAGCTCATTGATTTTTGCATTACCAATAATGACCCACTGCATTACTTCTAAAGTGAAAATAAGCCGTCATACAGCTACTTATATTTCATGCCAGCTCCTTGCGTACTGTATTACTTTCCAAGTGAAAATAATGAGTTCCGAGGCAACTAGTTACCTCCAATGACATCCCCGTGTTAATATAATGAGCTTATCTGGCAAACTTCAACCAGTTACTTCTCCTTCTAAAACCAATTATTTGGTAATTTTTTTCCTGGGTTATAACGTGTTGTATTAGAAGGCAGATAAACCGGCCGGCCATACACCACTCAAATTTGGTAATAGAAACTTAAGCAAATATCAAAATTGTCTTACAAAACGTACTATACGGTGCTAGACTTGAGCACTGAACTTGTGTAGTGTATGGCCTGCATAAGCTAAACCAGGAAAAAAATGAAAATATGGTAGCTTTTATTTGACGTCTTAGAGATTGTTAAGCACACACGTTGAATAAGTGTCAACTAAATGAGAATTATAGCATAAGACGCTAAACGAAGATTAACCCAAACAAAAAGTAAAGCACAAAAATTTCAAGTAATAATGAAAATTTAATAAAGTCTTTGTAACTTTGACCTTCTAGAGATTTTATTGCTCAGAAGTAGAATTATTATGAACTCAATGAGAATTACAACTACAAAATGAATATTACCATTTGAGTAGTAAAACAGATATGAAAACTTTAAATATTGATTTAGAGAAATATTGAAAATATGTTTGCTCTTCTACGTTTTGATCACCTAAAAATTGTATAGTTCACAATTTGAATAATTGTCAACTTAGTGAGAATTATAACATAATTTAGTATAGTGAAAAGAAACCGTAACAAAACAAATAGCATCAAAATTTTAAGTATTTTGGATATGTTAATGAGATCAGATAACCTTGATTTTCTAAACTTTGTAAACTCAATGAGAATTATAACATGTTATGTTGGAAGGCAGAGAAATTTAAATTAAGAAAAAAGAAAAAATTTTAATGAAAATAAGTAACAAATTTCAAGAAAAAAAAATATTGAAAATATGATTGTGTTAGTTTGGGGACTTTGAGGTTGTTAATGTTGAATAAATGTCAACTTAAGGAGAATTATAGCAAAATATAGTATAAGTTCTTAGCATAATTCTAAATGGAAATTTATCAAAAATAAAAAGTAAATCATAAATATTTCCATTACAGACCCGTTTAGGTAAATTTTATCTTCTAGAAATTTTATTGACAACAAGTTAAATTACTGTGAACTCAATGAGAATTAGAAAAAATTTAGTTAAAAAAGATTAGTTATAACAAGTAATGGAAGTAGAGTATAAAAACAGATATGCAAATTTTAAATAGTGAGTATAAGAAATTTGAAAGGAATCGTTGTTTTTGGATGTTTTGATCTCCTAGATATCTTATTGTTTAATAAATTAATTATGGTGAACTAAATGAGAATTGTAAAATAGTGTGGCTTAGGCTCAAAAAACACCTAAATAAAAATTTGAAAGTAAAGTAAAACTAAAAAAATATAAAATAGGTACAGATAATAAATTCCAGGTATTGTCTTAATGAAAGATTGGAAATCAGGTAGAGTTTATATATATCTAACCCTGAAATAGAAAGTTTTTTTTTTAATAAATTCTAATTTTTCATAGCAGTCCAGCATCAAAATATTCTCTGAAACCAACAGCAATTTATACTTTACTTTTTGTGAACCATTTCTTAGAGTAAAGAAAAAAAAAGAATTAAATCATATTAAAATAAAAAGTCATTTCACTTTCAAAATCAGACACTTAAGGTATACATTAGTTACAAAGTCAATGGGAATTGCAATCTAATTAATTTAATGGTCTAATATATCATTCATATTTATTATTTGGTATCACAACCAATCACAAGATTTGAATGGAAAAACTATTATGTATATTCGATGATAATATCAGAGACAGCTCTTTGACTGTGCCAAGCAAATTTATTTGGTTTTTCCAACAGAATTAAACAATTGATATATAATTCGGTAGCTACCATAGTTTATGTTTTACACCTGTTTCTTCTTTCAGTTTTAAGCCTTTTTGACATAAAATTTCCAACAATTTTTTATTTCAAAAATTCATTGATTTATTTTTAAAAATATTTTATGTTTTGTTTTGCTAATTTAAAAGATATATTTCTGATTATGTTTATTTTTTATTTCTCAAATTGGCCTTCATCTAATATTAAATATAGCAGAAATCATAAAATATGATCATTTTTTTATTATTTTCGAATAAAGTTCCAAATTTTATTTGCTTAATATATGAAAAAAATAAATATAAATGTTCCAAAGATCATAATTTATGTTTTTTTTTTTCAGTATATTTTTATATTAATAAAAAAGATATAAAACCGAAATATTTTTTTTTTTATTACTCAAAAACAACTCTAATGAACTTATTTTTAATTCGGTTCTCATTGAGGAAATATAAATTAAATGTTTTTATTAAAGAAAAAAATGGAAAAAATGGTAATAAAAAGAAATTATATAAAATACATGGATAAATATTTGAGGATTTTGGCCGATGATTAACTACATATATTAAATAGGATAATTTTTTATTGGGAAAAATTTTAAATTTCTTTTGCAAAAAATATACATAAACTTATTTATTTTGTTGAAAATTTTACCAGCTATTCCTCTAGAATCAAAGGCTTATAACAGAGAACTGCATTCGAAAAATGTGTTTTTCTTTTAAGTCGTAAAGTTTGAGCCATATAGAAAGACGTTATAGAGAAGGTTACGAAGTTTTTTGTTTGAAATTTTTATTTAAATTGGTATTGTATATAATTAATAATATTCTAGTTTTAAATATATATAGAAATGAAAAATCTTATTTTCGATCTTGATAATTTTAATGGTTAAGTTAGAAATTATTCAGTCTGAAGATCAAATGTTTTTACTTTACATAAATGAAAAAGCACTTTAAAGGTTTTTCTACATTTTAGTTTGTTATATAGGAAAGAACCTAAATAGTATAATTCTTTGTTTGGATTCTCATTAGGTTGGTTTCAACAAAGGTGTATGAATTCAAGTTTATACCGAACCAACTTTTGTTGAGGGTTGGCGACTCGACCCGAAGCGAATGTGCCAATGTGTTTTGCTGTATTTAAAGTAAAAACATTTGACCTTAAGCTTGATTAATTTCTAGCTCAATCAATGAAATATTATATAGTGTACTGGAAAATACTAAGAAAGCCCCATTGTCTACTAAAATAATTTTCTCCCACCTTTTCTCTAATTGTGTTTTTCTTTTTATTTTTGGACTAGTGTTTTTGGAATACGAAGATCATAGGCCGTTGTAACCATATTAAGTTATTCCAATTCAATCGATTCCAAAAATGCCAGAAATATTTGAAAAATTAAAAAAAATCTCTTTCATCTAAAATTTATTTGGACTAGAGTTTACATTTTTTCGTATAATCTAAACTTTTGATATAACTCTTTTGCTGGCTTAATATCTGTTCTGTAAATACCAACAATTTTAGCCAGAAATGTGTTTATATATCGATAAATATAATTTTAACTAAAATATTTTTGGACTTGAAGGAATACATTCTGAATATCATAAGAATTTATTGGATATTTATTGGCCTTAGGCTTAATTTTTACTGAAAATCAATCTCTGGTCCAGTGATAAAATTCAATTTTCACGGTTACGACTAAATAATTTGTGATAAAAAAGCATATTAGAATTTGGAGATCTTAAGATTTATTATGATATATTGCATATATCCTTGACGGAAATTTCTTTAATTTATTACAAAAAAAAAAAATGGTTCTTATAACCCTGGATTAAAGAATCCTTGAAATATGAAACACGTTAATAAATAACTAGCAGATTCCAACCCTCGAAATTCGAGTGGAAATTCTAGGAAATTTTATTTTTTCATTAAATAAAGACCCTAGAGGTATGCTAATCAATTATAGCCAATTCACAAATCAACACAAAAAATCAAATTCATTTTTATTACAAACACATTAACAAATTTAATAAACACACACATAGCATTGTATAATTTTATGTATGAGTTAGTAGCAACTTTATTTTTTAATATATATTTATTTTTAAATATATATAGAAATGAAAAATCTTATTTTCGATCTTGATAATTTTAATGGTTAAGTTAGAAATTATTCAGTCTGAAGATCAAATGTTTTTACTTTACATAAATGAAAAAGCACTTCAAAGGTTTTTCTACATTTTAGTTTGTTATATAAGAAAGAACCTAAATAGTATAATTCTTTGCTTGGATTCTCATTAGGTTGGTTTCAACAAAGGTGTATGAATTCAAGTTTATACCGAACCAACTTTTGATGAGGGTTGGCGACTCGACCCGAAACGAATGTGCCAATGTGTTTTGCTGTATTTAAAGTAAAAACATTTGATCTTAAGCTTGATTAATTTCTAGCTCAATCAGTGAAATATTATATAGTGTACTGGAAAATACTAAGAAAGCCCCATTGTCTACTAAAATAATTTTCTCCCACCTTTTCTCTAATTGTGTTTTTCTTTTTATTTTTGGACTAGTGTTTTTGGAATACGAAGATCATAGGCCGTTGTAACCATATTAAGTTATTCCAATTCAATCGATTCCAAAAATGCCAGAAATATTTGAAAAATTAAAAAAAATCTCTTTCATCTAAAATTTATTTGGACTAGAGTTTACATTTTTTAGTATAATCTAAACTTTTGATATAACTCTTTTGCTGGCATAATATCTGTTCTGTAAATACCAACAATTTTAGCCAGAAATGTGTTTATATATCGATAAATATAATTTTAACTAAAATATTTTTGGACTTGAAGGAATACATTCTGAATATCATAAGAATTTATTGGATATTTATTGGCCTTAGGCTTAATTTTTACTGAAAATCAATCTCTGGTCCAGTGATAAAATTCAATTTTCACGGTTACGACTAAATAATTTGTGATAAAAAAGCATATTAGAATTTGGAGATCTTAAGATTTATTATGATATATTGCATATATCCTTGACGGAAATTTCTTTAATTTATTACAAAAAAAAAAAAAATGGTTCTTATAACCCTGGATTAAAGAATCCTTGAAATATGAAACACGTTAATAAATAACTAGCAGATTCCAACCCTCGAAATTCGAGTGGAAATTCTAGGAAATTTTTTTTTTTCATTAAATAAAGACCCTAAAGGTATGCTAATCAATTATAGCCAATTCACAAATCAACACAAAAAATCAAATTCATTTTTATTACAAACACATTAAAAAATTTAATAAACACACACATAGCATTGTATAATTTTATGTATGCGTTAGTAGCAACTTTAAATGCAATTTACTTAAAATAAATAAAAAAATTTAAAAATATGTAAATCTGCAAAACGGCTAAAAAGAAATACCTTTCAATTAATATACGTTTGGTCAAAATCGGGATAAAACGGTAGAACAAAACGGTAACATAAGAAATTGCCTAGCCTATTAATATAATAGATAAGTGTGGAATTGTACTTGAAGGTTTAAAACGACAAAGATTGAAAAAAAAAACAAAACTTAAATAATTTAACAAAAAACTAACCCATAAAAAGTTTTTGTTGTACTCCCCTTCTTTGTAAATTTTTTTATCAACTCTGGTAGAAAAGTTTAAAAGTTTCCATTGTTTTGGCATCACAAAAAAATTTTTAGGATCATTCTAATTATCGCCGCGAGTATACCTGCAAATTTCAGATGGATTGGATTACGCGAAGAGAGCTAAAAATCGATCCAAAATTTTTTCGACAGACAAGCAGACACTAAAATAAGGGGAGTAAAATTAAAACAGTTTCCCGTTGCACTAAATTCAAAATTGAATTTTTGATTTACAGTTAAGTAAGGTTATAACGCACTTCGCTTATATAGACTATTGTCATATATGTATGTGTGCATGCAACTATCGGAAGTAGATTAACCCTTTCCCGACCAATGGGACATATATGTACCATTTTTATTTTTTTTCTTATATTTTCCACATTTTCCAACCGATTTTTCTAAAGCCGACTTGAGTCAACAGAGGATACTTTTGGCTTTCAGACCATGCCACAAAAATGATACATGTATTCTCAGGACATAAGACGGTGACCCCAAAATCTGAAATTTGTGTTTTTAAATGATATTTGGATGTCATTATTTCGGACGTTATTGAGCCGAAAACATTCAAATTTTGATATCACATGGACCAGTATTTATGGTCTGTAGAAACACCAAAATATTTGGAATCGGCTTATTATTCAGCAAAATTCATTAGGGTAAAAAATTTATAATATTAAATCAACAATTAATTAAACTATAAATAAAAAGACTTAGAAAAAGATTAATTCTAAATATCTCAAAAATATTAAATCAATTATGATAATATTCGAAGCAATTACAGTTTTTTGTGAAACAAAAAGTACAAAAGTACAAAAAAGTACATTTTTAGTACAAACTAAAAAAGTAGTAGTCGATTCACTGTGATCTATATTTAAAAATTTACAACAAATACAAAACCAAAGCTACAGTTATTTATGTAAAAAAATAAAAACACAAATCACTGACTTGCTTGGAACGTAGTAAATTAGTTGGTAATTTTGACCGTTGACGACCAATGGAATATTTATGTCATATCGATTTTTTCCTTGAAGTAATTTAAAAAAAAAATATTTTTGACCACACTTTTGTTTAGAAATGTTAAGTCGTTAAGTACGAATCCACAAAAAAAAAATTTAATTTTCCAGCAGTTTAGGTTCGGTCGTGAAAGTATTAAAATTTAAATTTCTGATGTTACTGAATTCATAAAAACATTTTATAACAGAATTATAGGCAACTGTTTTTGTAAAATTCATGGAACTCGTCTATATCGAAATTTGGTTTTGGGCAAATTTTTGAACAGATAAACCAGGACTGAAACCCTGAAAAAATGGTTTCTGGTTCAGATTTGTGTTAATCAAAATAAAAAGTTGAGGTTCGAGTTCGGTTCAGGGTTCGGGTTAAAAATTTTAAAAAGTACAAATGTTTTATTAGTAGCAAATTTATTTATTTTTCAAAAAAAATTTTTGTTTAATTTTATAATTAAACATATTCAAATAGAATCTAAGCCACTTGATACAATAATGGCGTTTCCGTTTTATGATACTCCCCAAAAAATTAAAGTGTTTTTTTCTCTTTTCCTAGTCTTCAATATTTTTCATTTATTTAATTTCATTTTTAACCAATTTATCAATCGAAGAGGTGACATTAACATTTGAAGAATTTGACTCAGGAAATCTCTCGTTCTTCTTTTGATTTTTTTCGATCATATATTCATCTTCTTCTTAAGAAGAAGATATTGATTCTCTCATAAAAGTCTCTTATTCTCTTTCCATTTGTAAATTTTTATTGTTTTCAAAATATGTTTTTTTTTTAGCATTTTTGAAGTAGCCATGTCCGTCTGTCCGTCTGTTTAAATCACGTTTACGTCCTCAATATGTCAGCCAGTTTATTCATCGTTACTGAAAATGATACTGTGGCATCCTTAGTAGGCTGCCATTTAAAATCATGAAAATGGGTTCAATAGGTCCCGAGATTTGAACGAAAATGTAAAAAAAAAACTGTTGAAAAATTAGATTTTTTCTATGTTGTGTTTGTTATTGCTGTTAATAAAAATTTTGTCTCTTGTGTGTGATAGTTAATATTGCTGTTGTTGTTGCTTCATAAAAATATATGTATCGTTAGACACCATGTGTTCAGGGGGCCAAATGTGTTGCTTAAAGCCCAGTTGGCGCTGCCGCCGACTATTTATATTATGACGTATTTGCCCCCCGATGTAGGTGGCAGAGTTCGTGTAATAAATACTTGCCGAATTAGACATATTAGTAAATTTTCAATTTTTAAGTATTTTATAAAAAAAATGGTTAGAAATTAAAAATAGTGCTGATAAAAAAAGTACTAATAAAGTAGTTTAAAATTTCAGAAGCCGTTAATGGCTCATCCAACTTAAAATTGTCATAGACGATTATCTGTTTTGTAACTGAAGTAGGATTCAGTCGATTTCTTTTCTCGTTTACTCATGATCTAACAATAGAAAGCCTGCTCGAGAAATAATAAAAGAAATAATGCAAATCTCCAGATAGAAGTGTATAATTTGTTTGAAAAAACCACCTTTGTCTTTATAAACAAAAAATAAATTTGCAACTGTAATATATACTGGTTAAAATGGAAAAACAATTAACCATAAATTTGAATGGTATTAGAACTTATAGTTTAAGTGACTCTATAAAAATAGTATCCATAACCAACTTTGGTTAAATTGTTGAGTTTCGGACACAAGCGGAAGGTTTCGGCACAACCGAATTTAAAACTCTTACTATATCTGTATACTTATATATTAATACGTGAAGGAAAATCTTTGTGATCATTTTTAAGAATTTGGCGTAGTTATCAATAATATAAAGGAGAAAGTGCAGAATGATAAAATTGATGTATAAGTGTTAAAATTATATTAAATTAAATAAAATTAAATATTTATAATAAATAATTTTATAAGAGCCTAAAGGCATGCTAATCAATTTTAGCCAATTCACAATTCATTGCTTTTCATTATAATTGTATATCACACGCCCTGTGTTGAATTGAGAATTGCTACAAGTGAGTAGCATATCTTTAGGCTCGTATAAAATTGTTTATTAAAAAACTACTTTATATATCTTCTGTGTGTTCAACAAATATTTATCATGAAATTTTATGAATTTTATTAAAATATTCATAGTTTATATATATGTATATATATAGATTAAAAAACATTGAAAGTAAAAAATTTAATGAAAAAATAAAATTTCCTTGAATTTGCACTCGAATTTCGAGTGCTGGGCTATGCTAGTATATATTAAAATAAAATTATGAAAATAAATTGTTTTTTGATAATGCAATATTATCAGCAGTAACATCCTTATTTAGCTCTAGAAAATGTAAAGATAATATAATTCACATACTCAATCTTGGAAAAGAATTATATAAAATAGTTATGAGTATACTCGTATGTACATGATTGAAATTTCGATATGATTGCATACTCTGAACAGTTATTCCATAAAGTGGTAATCTATAACACTAACAGGCAAAGCGTTTTCTTGTGACCTCTTCTACGTTTTTAGTTATTAACCGATTTTGACAGAAAATATACCATTTGAAAAGAATTTCTTTGCAGATGTGCACCATCTTTACCGATGTGCACCATCTGGTACATTTTTTAAGAGCTATAAACATTTAAATCTGCTACTAACATTTGTTAATGTGTTTGCAAAAACAGTATATCAAAAGCCCGGTATTGAATTGTGAATTGGCTAAAATTTATTAGCACACCTGTAGACTCTTATAAAATTATTTACTATCAAATCCATTTCTACATCTTCTTGGAATTTTATGAATTTTATTTAAAAATTCACAATCTAATTAATTTTATATAAATATTCATAAATTTTTTATAAATAGATTAAAAAACATTGAAAGAAAAATATTTTATGAAAAATAATTCTAGAATTTGCACTCGAATTTTACACTATATGATGGGCAACGATTTTCTTTAATTTTGGCAGTCTTCGTAAACTTTCAAAAACTTTTAGTTTGAACTTTTATTTCGAAGAAAGAAATCAGTAAGTAAACAATTAAAATATAAATAAAAAATATGTAAAAAAAAAAATAATCTGTGTAATTTTTATTGTATACTCAATAAAATTTTTCTATTTTGATATTTTGACTAGATTTATTGAATTTTTTGCTTTTTCATAAAAAGAAAAACAAGTAAAAATGTTTCTGCTGTGCCATATCTTTGTTATCCTCAATCCGTGTCTTGAACTTAATACTATAACAAATTTTACTGTACCGTTTTAATACATTTAAATTTAAAGTGAATTGTTTTTTTAGAATAATAACAATAACAAAATCAACATAGAAAAATCATATTGGTCAAGATTTTTTTTACATTTTCATTCAAAACTCGGGTCTTATATAATCGATTGCAAAGAGTTTCAATAGTCACCTGCCTAGGATATCAGGGAATCATTTTCTCTAAAAATGAGCACCCCAGCTAACCTACTGAGGGCGTGATCGTGAGGTCCAAAGACGGACAGACGGACATAGACCCCTTTTTATAAGGATCAAACATATATATATTATATGGAGTCCTGAGTTTTAATCAACTTGTTGCAAACGGAATGACAAACTTATATATACCCTCTGTGCTGGGTATAAAAATACAATTTCCTCAAATGACAAGCAAAAGTCGTTTGATGGGCCTCCTATGGCCGGAGGTCCTGCATATATGTAAATAAAAAAAAAGTGTTACGAAATTCTACCAAATAGCGGGATGTGGGATGCACCTTTAAATACTATTCCACATTTCTATGAAATGTGGGTCAGATTACGTAGCACAATTTATAACGAGCCATGATCGCAAAAATAGCTTAAGTGACATAATATTCGATTTTCGTTTTTTGATGAAAATCGATCACTTATATTGATTTAAATTATCTCTCATAATATCATACGTCTATGAAATGTCGTTATAAATTGCCATAAATGAATATTCTTATTGTTCTTACTTTCAAAAGATAAAGCAAAAATAAAACAAGTAAGAAAATTATAGTCGGTCTAGACCGACTATACGATACCCTATACCATACGTTTAGAAGCCCTATCTCTTAGGCCCAACTAACTGGACATTGAAAATAAGCAAAAAACCAAATTTGAGTGGGATTTTTATTAATTTTTTTGGCTGCAGATATGAAAAAGTTCATATCGGATGCTATACCTATAAAGGGACTAGGTCCAAAAATGGACCGATCCTGATCATGTTTGGTAAAGTCTCTTGTATTTTGCAAAAATATATACAAACAAAATTTGAGAAGAATCAGTGCAATATTTTTGTTTTTTAATAGATTTAAGTGAAGAGCGGGAAGCAGCTCTATATGAGGTCAAAGGGATCATTTTTTGGACTACTCATTAGTGGATGTAATGAACGCATACAAACCCAATTTGAGTAAGATATATATGACAATTTGGATCTTATGGCAATTTATGTCGATTTCATATGGGTACTTTGTATGGGGGCTAGGTCTGAACATGGACCGATTCTCACCAATTTCAATAGCGTTCATCCCATGGCCGATGAAAGCTTATATACCAAATTTCATCAAAATATATTCATACTTGCGACCTGCAGTTTGATTACAAGCTTTACATGGACACACAGACGGACGGACGGACGGACATTGTTAAATCAACTCAGAAAGTGATTCTGATTCGATCGGTATAATTAATGATGGGTCTAGGTCAAATATTTTTGGTTGTTACAAACAGCAGCACAAAGTCATTATACCCAAACCACATAGTGGTATAGGGTATAAAAAGTAGCCCCGTCAGCCAATGCTAGTATTATTATATATAGGTACTAGCAGTTTCCAGCGCTTGAAATTCGAGTGCAATTTCTAGGCTGCTTTATTTTTCAACTTAGCCAATTCACAAACCAACACTTTTACGGTTTATTACTATTGTCAATGATTATAACAAACTCATTAACAAACACATTAAAAAATTTAATAAACACACACATAGCATATTTATAGTTTTATGTATGTGTTAGTAGCAACTTTAAATGCAATTTACTCAAAATGAAGAAAAAAATTTTAAAATCTGTAAATCTGCAAAACGGCTAAAAAGAAATACCTTTAAAATATTATACGCTTGGTCAATATCGAGATAAAACGGTAAAACAAAACATCGGTCACAAGAAATCGCCTAGCCTATTAATATTATAGATATTCATATAAGTTTAATATCATGTAAATAAATAAATAAATAAATAAAAAACTTTGTCTTGTAAAATTTTTATTTTAGCACTTAAGCTTTTTTCACGGTAAAATTATTACCTGGGTCATAGGTGGATATAGCCTAGTGTTGTATTGAGCAATTAATTTTTTTTTTCTTTAATTTTTGCCATCTTATTTTTTTAATAATTATCTATCTAAGTCCATAAAAACAATCGATTCATTTTTTATCAGAATTTTCTCTAATACAAAATTCGTATTTTTTGTCTGATGCTATATGATATTTTGCATATGTGACCTTCTCCGAGAAAAGTGAATTAGTGTGTGAAAATTAAGTTTTGAGAAAAAAACGCATTTAAAGTTTCTACACCCTTTTAAGTACCAGAATCCACCGTTTTTGACACAACCCGTTTTTTGACACACTGGGTCCCTTTTCTCGGAGAAGGTCACATATATGCAAATAAATAATAATAGTTAAGAAAATCTACCAAGAAGCTGAAATTTTGTTTAAAGGTGGAATGCTCCCTTAAACATGTATAATCAGTTTATCTTTTTAATGAAAATCAATAATATACGATCATTTGCATTATCTTTCATAATTTCATAGCCCTACGAAACAACCTTAGAAATTTACAGTACTATTGCCATAAGTGCAAATTCCTATTGTTCTTAGTTTCTAAAGATAAAAAACTTTCTTCTTCAAAATTTCTATTTTGGTACTTAAGCTTTTTCCATGGTTATGGCTGGATATAGTTATAAAGATAAAGCAAAGATAAAAAACTATCACCAGTAAAATGTTTATTTTGACACTTAACCTTTTTTCGCGCTCATAGCTGGATTCAGCCCAGTGTTGTACTAAGCAAAAAATTTTGTTTTTGCCAATTTTTTTTTTTTTTAATAATTTTCCATATATCAGAAGAATTTAAAAAACAATTAATTTATTTTTGGATTCTCTCTAATATAAAATTCCAATTCTTTTTAAAATTTAATTTCACTGTACAACAATGTAAGTAACGCTTAATTTCTAATACCATTTAAGTTAATTGCTTTTATTTATTGATCAGTTTTTAATATAATTTATTGTTTGTTGTGTTTTTATTAAAACAAAAACATAATTATTTATAGAAACAACTAATTTCTATCTGAAAAATTCATTACAGTGTTATTAATCTAAAATTATACAATCCTTTTCTTATTAGTTATTATAAGATTTTTAATAAATTTTGTAAAGCATTTTCCCTTTTTTCTATTCTTATTTTCTTTTAAAATCCATAAAAACAACCAATCTTATTTTCCATAATTATCATTAAATGTTTGAGTTTGACGAATTAATCAAGCTCCAAATTCAAATGTGTTTTTTTTTTTTATTCGAGTAAAAATATTTGATAATAAATTTAAATAATTTCAAAGACAACTTTCTTTTTATTTTGGAAAAATTTTAGAAATTCATTTCCAATATTTTACAGAAATCTGATAAATATTTGCATACAAATTGACATTAGCATTTTTTTTTTAACTGGTTCTAAAAGTACTTGTTTTGATTACAACTAATTTTATTACATGGTTGAAACAACTTTTGTCTTTTACTGCATCTGCCTTAGCCTTTTGGGTTTCTAGAACTAGATCAGTATTTAGTTATGCAGCACATATAAAATATCTTAACAAGAAATTTGCATTTTAACTTTGAAGTTTTATGGGCAGATGGACACTTGTGATTTTTAAACTCTTTACTTTTTCATTGTATAAATTAATGATATTAGAGATCTTTGATGATATATACTTAATTTGTTTGTGACATTCTCAATTAGTATTTATCGTTTACTAAACCAAAAAGTCATAAAATCGATCACCGGCCGGCTGCATATGGGTATTTCCACAGAAAAATGCATTATGATGAAGAAATAAAATGTTTAAAAATGCTTTCATCTTTTATGTTCATTATTCAAATTTTATTTTTTTTAAGAATGATAAGAGAACTGAGTGCAAAATTGAAATTAATGTTTTTCTTGCTCTTAGTAACTATGAATAGCATTTCAAACGCCTGTCCCGTCACGTATATTATTATGGCTTATACTAAAAAAATTTTTTTTTTTTAAATTTCAATGACACAATTATGTATATACCAGATTATAAATCTCGGGCATTTTTTGGAGACATTTGTTTTTTAATTTCTCTCATCTCTTTGATTATTAATATCTAGAGATCATACTTTCGACAGCTGCCAGTTTTAAAAGTAAATATAATGCTACTAATTTCTTAATGTTGAAAACGTATGACTATCACAGGCATAGCTATAGAAATGACCATATGCTATAGAATATTTTCCAAAACTGAGGTAACAATTTTTGAAAGAAAACTCATTAGCCGGAGCCCTATGTCACAATGATTTCTTAAGGCCGATTATGAAATGAAATGAAAATTAAATATACACAATTTTTAAAAAGTCAACTTTTCATTAGACTTCAATAAATAATATAAACTAGCAGACTCCAGCCCTCGAAATTCGAGCGCAAATTTTAGGAAATTTAATTTTTTCATTAAATAAAGACCCTAAAAGTATGCTAATCCATTATAGCCAATTCACAAATCAACACAAAAAACAAACTTATTTTTATTTATTACTAACACATTAACAAATTTAATAAACACACACTTAGCATTGAATAATTTTATGTATGAGTTAGTAGCAATTTTAAATGCAATTTACTCAAAATAAAGGAAAAAATTTAAAAATCTCAAAATCTGCAAAACGGCTAAAAAGAAATACCTTTCAAATAATACACGTCTGGTCAAAATTGGGATAAAACGGTAGAACAAAACATCAGTCACAAGAAATCGCCTAGCCTAATAATATTAAAGATGTAAATCTGAATAGTTTTTATATTTTTGAGTTTGAAATATTGGGAAAGCTTAAATAGTTTATCTATTTCTTGACTTAGCTCTTAATACTCTTGCTATCCAAACTATCCAAACGATCCGAAACAGCTGTATAACCTGCCTTGCAGAATATAAAACAATTTTCGAAAGAAATATGCTAAGGTCTTTGCTATTTTTAAATGTATAAACATTCGATATTAAACCTAATTAATTTCAGACTTAATTATTAAATTGTAAGCAAAAAAAAAAAAAAAAATATTGATTTTTGTAAAAAGAGCTAAATAATAAATTATTTTTTGACAAGTATTTTAGAAATTAAAAAAATTTACTATTCAATGTAAATAACGTGTTATTAATAGACAAACTTGAAAACCCTGTTAGTTTTTGGAGTTCTGTGACTGTCAAGAATATACAAAGTGAATGATCGGTTAAGGAGACAACAGCAAAATTTTAAAAGAAAGTAAAAAAATATTAGGTGAGTGTGTTAAAGCGCTAACTAAAAAGTGCAATTACGAGTGTATGTGAGATAGACGCAGGTTCGAACCTCACGGTCGCCATAACTAGAAAAATTCCATATACATATAAACAATCTATTCAATTAAAAAACAATTTATCACAATGTTCAATAAATCGCTGATGAAGGCTGAAATGTCAGAAATCGGTCCGATTAAGGATAAAGTGTAGTTATGAATTTTTTAAAATATATGTTTTCTTCTGCTCTATCACGCACCATTGAATAAAAAAAAATTGCTTTCCAGTTTTAAAAAAAATCTAATTGCAACTAATGACACCACAATATGGCTGCCATTAATGTAATTATTGATCTGAGTATTGATTTGATATGATTACCTAAGAGAGAGAGAGTTGACAAAAAAAAAAATACCAAAACTGATTAAATCGGGTTAGGCTGAATTTTTGATACCCCTAAATATGTGTCTTAAACTGAATAATGTAAAAATTGTTGGCTACGATTACCATTATAATATAGTTGCTGATAATTAGTTTTTAAATTATAATATAGTTGCTGAGAATTAACATTTTAATTCTAATAACATTTAAATTTAAAGTTAAATATTTTTACTGGTTTTATTTATTATAATTAGCAGAGCCCAGCCCTCGAAATTCGAGCGAAAATTCTAGAAAATTTTATTTTTGTATATAATAAATAATTTTATAAGAGCCTAAAGGTATGCTAAGCAATTTTAGCCAATTCACATTTCAACACTTTTTAAATAAAATTCATTAAATTTCATTATAAATATTTATTGAACACACAAAATCTATAATATTAATAGGCTAGGCGATTTCTTGTGACCGATGTTTTGTTCTACCATTTTATCCCGATTTTGACCAAACGTATATTATTTGAAACGTATTTCTTTTTAGCCGTTTTGCAGATTTACAGATTTTTAAATTTTTTCCTTTATTTTGAGTAAATTGCAATTAAAGTTGCTACTAACACATACATAAAATTATACATATGCTACATGTGTTTTATTAAATTTGTTAATGTGTTTGTTATTGAGTTTGTTATCTTCATTCACAATAATAATAAACCATAAATGTGTTGGTTTGTGAATTGGCTAAGTTGAAAAAAAAAGCTGCCTGGAAATTGCACTCGCATTTCGAGCGCTGGAATCTGCTACTATATATAAATGGGTTTGTTAATAATTAATTTTAAAAGAGCCTAAAAGTAAGCTAATCAATTTTAGCCCATTCACAATTCAACACAGGGCTTTTAATATTTATGATAAACACACACATTACATGTTTTATGCATATGTTAGTAGCAACTTTAAATGAGCATTACTCCAAAATAATGTTCCAGACTGTGCAAATCTGTAAATCTGGTGGACAGCTAAAAAGTAATACCTTTCATATGAGGTATGTTTGGTCAAAATCGGTTATTAACTACTGGTTTTATATCAGTCACAAAAAATCGCCTTGCCTATTAATATTATAGATTTGGAATTTATTATTTTTTCCAAATGATGTTTTTTTTATAGAAATTATTATCTTATATCTTAAAATTGCACTTTTTTTCTGTTAAATATTAAAGTGGAATAACTATAAAGATCCCTTCATTTTTAACCCAGCCTATATTAGGAGTATTTCTGGTTTCAATGCTTTCGTTTAAATATATTTTCTCTTTTTTTTTCTCATTTTTTGTAATTATTTTTTTTTTCTATACTTATATTTAAAAATGAAAAATTTACAAAGATGTTAAATTCGGCTAGTAATTATTATACGAAGTCAGCCGCCTATTTTAGCGGTATAAAGCCAGCTTTAAGCCGGTTAGGACCTCTGGACAAGTCGAGTATAATCATAATCATACTTAAACACTCATTAAGCAAATACTACCAATATAACGACCTTAAGAACAACAAAAAGTACAGTTATGATACCCAATTAACAAAAATTTAGAATAATAACAATAACCAACACAACATAGAAATCTATATTATAAATAGGTAAGGCGATTTTTTGTGACCCATTATTTGTTCCACAGTTTTCTTTCGATTTCGACCAAACGTATCTTATTTGAAAGTTATTTATTTTAAGCTGTCCACCAGATTTACAGATTTTAAAATTTGTTAGTGTGTTTGTGAGTTTGTTTTCTTCATTCGCAATAATAATTGTGTTGAATTGAAAAATAATTTTCGACATAAACCAATCGGTATATAAAAACTGTTGAATTGTGAATTGTCTATAATTGACTAGCACGCCCTTGGGGTCTTTATTAAATGAAAAACAAAATTTCCTATAATTTGTACCCGGCTTTGGATGGCTGGGATCAGCTAGTATCATATATTTCTCAAGATTTTTTTTTTTTAATTTTCATTACACCTGCCCAGGAATCATATTCACTAATAATAAGCAACCCAGCTGGCCAACTGCGGCTGTGAATGTGACAGACAGACAGACGGACATCGATTTATCAACTACGCACGTTATAAGGAAGAAGGATTTATATATTTTGTGGGGTCCGCAATTTTTTTCCCCAATTATTACAAATGGAGTGGCAAATATTCTGTAAAACAATTGATGAAAATGAGACCGGTTATAAAAATGCGAAACAGAAATGCTAAGCAGCATAAAAGGGCCAAGAAGAAAGCTGCAAGCAATATCTGCTATAAGCAGTGCTGAACAATTTTAAAGGATTTATAGTAGTGGACTTTTAATCATAAAACTTGATCGATTTTAACAACTGGAAAAACAATATTGTGTGGGTCATATTTGGGATGGTATAGGAAGAATAGTCAAGTCTAATAAATGGGGTAAATTGAAAAAATGTATTTAGTTCTGTTAGGAATTTACGGCTGAGGGCTAATAACAAAATACCAATAATAAAGAAGGCCTTCACTAAAGGTTATTATAATTGTATATAAAGTGGTTGATAATACATTGGAAACTTTTACAAAATTGTGAATTAGCCAATTTTGTTTTTGAGTACTCGTAATATCCCGTTAAGTTGTAAAATTGTGTTTTTTTTTTGTAACATCACTTTTTGGTGTGTTCTCTGCCCAAAGACAACAAAAATTAAAAATTAAAAAAATTAAATTTAAAAAAAAGTAGATAAACAAAAGAAAATTTTTTTTTAGTGATGACAAAATAATGGAAACTTTTAATCTTCTACACCAGATTTGATTAAAATAATAATAACAGAAGTTGGTAAGAGCAAAAATGCATACAACTTGAACTATTAGTAAATCCTTTCAGACCTTGCTGTACCGATTGTGAGATCTGGTTTAAGGTTCTTAAAATAAAAAGAAAATAAATTTTTTCAGATTTTTTTTTTACCGGTATTCAGTGGTTGTGAGTTCCCCTGCGTGCCCTTTACACAAAAGAGAATAAAAAACAGAGCGTAGAATTTGCTAAAAAGAATTTTTATATTGATGGTTTTACAATCACTACAATCGTTATACTACGCAGGTCTGAAAGGGTTAAGTACTTATAGTTTCTAACCACTATGTGGTTATTGCGCTGATGTTTGTAACTACCAAAAATATTTGACCTAGACCTTTTATCAAACCGATTGACACAGAATCACTTTCTGAGTCGATTTAACGATGTCCGTCCGTCCGTCCGTCCGTCCGTCCGTCCGTCTCTGTTTAATCAAACTACAGGTCGCCAATGTGAACGTATTTTAATGAAATTTGGTATGTAAGCTTCTATCGGCCATAGCACGAAAGCTGTTGAACTTGATGAAAATCGGTTTATGTTTAGACCCAGTCCCTATACAAATTACCCCTATGAGAACGACTTAAATCAAATAATAATATCATAATATCAAAATTATCCTATAGATCCCCGTCAAATTGGGTTTGTGTATGGTTATTATATCCATTTATCAGTAGTCCAAAAATAAACTCTATAGAACATTTCTAAGTCATAGTTATGAAGCTAATTCCCGATATTCACTTAAATCAATCAAAAAAAGAAAAAAACAAATATATTGCACATATTTTTCTCCGATTTTTGCAAGAAATAAGTGACCTTACTAAATATGGTCAGAATCGGTCCATTTTTCGACCTAGTCCCCATATAAATATAGCATCCGATAAGAACTTTTTCATATCCGAAGGCAAAAAAAAAAATTGCCACACAAACTTGGTTTATGTTTATTTTCCATATCTAAATAGTTGGACCAAAGAGATAGGGTCGTTAAACGCATGGTATAGGGAATCGTATAGTCGGTATAGACCGACTATAATTTTCTTCCTTGTTTTTAATAACAATTATATTTCTTAAGGTTTTAATCTCATAAAAAATTATCATAAAATACTGACAAGAATAAAGTTTTGTGAAACATTAAAACCCGGAAGGGTATTAAGTAAATGAAAGTTTGTGAGATATAGGTGCCTATTATGAGCAACTTTCGACTTTCAATTGTGGTCGAATTGACTGATCGAACGAATTTTCATTTGGTATTATGGCGCACATTCGATAAAAATAGCTCTATTGTGAATTTCACTCATTGGATTATTCACAATAGTACATATTTATCAGCTGGCACTATAAATAAACATTGTTTACAAATTTATTAAAGAAAAAAAATTATTAATTATTTATTAACATGGAATTATGGTTCCATGATCGTCTGATGAAGATGAATGCTTCGTCGTGAGAGATGCTTCCAACATTTTGGAAATGGAAATGGATACCATTTGATAGCAAATTGATAGCAAATTTTCGACTGCAAGGAGGTGTTTATGGAATTCCTGTATACTACAGATGAATTGCTGTGTCAATGCAAACAAGGCAGATCAATCTTATGGAATTAAAATAATTTACAGCGACCGTGCTGCCAGCTCATAATATGTATTTGACATTCGATAGTCGATGTTCGATAGTCAGCGAAGATCGAAGATCGAATGCAACTCATAATAAGAGCCATAATCTTGCCTATTGGTCAGCTGTTAGAAGACATACAGGATTCGCTCAATAAAGCTTACAAAAACTATTGATTACATCACTCTCGAAAATGTTCACGATCAGCCACTAATGAAGATGTTTTTAACAGACTTCTCTTTACCTCTGGTTTATAATTTCAAAAAATTATCAAAAAATATCGTTAATGAAGTACGATAACGACCCAGGCCCCGTAAAATGAGTCAATGAAGGATAATTTTATAGCACGAGAAATTTAATAAATGTCCAAAAATTCTTCCTGAAGACGTTATTAGCAATTTGAAACTCAAGGTTTGTGCTCGAACTGTTTCCCAGAAGAAACCTTTGATATCAGAGATAAACCGACTAGCTAGCATAAATTTTGTAAAGACGGTATTGGAATACTGTTCTCCTTTCAGTTGAGTCCATACTTAATTTAAGAGCCCATGATGGAAAAACGTTTGTACGATGACCAAAGGTAAAAATGCTAGACCCACAATATAGAAGTAAAACTGTTAAGTTTTGCGGCGGAAATATTATGAAGTGGGTGTTTTTCGGGTCAGTTAATCGGTCCAGTTTATATTTGAAAATATGCCCGTAGTCGGGAAGTTGCAACATAACAATGACCTAAAAAACACTTACAAAGTTGTAACTGAATGGCCAGAATCTAATGCAGTTAGTATTTTGGATTGACCAGCCCAATCACCAGGGGGGCAAATCGTCGCATTCGATATTAAGTAAAATTAATTGAAATTCCATATTTTAGTTTATTATTTAAAGAAGACGGACAATCGTCAGACCTCGTTTCACATTTACTATTAACTATGGACCATAACTTGTTAGCTGTGATAAAGTAAAAATACTCTTAGTATTTTTTTTTGGATAATAAAAAAATAATTTCGATCGAAAAATTTCAATATCGAATGCGACGATAGATAGACCCCAGATCTTAATCTCACGGGAAATCTATGGGAACAAGTAGATCGAAAAATATAATTGCACAAAGAAGACAGATATGTGGTGTTCTAGAATAACCGCGTGTGTCATAAAACCAAAATGTTCAGGGGAGCCAAAAAGCGTCATATTTGAAATTATGGGCTCGATATAAAGTTTTTAGAGCTTTTTATTTAACAGTCCTTGGCAATAACTACTTTATATAAAATTTTCAGTGAAAAATCTTCAGAGGAATAGATCCTAGAGAAGGACGAAAAAAACAAAATGTGTGCAGGTAAAACAACTTATGTCGACAAACGTCTTTTTCTTTGAGAAATAAAACTACTAATGCAACCAACCATGTAGACATAAGTTGTTGTTGCGTGAAAAATGGATTTTTTTTGTTCGTGAACAAAAAGTTAACGGGATTTAGGATGAGAATATAACAACGTTTCAAGAATAATAGTGACAAAAAATAACGGAAATAAACACACAAGTTTTTATAAGTGGTTATAAACTGAAAAATATTCTAAAAATATTTTGCATTTTTTCATTAATAACAACGTATGTCGCTATGTGTCTTTTTCTGAGAAAATAATTTGTCAGCGATCAAACGTAGATTGACATACGTCGATAGTGCTGCAAATTAATTTAATAAATATTTAAGTTAAGTCGTTATTTAAAGAAAAAACTCAAAAATGGTCAGTATTTTTAAAAAAAAATTTTACATATGTAAAGAGCGTTAAAAATTAATATATTTGGCATCGTTAACTCAAAACTGCCAAAAATGGACATACGCGGTTATTCCAGAAAACCACAGAGATCTCATAGAGGCAGTTAATTAAGAGTGGCAACAAATTTCATTGAGTATCGTCAATACCTTAATAAACTCCAAGCCTCAGCCTTGTGAAGCAGTATTAAAAAATAATGGATACCTCAACACAATATTGATATCAAAAATACAGGGAAAGTTTTCAATTATTATAAGGTTTCCAATGTTTTGTCAACAGCATAAAAATGAATGCATTTAAGTTTTCCTATTTTTTTCTGCAATTAAATTGTTTTAAAAAAATATTTGTTCGTTTTGAAATAAATAAAATATAAACATTTTTAAATTAATAAAAAAAATAAATTTTATGATCCAATTTTTTGGCATTAACCGGTCAAATCATCAAAAATATTTTTTGTTAAAAATTTCCATTATATTGTCACTTACTAAACATATATATATTCTGGGTAGATTTGCCACGAGCCATTGCTAAAATGACTCAAAATACGTATAAATTATTGTGTATAACAGGGCTACAACCCCTTCCACTTGTCCAAATTTACTATTACTAGATAAATTTTCGACTTAGTTAAACAACTTTGAAAAAATTCTCTAAAAGATATTTACAATTAGAAAAAAGAAAACAATATAGAACTTTGACAAATAATGTTAAAAAGCAAAATGGAAGAAAAGGAGACCAAGGCCTACTCATAGGTTTAATTACAGAAAATGGGAAATTTTAATTTTCTTGATTTTTATACCCTATACCACTATGTGGTTTGGGTATAATGACTTTGTGCTGCTGTTTGTAACAACCAAAAATATTTGACCTAGACCCATCTTTAATTATACCTATCGAATCAGAATCACTTTCTGAGTTGACTTAACAATGTCCGTCCGTCCGTCCGTCTGTGTGTCCATGTAAAGCTTATAATCAAACTGCAGGTCGCAAATATGAATGTATTTTGATGAAATTTGGTACATAAGCTTTTCTCGGCCATGGGATGAACGCTATTGAAATTGGTGAGAATCGGTCCATGTTCAGACCTGGCCCCCATACAAATTACCCATATGAAATCGACATAAATTGCCATAAGATCCAAATTGTCATATACATCTTACTCAAATTGGGTTTGTATGCGTTCATTACATCCATTAATGAGTAGTCCAAAAATTATCCCTTTGACCCCATATAGAGCTGCTTCCCGATCTTCACTTAAATCTATTAAAAAACAAAAATATTGCACTGATTCTTCTCAAATTTTGTTTGTATATATTTTTGCAAAATACAAGAGACTTTACCAAACATGATCAGGATCGGTCTATTTTTGGACCAAGTCCCTATATAGATATAGCATCCGATATGAACTTTTTCATATCTGCAGCCAAAAAAAATTAATAAAAATCCCACTCAAATTTGGTTTTTGCTTATTTTCTATGTCCAGTTAGTTGGGCCTAAGAGATAGGGTCTCTAAACGCATGGTATAGGGTATCGTATAGTCGGTCTAGACCGACTATAATTTTCTTACTTGTTTATATATGAATTTTGATTTAAATTTCTTTTTAGAAACCTCTGTTTTGATATTTTTGTGATAATTTCTACCGTTTTAAGTTTTTAAGTTAAAAATAAAATAAGACTAGAGGACCCCTGCTGCTCCACAGCATTATATTATATTATATTAATTTTTATAATATAATACCAAAATTTGCCAAGAGAAGTTAACGTACAGTAATGCCAAAATATGCCAAGAATTCAAGCAGTTAATAGCTGAAAAAAAGGAGCTTGATCCACTGAGTGTTGTTAGCATACGTTAATTAGAACTCTAGTTATAGAGGTTTGAGAGAAGAAAAATATTGAAAAAAATCTTGAATGCAAAGTTTATTCATAAATTCTTTTAATATATAAGATGTAAAATTATTTTTCGTTTATAACCTTTAATTAAATCTAGCAGATTCCAATCCTCGAAATTCGAGTGCAAATTCTAGGAAATTTTATTTTTTCATTTAATAAAAAGCCTAAACCCAATTCACAAATCAACCAAAGAAAAAAAACAAACTGATTTCTATTACAAACACATTAAAAAATTTAATAAACACACACATAGCATTGTATAATTTTATTTTATGTATGTGTTAGTAGCGACTTTTAATGCAATTTACTCAAAATAAAGGAAAAATTTAAAAATCCTTAAATCTGCAAAACGTTTAAAAGGAAATACCTTTCAAATAATATACGTTTGGTCAAAATCGGGATAAAACAGTAGAACAAAATATCGGTCACAAGAAATCGAGCCTATTAATATTATAGATATCAATAATATTTTAATTTTGCGTAAATTTATTAAGTATAACACACAGAAAACAGATTCAAGGCATGTAAAAAATTTATTGCCAACCGAATTTCGATAAAGTTGATAACTGAATTTCAAGTTAATTATGATCACAATTATCGCAATAGAATATTTTGAACTGCTATAAAATTTCTGTTGATACATACAATCGAAAATTCGGTTATTAAACTTTTTTTGTTTTCTTTAAAAATCAAAAACAAGAAATTAACATTTTTTGATTTCATGCTTAAAATTTAAAAAATTTTTTTTTTCTAAAAATTCTTCCATAAATTCTTTTTCATAAACTAAAATTTTGTTAATATTTTATTTTGCTATTACACAAACAAAAAATTTAGCTGTCTGTTTATTGTCTCCTTTAGTTAAAAGTAAAATTGAATTTATTTATTTTTTTTTGTTATTTTCAAACACCCACCTGGATATTATTGGCACGTGCAGAAGATAGACAGCAAAACTTGGTTGTAAGAAATGTTAAGTTTTTGAAACTTAGGACTTAGCGACACTTTTTTTGTAAGACAAACATTAATATTTTGAGAGAAAAAAAAAATTATTTGAAACTCAATCACACAAAAATTTAAAACAAAATTGTGTTTATTAAATATTTTAGTTTGGTTTTTTTTTTTGCTTCTTCAACTAAACAGACGTAAGAGCTGCAACAAAAATCAATACATAAAAGTATATAATACAAAGTAATTTTGTTGTTGTTGTATATTTGCACAAAACTAGAATACGTCACAAAGTTTCCTTTTTTTTTTTTTTCTTTGATAGATTTTCTTTTTTCTATTATAAAAGCTTTTCTCACACTTCTAGAGGAATTTCATTCATTAAAAAGTAACTGGTGTGTTAACGATTTTCTGTTGCTTTAAAGAGGTTTAAATCCTTTATTAAAAGTTTCTTTAATCACTGCGGTTTTTTGTTTTGGCAATTTGCTTTTGCTGAATTTGCTAAAAATATCTTTAAGATAATTTTTTGTTTTTTTTTTTTTTTTTTTTGTTTTGAAAATTTACACTTTTTTTTCTTTAATTGCAAAATTTTCTTTTCTTATTTGATTTTGTTTTAAATCCAATACGATTTTATAATTTGATGTGGCTTTTGTTAAAAATCTTTGGGATACACTTTCGGTTTTTAAGTCTTTACAACTAGATATTCCGAAAATATTCAAAAATAGTGTCTAGTAATAATATTGTTGCTGTTGATTTTTAAGAATATCTTTTTTGCTTTATTTATTTTCTTTTTTTCTTTCTTTCTTTTTTTAATAAAATTGTGTGTAATTAATTGTTGGTTAGACCGTCACGTTAGCTAGTTCGAACACAACTGAAGCACGAGATGAGTACTCAATTGGTTTTTATGAATGAAACCGGCCAAAGCTTATAAGATACATTTGAATCTTATTGCAGGCACACATACCCATATAAACATATAAAAGCCCCTACCGCAACAGTACACAAGTAACCATTAACAAAAGAGAGAGAGAGAGAGAGTCCAGTTAGAAAATTCGAAGTTTCCCCTTCTCTCAATATTATACTTATAATGTTAAGCAGAGATCAAACTCTCTTCTCTTTTAAAGAGGGGCATTAGCTAGTGAGTTGTTGTTCTGTTTGTTGTACATCCAATGATTGTATAAGTTAACTCCCCGTTATGTAGCCATTTTCAGGCTGTTAGGCTGGCGCAAGCGCATTTAAACCAATCAACAGTTTGTTTTGTTGGCTCTCTTAGTTATATTATTCATTCATTTATTACTCAGAGTTTGAAAAAAAAAAATGTATCTTTCAGCTCTTTTTCTTATGCTCTGTTCAACTTTAATTGAATTTCGATATTGCCCCTTAGTTATTAAACAATTTACGTATTTTTTTTGGTTTTGTATTAAAACATAAAAATTTTTTTTTCATGAGTTTGTTTTCGTTTTCGTTAATTTTTTTATTTTTTTTTTTTTTGTATATGGTAAAAATAACCCAACAGGTATGTGCGAATGATTTTTCTTTCATTCTTTCTTTTTGCAAAAAAAAAAAATTCATATAAAAATAAAATTTAAAAATAAGTTTTTTATATCATCTACGAAATACGTCATTAAAATTAGATTTGTGTTTTTCTCTTAGCAAAAGTTTTATTTAAATACATTTTGCTTTAAACAAAAAGTGTTTTTTAGTTTATATTATTTATTATTTTTTTTTTTTTCTTAATATTTATTGTTTTTGAAAATTCTCATTTGTAAATTTTAGCCAAATGATTCATAACTTTCTCAATTTTATATTTATTCTCCATATTTAAAGATCTAAAATTGTTTTTATTAAAAATTCTTTTTATTTAAGCCAATTGTGCTTGATATTGTTTAATGCTTTTTTAATGGATTTTTTTTTTTTTTTTTGATTTGTAGCTGTAGATTTCTCAACCTGTTGCTCTTCAGATTGTCTTTGATTTTATGTCTTATTTATTTATTTTTTTTTTTTTCTGAGCATTTTATTTGTTTTGGTATCATTTTACTCCTTTTAATATCATTTTCCGTTTTATAAGTTTGCTTGTTGACACCTTGTTAAAAAAGTCATAAAATATTGTTGAAAGATTGCTATTTTTATATATGTATCTTCAGGTTTTTTTTTTTTATATATAATTTCATTTTAAGAAAAATTTATATAACCCAATAAATATTTAGACACCGAAAGTAGTATCTTCAGCGTTTTAAATTTATTTCAAACACGCATATCAATATTAATAGGCAAGGCGATTTCTTGTGACCGATGTTTTGTTCTACCATTTTATCCCGATTTTGACCAAACGTATATTATTTGAAACGTATTTCTTTTTAGCCGTTTTGCAGATTTACAGATTTTTAAATTTTTTCCTTTATTTTGAGTAAATTGCAATTAAAGTTGCTACTAACACATACATAAAATTATACATATGCTACATGTGTTTTATTAAATTTGTTAATGTGTTCGTTAATGAGTTTGTTATCTTCATTCACAATAATAATAAACCATAAACGTGTTGGTTTGTGAATTGGTTAAGTTGAGAAGTAAAGCTGCCTAGAAATTGCACTCGAATTTTGAGCGCTGGAATCTGCTAGTAAATTATTAAATCTTTAGTATATTTAATTTCAGTTAATTTCCAAAGTTGAAATTAATATAGTGTAATAGGTTTTGGTACCGGGTTGAAGCAGATAAAATTCGCCATCAATTGCTGTCAAAAAAATTTTTCCCCATTGTTTACTTTTATTTTGTTATACTCTCTCAAACTTCAATAATTTTCGCTAATTAAGTGCAAAGTGGTAAAAAGTAAAAAATTGCGAATTTTCAGTATATACTTTTGGTTGTTTGTTCTAAAATCAAAACTTTTTTTTTAAGGGAAGCTTCTAGAAAAAAGTTTTAGAAATATATTTAAAATTTTTTCAATATTATCCCAAAAAATGGGTATTTTTAAAATAAATATATAGTTTCAAAGTGTTATACACGTAATCATCATCACTTTCTTCTTTAGCTGATGTGTTTTGCAAAATTATTAAATGCAGTGCCATCTGTGGTATATGATGAATTTTTTCCGATAAATTTTTCTTTTGTCGATAAGTAATGGATCTGAACTAAGTAGAAACCTATTAAATATATCTTCATTTAACTTCTCCCGACTGCGTTTAAGCGCATAGTGTTCTCTATAATTTTTAAAATATTTGTTTCGAGCGTCTTGAGCTTGATCAGATAGTTGGCCAATTGGGGGTAATGCATGTGATACTATTTCTAACCCCTGAATATGGGAGGCATATAAAACCACGGGTAGAGCTTATAGAAATGTCTGGCCGTGCTGTGAGTATAGTTTCTAGACTTTTCAATTTGAATCTTATGTCCACAGGATACAACAATAAGTATCGCACGCAATCGTTCATTTTATGTATGTTGAACTACAAAAAATATTTTTCCACAATTTGTAATATTGAGACTTACTGTTGTTTTTAATTTGTAGAATAAAGTAAAAGTAGTGAGTTTTATTAAATACTAGCAGATTCCAGCCCACGAAATTCGAGCGCAAATTCTAGGAAATTTAATTTTTTCATTAAATAAAGACCCTAAAGGTATGCTAATCAATTATAGCCAATTCACAAATCAACACAAAAAACAAACTCATTTTAATTACAAACACATTAACAAATTTAATAAAACACACATAGCATATGTACATATAATTTTATGTATGAGGTAGTAGCAAATTTAAATGCAATTTACTCAAAATAAAGGAAACAATTTGAAATTCTGCAAATTTGCGGATCGGCTAAAAAGAAATACCTTTCAAAAAATATACGTTTGGTCAAAATCGGGACAAAACGGTAGAACAAAACATCAGTCACAAGAAATCGCCTAGCCTATTAATATTATTATTAAATATAATGCATTTGCATTTAGACGAAGAATTTTTCGCAAACCTGAAATTTTTTTTCCAATTTAAAAAGTTTTCTACAATTTGTCTTATTATTGAACTTTTTCGTCCCACTCTAATATAAAGAGTCCGCCATCTAACGTTTTTTTTTTTCAACTAGCGCTTATTTCGTGAATGGTAACACTTAGCTCATGTCTGATTTGACAGATAATTAGTTTTATCCTTCCGCTGAACGAATATGGTTGTGTGTACGCTTGAACAACGCTGTGAAATATTGCGACATTACTTTGAAATTCATGGTAATGTTGCAGAATGTGTGCGAAAATTGCGTACGGATTTTGGAAGAAGAGAAGCACCGTCAGCTCCGTATGTTCATTACCTTGTGAAAAAAAAGTGAAAGATACTAGCATCCTCATCGATAAACCAAAGCGTGAAAAGCCAAAAACAGTGCGTACACCCGAGAATATTGTTGCTGTGGCAGAAAGTGTGCGTGAAGCGCCATCAACATCAATTCACCGTCGTTCTCAAGAATTGAACATTTCGAAGGGTCATTGAGACGAATTTTGCATAAAGACCTTGGTATGACGCCATACAAAGTCCAATTGGTTCAGGAGTTGAAGCCAACTGACCATCCAATGCGTTTTCGCTTCGCTACGTGGGCCTGCGATCGACTTACAGAAGATGCCGATTTTGCCAAAAAAATCATCTTTTCAGAAGAAGCTCATTTTGATCTTGGCGGGTATGCAAACAAGCAAAATTGTCGCATTTGGGGCACAGAAAACCCGCACGCATACACTGAAAAGCCGATATACCCAAAACGAGTCACTGCTTGCTGCGGATTTTGGTCCAGAGGCATAATTGGGCCATTTTTCTTCGAAAATGAGCAAGGAGTGGCCGTTACAGTCAATGGCGATCGTTATCGGGCCATGTTGAACGAATTTTTGTTCACAAAAATTGAAGAGGAGGATATTGGCAACATTTGGTTTCAACAGGACGGCGCTACGTGCCACACAGCCGAAGCTACAGATCGGTCTAGACCGACTATAATTATACCCTATACCACTATGTGGTTTGGGTATAATGACTTTGTGCTGCTGTTTGTAACAACTAAAAATATTCGTCCTAGACCCATCTTTAACTATAACGATCGACTCAGAATCACTTTTTGAGTCGAAATAGCAATGTCCGTCCGTCCGTCTATGTGTCCATGCAAACTTTGTAGTCAAACTACAGGTCGCAAATATGAACATATTTTGATGAAATTTGGTATATAAACTTTCACCGGCCATGGGATGAACGCTGTTGAAATTAGTGAGAATCGATCCATGTTCAGACCTATGACAAATGACCCCTATGAAATCGACATAAATTGCCTTAAGTTCCAAATTATCATATAGATCTCATTCAAATTGGGTTTGTATGTGTTTATTACATCCATTAGTGAGTAGTCCAAAAATTATCCCTATAGGAAATTCTTATTCATAGGCCCCATATAGAGCTGCTACCCGATCTTCACTTAAATCTATCAAAAAACAAAAATATTGCACAGATTTTTCTCAAATTTGGTTTGTATATATTTTTTCAAAGTGTAAGTGACTTTACCAAATATGGTCAGGATCGGTCCTTTTTTGGACCTAGTCCCCATATAGACATATCATCCGATATGAACTTTTTCATATCTGCAGCCAAAAAAATTAATAAAAATGCCACTCAAATTTGGCTTATGCTTATTTGCTATATCCAATTGGTTGGACCGAAGAGTTAGGGTCTCTAAGCCATGGTATAGGGTATCGTATAGTCGGGCTAGACCGGCTATAATTGTCTTACTCGTTTTTCTTTATTTTGTATCCAGTTCGCCTTTTTTCTTTTTGACGTATTCCTTCCAGTGAAGTTTTGCATCTAACGTCATACCAAGATATTTGGCAGAGTTTACAAATGTAACTTGTATGTTGTCAATAACAAGTGGTATGTAATATGTTTGTTTGTTTGTGAAGTTAATGAGTGATGATTTTGAGCTATTCAACTTAATGCCCCATCTTTCTGTCCGCAGTTGAACCTCATCTAAAGCTGTCTGTAGTTGTTCGGTTGCAATTAAATTGTTCCGTGCTGTTGATAACTGACACTGTCATCAGCAAAAGTACCGACCACACAATTACTAGTTACTGGCATATCATTGGTATATAAAAGGTATAAAATAGGGCCTAGAATACTACCCTGTGGTATACCTGATTTGATCGGGTGAAGATTGGAATACTCATCTTCATGCTTTACTCGATAGAATCTGTCTCTCAAATATGATTCCAAAAGTTTATTATAATGTTTAGGAAACAACATATCTAACTTGTAAATAAGTCCATCATGCCATACAACATCGAATGTTTTTGCAACATCTAAAAAACGGCTGTAAATACCCTTTTCTTTTCTAGAGAAATTTCTATCGAATGGGTTATTCTATGTATTTGTTCGAATGTCGGGTGTTTCTCACGAAATCCAAATTGGTGACAAGGTATCAGTCCTTTATTAATAATTAAAGATTTTAATCTTTTACTAATTAATTTCTCGAACAGTTTACCTATTATTGTCAGTAACGAAATTGGTCTATAAGAGCTAACTTCATCTGGATTTTTTCCTGGTTTCAATATCATAATGATTTCAGCTACTTTCCATATACTTGGAAAATAGCTCATTTTTATAGCTGTATTAAAAATTATTGATAGTTTGGAAACTGCTTTATGTGGTAAGTTTTATAAGAGGCCAGCTGTTATTAAGTCATATCCAAGTGACTTCTTAGACTTAAGTGCTTTGATTTCTTTTTGATGTGTAAACATCTATACGCGCAGGGGGTAAATTTCTATTTCACAATACAATCGCAACAACAGCGTAACACATCGGAATGAGCTGAAGTGTAAATCGGTGTGACTTTATCTGATTGTATTTGTGAAAAAATTATGATATGTTCTTTTCTAAACATTTTCCAATTTTCCAAAAAACATCAATTGTATTTCAGAAAACATCATTTGAATTTCAGAAAACATAAATAGAATTTCAGAAAACATCAATATAATTTCAGAAAACATCATTCGAGTTTCAGAAAACATCATTTGAATTTCAGAAAACATAAATAGAATTTCAGAAAACATCAATATAATATCAGAAAACATCATTCGAGTTTCAGAAAACATCATTTGAATTTCAGAAAACATAAATAGAATTTCAGAAAACATCAATATAATTTCAGAAGACATCATTCGAGTTTCAGAAAACATCAATTGAATTTCAGTAAACATCAATAGAATTTCAGAAAACATCAATATAATTTCAGAAAACATCATTCGATTGAATTTCAGAAAACATAAATAGAATTTCACAAAACATCAATATAATTTCAGAAAACATCATTCGAATTTCAGAAAACATCATTTGAATTTCAGAAAACATACATAGAATTTCAGAAAACATCAATATAATTTTATAAAACATCATTCGAGTTTCAGAAAACATCAATAGAATTTCACAAAACATCAATAGAATTTTAGAAAACATCAATTGTATTTCAGAAAACATCAATTGAATTTCAAAAAGCATTATTTGAATTGCTGAGAATATTAATTGTATTTCAGAAAACATCAATTGAATTTCAGAAAACGTCATTTGCATTTCACAAAACATCAATTGAATTTCAGAAAACAGCATAATCGACTTATTTTTTATGCACTGGAAAATATGATGTTGATGTTTTCTTTAATTATTAATCCCTTGTGATCGGACTCACAAGATTTTTTTTAATTCAGTGACAGTTACTGTTGTAAATAATATTTTCGCAATCGTTATTTATCGCCACACCTATCGCTTGTTTATTTGAGAGATCGTTAGTAAAAACGCTGCTTAAGTATTCTGCAAATAAGTTAACTTTCTGAATATTCGTTCGTATACAGATTTTAGAAAAAAAAAAAAATGTTAATGTCCTCGGATTTGTCCGAAATTTTGGGAACGGAAGATCTACATAATATGGTTATAATATTTTAAGTAACGCTTTTAAAGATTCAACAGCACTTACAAAATATTTGAAATTTTTGAATTAATTGTGACCCGAAGTCCAAAAGGGCAATGGCTCACATTATTTTTTTCCGAAACCCTAGGCTTTTAATATAAAATATAACATTAAAAAGTAGAAAAGTGATTAATTTTTGAATCAAATTATTTAGAAACAGTGCATTTATTGCATATTTTCGCGGAACACTATCTTTTTGTTTATATCCCCTGATGATGATCGGAAAATTCGGTCGAAATATTGGGTCAAATAATATATAAAAAGAAAAAATATTAATACAATTAAAACATAAAAAAACCTTTTTTGTTTATTTTATTTAAAAATTTTATGACCTCAAGCTGAACAAATCAAATTAATTAAATTTAAAAAATTTAATTTTTTCTCGAAATCCACAAAAAAAATCCTTGTCAAAAAAATTCCGGTTCAGGGATTTACCTAAAAATTCACACAGTTAATCTCTAACACGAATTTAACAAAACCTTAAAGAGTGAGATCCAGTTTTTATATTTTTTTTAAGAAAATGTTTTAAAACTTGAAAAAGGAGTTTTAAAAATTTTATCAAAAAATTTTCCCATTTTGGATCTCAATGCATAATAGTTTAACAACGTGGTAATAAAACAATACTTCATGTCTGAGTATTTATAGGTATAGAGGTAAGAAAAAAATGTTGGCTTTTTATCAATTTTTTAAAGTAGAAAAAAATGCCATCAAATTTCATGACCTAGCGGTCTGGGGCATCTGCTATTTCTTGGCAATTTTTTATTCGATTTTGAAGCTATATATTTTTTAGAAAAGATAATTTAGTTGTTATCGATACGTATAACAACTTGTCGAAAAAATTAAACCGTTGAACGAAATTACGAAAATCTGAAATCAAAAGTCATATTTTCCCCACATAAAGACACTTTGGGTACTTTGGGCTCCACTAGGCACCAGAAGGCACCGTCGGATCGAGCTAAAAAATGAAGACGGTATTTATAACAGCAAACCTCATATTTTAGACAGTGCCATATATCAATTAAAGTTATATGACAATTGATAAAACCATATTTACGAAAAAAAAGTGTGATTATCTGAGTTCTGCAAATAATATTAATATTATATTTTATGGAAAAAATGAGGAAAGTAAGAGCTTTGGCTATTGTGTGCTACTACCAAAAATAAAAAATAAAAATAAAAATTTATTATACCGATCGACTTTAATTTTCAGGGTCTATTTAGTGATGTTTAGTCTATCTAAATTTCCTTAATGATTAAATCTTAAATAAAATATAATTTTTGTGAATTTAAAGCTGCTACTCGTACTGCCTACTTATGCATGGGTAATTCGTCACTTCTCTCCGCCGTCGTTTATAATCGACAGCCAGTCAATAAATATTTGGCTAATTTGTCTATAATGTTTCTGTGAGTTGAAATTTTTCTCGCACAATTTATGTTTTTAGCGCTAAAAAAATCTCATGACCATTTTAGGGAACAACAATGATTTGTTTACGATTTTTTTTTGTTTTTTTTTTTTTGTTTTTGCCAAACAAAACAACACATGTAGAACACCACTACGAATGAAAGAGTCAAAGATACAAAGTATTAAACACCCACCCAATTTTGGATATGTGATGATGAGACACGACTTTGATTTTGCGTTTTGTTACGGCCAGAAGCGTGTGAAAATTGTTGCATTCAATAATTGCCACTACATATAGAGGGCGTGAGGCTAGTAAAAAAAAAAAACGAAATCAACAATTCATAAAATATAAATAACAACAGAAATTAAGTATTTTGCCGGTAGTTTAGCAAGAGTGACCACTTGTTTGTCAAATTATTGAATTCAATATTAAGAAAAATATTTCTTCATATTTGGCCATGTTATGACTTCTAGATTAAATACCGAAGTCGCTGTGTTAAAATTGCGACAGGGAATATTGGATAAATGGGAACTTTCTAAGAAACCTACCAGGATCAGATATCTATAGAGATAGTTCAAGAATGGATGTTAGAACTGCACCACTGTGCAGAGGGTATATATCCGTTTGTCATTCCATTTGTAATGCATCCATAAATCCATTTGCGTCCCCATAAAGTATATGTATTCTTGGTTTTATAACAACTCGTCCGTCTATCTGTAGAAATCACGCTTAACCTGGGTAAAGTTATGACATTATTGTTTGCCACTATTTGGAGGAGGTTGCTTTTGAAAATGGGGTAATTCGGCCATCATTGTTCCAAGATATGTCCATAAATATGAAGACACCTCTAAAAAATACTAAAAATTCAGTGTGTTTCTTATAATAATTTTGTACTGAATTTATCAAACTCTTAACTTTTTAAAAATTTTTAGTTATATTTATTATTAAATGTGCAATAAGTCCACATATTAATGTTAAAGAAAAACCCATGTGGTATCAAAGATTCGGCATAGCTTAATGGGAAATTGATTTAGTTGTCCGGACCAAAATAGCGTTTTTAACAATAATATAACCACCATCACAACATGTACTAATTCAGTTAATAAAATGTTAACGGGAAGCCAAGCGCTAATTAGAAGTGAAGGTTCGGAATATGTTAAATTTGGAACAATCGTCAAATGCAAGGAGCAAAGTAATAATTTCTTCACATAGGAAAGTTTAGCAAATATTTATGTCCTAGGCTGTAGAGCGAATTAAAAAAACTGACGCTCTAGCCAGTGGGAGCATCTCAAGGGAAATCTATATAACTCCATAGCTCTTGAAGCCCTCAAACTGCAACTAGCGAAATGGGCAATTAATTCACTCTAGCATAGCCCAGCACTCGAAATAGGAGTGCAAATTCTAGGAAATTTTATTTTTTCATTAAATTTTTTTCTTTAATTTTTTTAAAATCTATATATCGGGCGTTTCATATCAAGTGATCCAACTTTTGGAACATACTAATAGGAAAAAATTGAAATTAGTGCATATGGTAAAAATTGAAAAACCGTTGTCTTGAGTTACAAAACATTTTTTTTGATAGATATCCCACTCGCATCCCACTAAGCGACCAATAAGCTCTTAAAGGAAAAACCTAAGCTGTCTATTGAGCAAAACAAAAAAAAATTATTTTGAAAAAAATAAGTCAAAAAATTTTTGATTTTGCAAAAAAAAAGTCCAAAAAAATTTTTTTTTTTTTTTTTTAAATTATTTTTTCCGACAGATTGAAGAAATAGCTATCTAAACTATTTGTAACAAATTTTGCTAAGAACAATATATAAATATTTGCATTGATGCGAAAAACACCTGTTTGCTTAAAATGTCAAATTGGACCGATCTTGTTGAAAAATTGTGTCTAAACTACTATCCAATAGGACTAACCTTGGTGCAAATGTCATCCCGAATGGAAGACATCGGTTTCAAAATTTGGATCGCTTCACATGACACGCCCCATATATAATATAAGTATGAATATTTAAATAAAATTCATTAAATCTCATAATAAATATTTTTTGAATACACAGAAGATATATAAATGGGTTTTTTAGTACATAATTTTATAAGAGCCTAAGGGTATGCTGATCAATTTTAGCAATTCAAAATTTAACACAGGGAGATTGATATACATTTGTAAAGGAACGCGATGAATTGTAAATTAGCTAAAATTGATTAGCATATTTTTAGGCTCTTATAAAATTATTTATTATAAATATTTTATTTTATATATTTAATATATTTTTAACACATGTTATACATAAATTTTATCATTCCGCACTTCTCCTACATATGATCTATAACTATGCCAAATTTCACACTCCTCCGTTCACGCATTGTGCTTAAAAACGGTCACAAAAATTTTCCTTCACATATTAATACATAGATATCTCTATATGGGAAGACGCTAATGGGGAAGCTCACACAACATATATAAATTTTGGAAAACTCTAGGACATTCTGGATTTTAGCAAAAAAGATCAGAGTAATTTTAATGCATTCTTACCACTTTGCGCTAATTGTTCAACTACTTCGCATGTGACATGCAGGGACTTGGAGAATATACGGAGAGGACGATGAGTTTTATGCCGGCCATACATAACACAAGTTCAATTGAACTGAACTGGCCGGCATTAGAACAATAATTTTGCAATTTCCCAGCCATTGCGAGAAGGAGTGTTCAATACCCAGAGTTAAAAATACTAATGCCGTTTTCTTTTCTGACAAGAAATGTCGCACTTTAATTGCATTTTTTTCGAAAAGTGTATTTTTTTTATATACTCCAAATTAAGAGCAACCTTATCTTATACATCAGAAACTACGTCATCACAACTGCTGTCGCAGATTAATAAACCTAAATTCACCTAACCTTATCTAACGTATTGTAAGCTAAGCTGACCTGACCCAACGTAACATAACCTTACCCTACCTTATCTTACCTTATCTTACATTACCTTACATTACCTTACTATTCCTTACTTACCTTAACTTGCCTTACCTTGCCTTACCTTACCTTACTATACCTTACTGACTTTATCTTACCTTACTTACCTTAGCTTACTTACCTTACCTTACTTTACATTACCTTACCTTACTTTACCTTAAATTACTTTAACTTACTTTGCCTTTCTTTACCCTTGAATTTACCTCACTTTAACTTAATTTAATGTTCTTTACCTTACTTTACCTTACCTCACTTTAGCTTACTTTACCTTACCTTACTTTACCTTACTTTGCCTTTCTTTACCTTACTTTACCCTTGAATTTACCTCACTTTATCTTAATTTAATGAACTTTACCTTACTTTACCTTACCTCACTTTAGCTTACCTTACCTTACCTTACCCTATATTACTTTACCGTACCCTACATTACTTTACCTTACTTTGCCTTACTTTACCTTATTTTACCTTACTTTTCCCTTTAATTTACCTCACTTTAACTTAATTTAACTTACCTTACCTTACCTATGCTAATCTCATCTACTCTAATGTACTCTAACCTAGCCTTAGCCAATCTAACTTAGTCTCACGTAACTTGATCTAATCTAACCTAGTCTAACCTAACTTGATCTAATCTAACCTAGTCTAACCTAACTTGACTTAATCTAATCTAAATAATATAACCTAACTTAGCCTCATACATATCAAATTCAACATATTAACAATGTTGGACGATTTTTAATGATCATTAAAAAGTCTTACTCTATTAATGCTTTACAAACGGTATGACAACTTAAATAAGCTCTAAATACTTTTAAAAGCTAAATCTCTAAAAATTGTTATAATGAAATGGCCACCCCATCAACACAGTCGAGTCATAGGCACATTTGTAAACATGATTTCTTTTTTTTTTTATAATGTACACTTTTACCCCTTTATCTCTGATTCTGTTTAAAAATATCTATGAAGTATTTTTAAACAAAGTCTCATGCACAAAAGGTAAATTTTTTTCAAACAATGTTTATATTTTTAAATTTATGTACTCTTTATGGGGTTGTTTTCTTTTTCGTGTTTGCTGCAAATACTTTTCTTTTGAATTTTAAATAAACTTACGTAAAAGGAAAATCATTACAAAACAACAATTTCGTACGTCATAATTATTTGGCAAAATGAAATGAATTTTGCAAAAGTAAATGTTTGTGGCCCAAAACAAATTTAAAGAGAAAATATGGTTTAAGGCATCATGTATTACAGTGGGGTTTTTTGGAAAGATAGGTGAATGTTAATAAGTATGATTATAATTATAGATATACATGAGAGTAAAGGTTGTCAAGCGGTTAAGAACTAATCGATTAATGGACGAAATACGGATATTTACGGATATTTTCGGGCAAACAACTTTAAAATGGTAATTTTCGTTTAAAAATAATACGATGAATTTTTGTCGATTACTCGGATAAATAGAATACTTTTTAACTGTGTTTTTAAGCAGAAAATGATTTGTTTTATTTTCGACAAATTAAAAATTTATAAATATAAAATTAAATAATCTTATATATTAACAGAATTTATGAATAAACTTTGCATTCAAGATTTTTTCAATATTTTTCTTCTCTCAAACCTCTATAACTAGAGTTCTAATTAACGTAGGCTGTTGACATAGGTCTAAGAACACTCAGTGGATCAAGCTCCTTCTTTTGAGCTATTAAATCGTTGGGTTTGAGGAAAGTTATGCGTGGAGAATCAACTTTACTTTTACTGTACGTTAACTCCTCTTGGCATGTTTTGGTATTATATTATAAAAATTAATATAATATAATATAATGCTGCGGAGCAGCAGGGGTCCTCTAGTATATATTAAAAATTATTATATAATTTCGACTTATTACAGAGCAGATGTTTTGTTTATTTAGAAAAATTAAAAATATTTTTTCGAAAATATAACCAAAAAGCAAAAAAAAAAAAATTAAATACCATTATATTCCAAAAGATTTTTTTCAAAATCAAACTAATTCGTACCTTCAATAGTTCAACACTCTCCTGAATTTTTCTTTCCAACGCTTAGAAATAGCATTTAGACTGGAGCCAACGGTCAATCTCGAGTATTGGAGCTTGTTGGGTAGTTCGAAGCTCGAGTAGCTCAAGTAGTAAAAACAAATATTTTCATGTTCGACAGCATGGAAAAAGATAAATATAATTATTTAGTATAAAAAATGTATACTTTTTGCAATCGCACGATTTCCAGGAAAATTATTCTTAAATTCCTCTTGCTGGCGTGGGCACACTACTACTCGAAAAATCTCAACGATTTTCTATAAAAATATGTGAAAATATGAACGCCATAGATGACTAATATCGTTTTCCAAAAAAGTTCCCAAAAGTATATGGTATATTATCTGTGGTCACAAGCGATAACCGCCTAAGTCGACTTCAGAATGATTTGAGTTATGTATGCTATCATATTCTACCAACAACGCTTTATATTTACGTGAAATCCCCATTTCTCTAACACTGTTTTTTAAAATGTTTTTAATGAAAACATACTGACCTAAGTCGCAATGAAGCTTCACTACATTTAAATAAAAAGTTATTTTTCTCGAAAGCATGATTTTCAACTTAGGCGGTTAATGCTTGTGTCCACAGATATTCAGCCCTGTTCTTGAAACGTTGTTATTTGAATAAGAATGAATTTGAAATAACATGGAATTGAAATTTTGTGTTTCTTGAAAACACAAATTTTATATTTTCGAAGTATTTTTCGAAATCATATTTTTTTATTATCAAATGAAATGAAACATATGGTTTAGCTTTTTTCTGATTTTACAAAGCCTTTTCTATGTGAATTAAAACGAGAAAAAATATTCTTATTGAAATTAGAGAACAGCAAAAAACTCGTAGATTTAAGAATTTTTTCATTTACGAGTTTTTTTTTGTGATAGTGGTTTCAAGAACAGGGGTGATTATATATTTTCGAGTCAATTATATTAATGGAATATTCTCCTAAAATATTGATGGTTTAACCATACCAAGAAACACAACTACCATGAGCTATAACAAATAAAAATCGGCAATATGAAGGAAAAAAACTAGTCCCTAAAAAATTCAAATGAAAAATTAAAAATGAAAAAGAAAAAATTAAAAAATGAAAATTAAATAATAAGTAATAAAAATAATAGGGACGGGATACGGGCGGAATCGATGGAACAGTCCTTAAGAATATTGATGGAAACACACTTTCTTACCGAAGAATATGGGCCGAATAGGGACCCTGAAATTGGTACCAATGTGTCCCGACGAACTGGAACCAACGTGGAACAGCAGACGGGACCCGAAGGGGAACAAAATGAAGGGCCTAATGAGGAACAATATCGAGAGGAAAGATATGATAGAATAACCGAAAATATGGTAATTAAGGCAATACAAAGCTTTGCCCCCCTTTAAGGCAGCAGGCCCAGATGAAATCTTTCCTGCTCTATTACAAAAGAGCGGGGACTTGATTGGCAGTAGTCTGGCTGGCATATTCTCTGCTTGCCTAAAACTTGGGTACACCTCCAGAGCATGGCAGGAGGCCAAAGTGGTCCTCATACCAAAGCCGGGAAAGGAAAACTACGCGAACCCTAAGGCCTATCGACCGATAAGTCTTACATCCTTCCTACTGAAAACCATGGAGCGAATAGTCGATAACATGGTTAAATCTCAAATCCCAAATGAGCTGTTGAAGTTCAAACAACACGCTTATTTAAAGGGACGCTCAGTAGAAACTGCGCTTCATGAAGTAGTTCACCACATAGAAAGATCTTTTGATATAAAAATCTTCACTCTAGCCATATTCATTACTATAGAAGGAGCTTTTAACTATGTATCAACAAATACGCTACTCCAATCCCTAGAACGATTCGACATCGACCGGGATATCAAAGCCTGGATCAGTCACATGCTAGGGAATAGATGGATAAGTTGCGAGATTGGTGGCATTAAAATAAGAGACAATGTTTGCTGTGGGACACCTCAAGGAGGAATTCTATCCCCCCTTCTCTGGGTGACCACTATAAACAGTCTTCTAAGGATTCTAACCGATAAGGGTTTCCAACGATGTAGCGATACTGTTAAGGGGGAAAGATCCTAGAAATTTATGTAAGAGGGCATCGGATGCACTCCAAATAGCATACGAATGGGCACAACCAAGGGGATTAAATGTGAACCCGGAAAAGACTGAAATGTGCCTCTTTACTAGGAAGACGAGAATAGTCGAATTCGATGAACCCCGCTTCCAAGGCAAAACGATTAGAATCACACAAACGGTGAAATACCTTGGGGTGATTCTCGACAAAAAGCTCACTTGAAAGGGCCATATTGAGAGCAAAGACGCGAAGGCTCATCGGATATGGGCCATTTGCAGAAGCGCTATAAGTTCAAAATGGGGTTTAAACCCGAGGATGACTCATTGGCTTTACACAAGCGTCGTTAGACCAATTCTAACCTACGCATCCGTAGTCACATGGACATCAATGAACAGGAAATGCTATATTAAACCATTCCAAAAAATACAACGCCTCTGCTGCATAGGAACCAGCGGCGCAATACGGACTACATCTACGAGGGCTTTAGAGACGATTCTATCTATACACCCGATCGTGATTAGAATTAAATATGAGGCAGCTCTGGCCATGTTACGACTAAGAGTGACAGGGGAATACATCACCGACCATATGACCAGACACCAAACAATATTGGACCAGATACCGGAATTCAACACAGTGGATTTTAGATGTGATAGAATCGCGGAAGTGTCGACAAACATACCCTGCAGGGAAAGCTGGTTCAACGAAAGTTTTCTACGAAACCTTCCAGGGGCACACTAGTACACAGACGGATCTAGTCTGCATGGTAGGACTGGTATAGGTTTCTATGATGAGGACCGTTCCAATGGCATATACCTACGCATTCCGGACCACAACTCTGTCTTTCAGGCCGAAGTGGTCGCGGTAACGGAATGCATAAGATCTATTGACGTACGGGCAATCCCAAGCCCCGGAGACGTGAAAATATTTTCGGACAGTCTAGCGGATATCAGGGCGATATCCTCGGACAAAACTAGATCAAGGACTGTCCTCAGATGTAAGGAAGAAATTGCAAACTTCACTACAAGAGGCGGACTTGAAATCATTTGGATCCCAGGACACAGTGGTGTAATGGGAAACGAGATTGCATATGAACTGGCATTGAAGGGTTCTTTCCTGGAGGGTGTCAATTTGAAAAACCCAATACCTTTCCAGGCTCTCAAATTGAAACTATCGGAGTGGGCAACTAATTCACATACTTCAATTTGGGAGGAAACTGACGTGGGTAAGCCTACGAGTGTACTATGGGGTTCTCCAAACACTTCGAAGACTAAGGAAATCCTTAGTCTAAATAGAAAGGAACTGAGTAGGATTATTGGCATCCTCACTGGACACTCTGAACTGAGGGCTCATCTATACCGTATAGGACGGGCAGAATCGGCCACATGCAGAGCTTGTGGAGAGGATGACGAGACCCTAGAACACTACCTTTGTTACTGTCCTGCATTTGTTTTAACAAGGGTCAGAAATTTATCCAACGAAATCATACCAGGCCTAGCGGCTCTTAGGGGGATACGCTGGAAAGCACTCAGGAGATTTGCTATCGAGACCGAACTCCTAAGTTAAATAAGGAGTAGATTAACGGATGAGCACGAGGATGTAGAGCGCACAACAAGCCGACTTTCTGGCTTAAGTGTATATCCGGGTAAAACGGATATGAGCTATGTGTATACATGGCTCCTCTTTTTTCAACCTAACCTAACCAACCTAATAAAAATAATAAAAATTAACAAGTAACTTTAACAAAGTAACTTTCTTAAAATACTACCTTTTCGAAAAAATGCTAATTTTCTTAAAAAAATTGTTTTATTTTTAAAAGTTCGTTTTCTATTAAAATTTCCTTTTTTGTAAAAAGTAGAAAACAGTTGCTTAAAAAGTACTTTCTTTTAAAAAAGTACCTTTACTAAAAAAAAATAATTTTCTTCAAAAAGTATCTTTTCTTAAAAAACAGCATAGCTTTTCCTTGAAAAGTACCTATTCTTAATAACTACATTTTCTTAAAAAGGTCACTTTTCATAAAAAGGTATTTTGATAATATTCCATCGGTCTTTTTTATACTCTCCACACCACGGCACAGAGGGTGTATATTAGGTTGTCAATCCGTTTGTAACTCATCGAAATAAATTCCGCAGACCCCATAAAATATATATATTCTCGATCCTTAAAAATGAAGAAGTAGATCTGGAGTTGTTTTAAAATTTTTGTTATTTGATTTATGTGTGATTTATGTGTTCTTATAAAAACCAAATTTAGGAAAGCAAATCAGCATCCGTGGTTCAACCAGGAAATAAAACTATTAATAGATAAACGTAATGTTGCACATGGCAGGTGGAAAAAACACAAAACACCAGAACTTCGACTTATATTCAAATCCGCTTAGAAAGATTTTGCAAAAGGAATGTCCATCAACTTTCGATTCAAATGGAAAGAAATTCGAAAGATTGGTATAGGACATATTGTAAATAATAATGTGCAATCGCCCGTATCCAACATTTATAATGATTTATGCATTGTTCCCATTAAAAATCGTTTTAGTTTCCGTTATGTACCCAAGGTGAAGTTCTAGAAAGTATGTAAGCAATAAATTCGAAGCTAATGGTTTAGATAAAATGAAAAGCCCTAATCCCAAAGCTTTTGCCTTTTCTTACTCATCTATTCAACACTATCTTTACAAAATCCGTATTTCCTGAAGGAAGGAAACTCTCAAAAATCATCCCTAGACCTAAACAAAACAATGATTTCCGGCCTATTGCAATTCTCCCCTTTATATATATAGTAATGCAAAATCTCATGTGCAGACAAATGAATGATTGTCTTGGTCAGAATAATATTTTGTCCGATTTTTAGTCTGGATTTGTGAAGGGAAGAAGCTTATTACAGCGCTAACAGACATGATTGAATATTTAAGAGCTGAACTTGATAACAATATGGTTTCATTCTTAAAACTACTGGATCATAGTAACGCTGTCGACACAGTAGACCATTCCATACTAACGAACAAAACTTCAAAAATTGTGTGTTACTTTTCTCAATCAGCGTGCAAGCTTGTCAATTTATATCTCGATGGGAGATCATAAGTTGTAAGCTTGAATAATAAAAATTCAAATGCCCTTAATATAAACAAGGGAGTTCCGCAAGGATCCATACTAGGACCTCTTTTATTCTGTTTGTATATTGCTGACTTACCAGATATAATAACTCACAGCAAAGTTCAAATGTATGCTGATGACGTTCAAATTTATAACAGTGCAGCTCTGAACAACATTCTTTCGTGTGTGAATAATATCAATTACGATTTAGCCAACATATACAAGTGGGCTTCAGCCAATGGAATATGCATGAATCCTTTAAAGTCCAAATGGATTATTCTCTCAAAAATAATATATCTTTAAATGATGATATTCAACTTTATATAAACAACGAAACTATTGCATTCGTAGATTCTTCGAAAAATCTTGAAGTGATATTCAGTAATAAATAAACTTGGTCTAACCATATCAATTCCGTCGTAGTATGCATATTATGGAATACTTCGAAATTTTTGGGTCGTTAAATCCTCCACCCCTTTTAATATGTTGTTAGCTACAACGTATCTCATCCCCGTTCTATTATATGGCTGCGAAGGACCGGTGAATCTATATCCATTTATTCATATCAGATAAATCAAATGAGTTTTGAAGATCTTCTTCAATTTAAAACCCTTATTATTTTACACAAAATTATTACATCCACGTTACCTATCTCCCTTTATAGAAGAATACAATTTGCTAGATTTATTCGTGGCAAAAATATAATCCAAATAAGATTTAAAAGCCTTTTATCACAACGTCAGTTTTTCATTTACTCCACTAGTCTTTGGAACCTTCTTCCTAAGCGAATCAAATCATAAATAAGCAACGCTAACAAGTTTAAAAATGAGCTGCTTAAATTCTTTTATTAAATTCAATTTATGAACTGATTTCTTTTGTTTTTGATTAAATTCGTTATATATAAATTTCATTTTTATATTCTATACTAGCACTATAATTTGTAAGATTTTTGCCTTGTTGTGCAAGGTCATCAAATAAATAAATAAATAAATAAATAATCTAGCCGATATAATTTTAAATCTAGCCTTTTTTATCTCTAACTATTGACAACTTAGTTATGGCATTGTGTTTAGAACATGGGAGGAGGTTATCTTAGTTTTTTTTTTTTTTAATTTTTAAACTGTCTGCAATCGATTATATTCATAGATAACTCATTAAAAATTTTAAATCATTCCGACCATAATTGATGTTGGCGACTTTCTATATGAATGTGGTTATCGGCCAGAAAATTTTCCACAATGATTTACCGAAAACTTTGTACTTTAGAGCTGTATACATAATGATAATACTTCCTTTAAGTTTCAAAGCATTTCACCAAAAAATTGAAGCTTCACACAGAAAACAGATTCGTTGTTGCAACCGAATTTGTTGTCAACCGAATTTTCGTACTACCATGTACTACCACAATATTCTGTTGTGATAACTGAATTATATAACACATATTACCGTACAATGGTAAAACCAATTGACATTATATATAAAATCGATTGTATGAATTCTGATATTTAGTTGATACAATGGAATTCTTAATTTTAATTATTGGTTGTTACAACCATTAATCGGGTTTTTTTTACTAATACATATGAAATATAAAAATCAAAACTTATAATTATTTAGTTTCAGTGTATATTTTTGAATAATTTACTCACATACATTTTACATTAAAATAAATAAAATATGTCTCAATGATAAAAAAGAAAACAGTTAGATAGTTATCCTTGGCTTCACTATATAAACGGTTTTGAATTCAAATCACCAATTTAAAGTTATATATTATCCTTATTTGTATACTGTTTGCTACGATTTCTTAAGGAGTAAATATTATTATTATTAAATTAATATTACTAACAAAGCCCAGCCCAGATTTTTTTGTTCGTCAACAAAAAGTTAACGGGACTTAGGATGAGAATATAACAACGTATCAAGAATAACAGTGACAAAAAATAACAGAAATAAACACATAAGTTTTTATAAGTGGATATAAACTGAAAATTATTTCGCATTTTTAATACCAACGTATGTCGCTATGTGTCGTTTTCTGAGAAAATAATTTTTCAGCGATCAAACGTAGGTTGACATACGTCGTTAGTGGTGCAAATTAATTTAATAAACATTTAAATTACGTCGTTATTTAAAGAAAAAACTCAGAAATGGTCAATATTTTTTTTTTTTAATTGAACACATGTAAAGAGCGTTGAGCATCGTTAGCTCAAAACTGACAAAAATGGACATACGCGGTTATTCCATGAAACCACGGATCTATGTATCGCTTATAGCAAACAACTGCAGGAGCTCTGCTAATAAAAAAAATATTTATTATATTTTCGATTTTCCGTTTTTCATTTTTCAGTTTTATTTTTAACTTTTTATTTTTAATTTTTAATTTTTAATTTTTAATTTTTAATTTTTAATTTTTAATTTTTATTTTTAATTTTTAATTTTTAATTTTTAATTTTTAATTTTTAATTTTTAATTTTTAATTTTTAATTTTTAATTTTTAATTTTTAATTTTTAATTTTTAATTTTTAATTTTTAATTTTTAATTTTTAATTTTTAATTTTTAATTTTTAATTTTTAATTTTTAATTTTTAATTTTTAATTTTTAATTTTTAATTTTTAATTTTTAATTTTTAATTTTTAATTTTTAATTTTTAATTTTTAATTTTTAATTTTTAATTTTTAATTTTTAAGTTTTAATTTTTAATTTTTAATTTTTAATTTTTAATTTTTAATTTTTAATTTTTAATTTTTAATTTTTAATTTTTAATTTTTAATTTTTAATTTTTAATTTTTAATTTTTAATTTTTAATTTTTAATTTTTAATTTTTAATTTTTAATTTTTAATTTTTAATTTTTAATTTTTAATTTTTAATTTTTAATTTTTAATTTTTAATTTTTAATTTTTAATTTTTAATTTTGAATTTTAATTTTTAATTTTTAATTTTTAATTTTTAATTTTTAATTATTAATTATTAATTTTTAATTTTTAATTTTTAATTTTTAATTTTTAATTTTTAATTTTTAATTTTTAATTTTTAATTTTTAATTTTTAAATTTTAATTTTTAATTTTTAATTTTTAATTTTTAATTTTTAATTTTTAATTTTTAATTTTTAATTTTTAATTTTTAATTTTTAATTTTTAATTTTTAATTTTTAATTTTTAATTTTTAATTTTTAATTTTTAATTTTTAATTTTTAATTTTTAATTTTTAATTTTTAATTTTTAATTTTTAATTTTTAATTTTTAATTTTTGATTTTTAATTTTTAATTTTTAATTTTTAATTTTTAATTTTTAATTTTTAATTTTTAATTTTTAATTTTTAATTTTTAATTTTTAATTTTTAATTTTTAATTTTTAATTTTTAATTTTTAATTTTTAATTTTTAATTTTTAATTTCTAATTTTTAATTTGTAATTTGTAATTTTTAATTTTTAATTTTTAATTTTTAATTTTCAATTTTTAATTTTTTATTTTTAATTTTTAATTTTTAGTTTTTAATTTTTAATTTTGAATTTTTATTTTAATTTTTAATTTTTAAATTTATCTACTATTTATACTAATTTTTTTTTTTTAATATATTCTCACTGTAAAATAATTGTTATGATCTGTCCCCATAACAACATCAGAACGTCATTTAGTATTCAATATATTTGCGACATAAATCATATAACTAAGCTAAAATGCTGCATGATGTCTCTTATAAAATATATATCTAAATATAGGAAAACGTGTTTAATGATGACGGCTAAGACCAGTCCTCATGTAGTACAAAAAAGTGCAGGGCACCCACTGTGCGCATGTAGTCATCAGAGGAAAAGCCTGTTAAACACATTTTTAATATAATAATTTTTAATTTTTAATTTTTAATTTTTAATTTTTAATTTTTAATTTTTAATTTTTAATTTTTAATTTTTAATTTTTAATTTTTAATTTTTAATTTTTAATTTTTAATTTTTAATTTTTAATTTTTAATTTTTAATTTTTAATTTTTAATTTTTAATTTTTAATTTTTAATTTTTAATTTTTAATTTTTAATTTTGAATTTTTAATTTTTAATTTTTAAGTTTTAATTTTTAATTTTTAATTTTTAATTTTTAATTTTTAATTTTTATTTTTTAATTTTTAATTTTTAATTTTTAATTTTTAATTTTTAATTTTTAATTTTTAATTTTTAATTTTTAATTTTTAATTTTTAATTTTTAATTTTTAATTTTTAATTTTTAATTTTTAATTTTTAATTTTTAATTTTTAATTTTTAATTTTTAATTTTTAATTTTTAATTTTTAATTTTTAATTTTAATTTTTAATTCTTAATTTTTAATTTTAATTTTTAATTTTAATTTTTAATTTTTAATTTTTAATTTTTAATTTTTAATTTTTAATTTTTAATTTTTAATTTTTAATTTTTAATTTTTAATTTTTAATTTTTAATTTTTAATTTTTAATTTTTAATTTTTAATTTTTAATTTTTAATTTTTAATTTTTAATTTTTAATTTTTAATTTTTAATTTTTAATTTTTAATTTTTAATTTTTAATTTTTAATTTTTAATTTTTAATTTTTAATTTTTAATTTTTAATTTTTAATTTTTAATTTTTAATTTTTAATTTTTAATTTTTAATTTTTAATTTTTAATTTTTAATTTTTAATTTTTAATTTTAATTTTTAATTTTTAATTTTTAATTTTTAATTTTTAATTTTTAATTTTTAATTTTTAATTTTTAATTTTTAATTTTTAATTTTTAATTTTTAATTTTTAATTTTTAATTTTTAATTTTTAATTTTTAATTTTTAATTTTTAATTTTTAATTTTTAATTTTTAATTTTTAATTTTTAATTTTTAATTTTTAATTTTTAATTTTTAATTTTTAATTTTTAATTTTTAATTTTTAATTTTTAATTTTTAATTTTTAATTTTTAATTTTTAATTTTTAATTTTTAATTTTTAATTTTTAATTTTTAATTTTTAATTTTTAATTTTTAATTTTTAATTTTTAATTTTTAATTTTTAATTTTTAATTTTTAATTTTTAATTTTTAATTTTTAATTTTTAATTTTTAATTTTTAATTTTTAATTTTTAATTTTTAATTTTTAATTTTTAATTTTTAATTTTTAATTTTTAATTTTTAATTTTTAATTTTTAATTTTTAATTTTTAATTTTTAATTTTTAATTTTTAATTTTTAATTTTTAATTTTTAATTTTTAATTTTTAATTTTTAATTTTTAATTTTTAATTTTTAATTTTTAATTTTTAATTTTTAATTTTTAATTTTTAATTTTTAATTTTTAATTTTTAATTTTTAATTTTTAATTTTTAATTTTTAATTTTTAATTTTTAATTTTTAATTTTTAATTTTAATTTTTAATTTTTAATTTTTAATTTTTAATTTTTAATTTTTAATTTTTAATTTTTAATTTTTAATTTTTAATTTTTAATTTTTAATTTTTAATTTTTAATTTTTAATTTTTAATTTTTAATTTTTAATTTTTAATTTTTAATTTTTAATTTTTAATTTTTAATTTTTAATTTTTAATTTTTAATTTTTAATTTTTAATTTTTAATTTTTAATTTTTAATTTTTAATTTTTAATTTTTAATTTTTAATTTTTAATTTTTAATTTTTAATTTTTAATTTTTAATTTTTAATTTTTAATTTTTAATTTTTAATTTTTAATTTTTAATTTTTAATTTTTAATTTTTAATTTTTAATTTTTAATTTTTAATTTTTAATTTTTAATTTTTAATTTTTAATTTTTAATTTTTAATTTTTAATTTTTAATTTTTAATTTTTAATTTTTAATTTTTAATTTTTAATTTTTAATTTTTAATTTTTAATTTTTAATTTTTAATTTTTAATTTTTAATTTTTAATTTTTAATTTTTAATTTTTAATTTTTAATTTTTAATTTTTAATTTTTAATTTTTAATTTTTAATTTTTAATTTTTAATTTTTAATTTTAATTTTTAATTTTTAATTTTTAATTTTTAATTTTTAATTTTTAATTTTTAATTTTTAATTTTTAATTTTTAATTTTTAATTTTTAATTTTTAATTTTTAATTTTTAATTTTTAATTTTTAATTTTTAATTTTTAATTTTTAATTTTTAATTTTTAATTTTTAATTTTTAATTTTTAATTTTTAATTTTTAATTTTTAATTTTTAATTTTTAATTTTTAATTTTAATTTTAATTTTTAATTTTTAATTTTTAATTTTTAATTTTTGATTTTTAATTTTTAATTTTTAATTTTTAATTTTTAATTTTTAATTTTTAATTTTTAATTTATAATTTATAATTTATAATTTATAATTTTTAATTTTTAATTTTTAATTTTTAATTTTTAATTTTTAATTTTTAATTTTTAATTTTTAATTTTTAATTTTTAATATTTAATTTTTAATTTTTAATTTTTAATTTTTAATTTTTAATTTTTAATTTTTAATTTTTATTTTTTAATACTTAAAGAAATATGTGGTAATACTTGCTTAGGACGATGACTTCAACAATAAGAAGAATTACAACATATATTAAGAAAACCAACAAACACGCTGAAGCATTTTTAATTTTTAATTTTTAATTTT